>OV651820.1:51218804-51341304 GCA_927349885.1 Psylliodes chrysocephalus | reverse complement strand
ATAAAAATTAATAAAAATGAATAAAAATGAATAAAAATGAATAAAAATGAATAAAAATGAATAAAAATGAATAAAAATTAATAAAAATTAATAAAAATGAATAAAAATGAATAAAAATTAATAAAAATGAATAAAAATTAATAAAAATGAATAAAAATGAATAAAAATGAATAAAAATGAATAAAAATTAATAAAAATAAATAAAAATGAATAAAAATGAATAAAAATGAATAAAAATGAATAAAAATGAATAAAAATAAATAAAAATAAATAAAAATGAATAAAAATGAATAAAAATTAATAAAAATGAATAAAAATTAATAAAAATTAATAAAAATTAATAAAAATTAATAAAAATTAATAAAAATTAATAAAAATTAATAAAAATTAATAAAAATTAATAAAAATTATTAAAAATTAATAAAAATTAATAAAAATTAATAAATATGAATAAAAATGAATAAAAATGAATAAAAATGAATAAAAATGAATAAAAATGAATAAAAATGAATAAAAATGAATAAAAATTAAAAAAAAATGAAATATAAAAAAATTAAAAAAATGAATGAAAATTAATAATACTAATAAAAATTAATAAAAATGGAAGTCATGTATTTTTTTATATTAATAACACGACTATATGCGAGAAAAGGCGCGAACAAAGCCGCGGGCAATAGCTAGTTTCTAATAAAATTTAAACAATGCCAATAAAAATCAACTTAATAACTGAAATTATACGCTTATAAGTAAACTCCCAAATGAGGTCGAATTTACGTTCTGAACTAATGTAGCGCCATCTATTAGCGAAGCTTCGAATTAATCTGTCTCTATTGTTCTGAAGTTTAAGGAAGTGTTCTTTTATTATGAATGCAAATATTTAAACAAAATTGGCTGCTTTTAATTTCTTCCAAAATTTACTTCAATGATCTTTAAAGGAAGTTAACGCTATTGATTTTAATCTTTTCAGTGCCATTTTTTGCTTTAATATATAGTCTATTCAAAGAAAAAGTATTTTTGTAATCGAGTAATATTATTACTGGCATAATTTTATCTTTCATCGTAAAAATTACCATATTTCGGAAATTATTTTTAAGACATCAAAAATCTTTATTATATTTCTATTATCAGCAGGATTTTTCAGTTTCCCATTTCTTATAGTTACGATAAAAAGGTATCAGAAAGGACGTTGCGCATGCCTATATTAAATATATTGCTCACGCTCGGCATTAACGAAAGTCTACTTTAGATGCTTAATTACATATTTTTTATTAATTTATATTAAAAAAATACTGGCTTACAAAGTTATAATCCTCACCATATTTTATTTTTAGTTTTAAAACAATTTCAATAATGTTTTATCCCTTAAACTACATGTAACAGTAACTGAAGTAAAAAATTATTGTAAATGTTAGTATCTAACTACTAGCTTATTTGCAGTATTAGCACGTTTCACCTATCCAAAGCTACGACAAAGACGTACCCATTCACAGAGTCACTTACAACTTGTCAGTACCCACTTCAATTTTTCAATTGATTAGAATTCATTGACGTTTCAACTGCGTCAACTGCAATCAATCCCAACGTACCTTTATCTTGGATGCTGATCAATCTTTTGCGAAGCTGTCCAATAAAATTTAGCCCTTTGACTGTATTTAGTGGCATCTCAACATCGATTGAAACGCCGCACCGCCGTCACTTTCTGACTTGTATCGTGTGAACCGTTAAGGGTATAAACAGTGAATAAATTATCAAAGTTTATGGTCTTAATGATTGATAAATTAATCATTGTTTTACAATGCTTTAGGGAATGGTGATCTAATAGTATATTATGCAACGATCATGTTCTTATAGCTATTAATAGACGAGCTTGAGGTAAGTTACGACACGAGCCGCAGGCGAGTGTCATAAATCTCAAGTGAGTGTAATAATAGCCATTACATGAGAGTTACATACTCTATTTTTACTACGATGTTTAAATAAATACTTTAACTGAAAACTATTAATTGCTATTACTTTTTATAAACATATAAGTTTAGAATTGTACAATTCGAAAAACTAATTTTTGGAATTTCTCCTGTTTGAATTGTTCTCAAAGTTGAAGGTATATCGATATTTATATCATGGTTTCGTTTCTCTATCAATTTTATTATTTTGTTAGATACATTAATTTTATATTCTACTGAATTTTCTATATAACTCGACAACTGCCATCGACTTCCATCCACCATGCCTTTTTACTGTAGTTATATCACCAACAGCATCCACTAATATTGTAGCAGAACTCCTACGAAAGCAGTGTCCAGTATATAGGTCTGGACTAGGAATATTAAGGTTTACCCAAATTACCAAATTTATTAATTCCAATGTTTTGTACTGAACATTGGCGTCTTCCTAATTATTAAAAAAGGATGGTGTATTGCAAAGTTTTGGACGTAAATTCATATATTTTTGCAATATTTATTTATCATCTAACCAACGGTACAAACCTATTACAGGTGGAATACGAATCAAAAATAAAATAAAAATAAAATAAAATGTCATACATACATTAAATACATCAAAACGTAAATATTAAAATTACAACAAAAAAAAAAAAACGAATTCGGACAATATTACAACTAAGTAAAACTAGAACTAGACATATTAAATAAAAAAATTGAAGTAAAATAGGGCGTACTCGTACAAGATAAAACTAGGAAATTACCTAATCCTAAACAAATCCTAAACAAATCAATGTTTTGAGACTGAGCATTAAAATTGGTTTGTATTTAAAAATGTGGTGATTGTAATAAAATGTTTGTTCGTGGTATGGGCAATCAAAAAGTTTTGTGATCTCTCGATGTAATACGAGAAACCCGTAAACGTATTTGCGACAAAAGTTCGGCACAATTAATTTTGTAGTTCATGAGTTTAAACAAAAAAACGAATTTGGACAATAAGACAACTAAGTGAAACTAGAACTAGACACATTAAATATAAAAATTGAAGTAAAGACGTAATCTAGGTATTACCTAAACCTAAACAAATTTTTTAGATCACATTTTCTACAATTGAAAATATCAATGTTTTGAGAGTGAGCATTAAAATTGGTTTGCATTTGATAAAGTGGTGATTGTAATAAAATGTTTGTTCGCGGTATGGGCAATGAAAAAGTTTGGTGAGCTCTTGAGGTAATACGAGGAACCCGTAAACGTATTTGCGACAAAAGTTCGGCACAATTAATTTTGTAGTTCATGAGTTTAAACAAAAATGATATAAAATGCTTTACTCAACGATCATGAAGATTTACACAATTGAAATTTTGAAGCAACTGATCCTGTGGAAATCCGCGAGAGGGGTAATAATGGTAAATTTTAAAATGGAAACTTTTCAAGAATCATCTGTGTACCTTTTCTAGATTTGGAATATGAACATCATATATTGGGGACCACACTGCGCTTGCGTATTCCAGTTTGGATATAACGAGTGAACTAAATAACATTTTGCACGTGTCTATACTTCTAAAATCACTTATATTTCTGAGAATGAGTCCAAGAATTCGAAAAGCAGAAGCAACTACGTTGTTAATGTATGGAACAAAACTTAACTTCGGGTTAAAAATCCTTAATATAACTTGGTCTGTTTAAACGCGTAGAACCAATTACGTAGTCGTAGTCCATTCCAATTTTTTTACGTGCGAATCTCATCGCGTTACATTTTTGCGCGTTTGGACAGTTAGAATTACACCAGTTTTTAATCAGCTTAATGTTGTTTTGTAATATCAAGCAGTCATTTAGATTATTTATATTTTTAAATAACTAACAATCATCTGCGTAGATTAGAAATTTAGTGTCTAGATGCTGACCTATGTCATTAATAAAATAATAAAAAATAATGTTCCAAAAATGGAACCTTGTGGAACTCCAGAATATTGTGGAAAATAATCGGTTTTAAAGGATTTTACTTTAACATATTGCTACCTGTCAGATAAGTACGATGAAAATAATTCGTGCAGGTCATGCGGAATAGACACCGAATTCAGCTTTCTAAAAAAATTTTATGGTTAATACGATCAAAGGCCTTAGAAAAATCGGTGTAAATGACGTCCACCTGTCCATTTGCATCTAATACCTCACTTAAAAATTGTGTCGCCTCGATTAGGTTGGTTACTGTCGACCTACCACTGACAAAACCATGTTGCTGAGGAATTACGTAATTCGCAAAATGAGCATAAAGTTTTCGGTTTATACATATTTCAAAAATTTTACTAAAATTACATATAACTGCTATGGGTCGGTAGTTCTCGATTAATGTCCTATTTTAATTTTTAAAAATTGGAATAATTTTAGAAACTTTTCATTTATTAGGGAATGTGCTTGTGCGAATAATAATATTAAATATTTGACATAACGGAGTTGATAGTGTATAAATGCAGTCCTTAATAAGAAAGCAGGAAGATAAGAGTTGCCGTTTCTATGTATAAATATGGCAACATGTTTGCTATCAGAGTCATATGGGAGGAATATTTTTTAGTTGGTAATGTAGATACCTGCATATTTTATTTTATTTAAAAATTAGCGGGATTTTGTTTGTAGCTCTACTTAAATTAGTATAACTAAAATTTTGCATTTTTATTGTCAGTTTGACAATACAGACAAGGTGCAAGATGTAACAAAATGTTGGTCAAAATGTAAAATGTTATGACCCACAATTTTAGGAAGGGTAAATTAAATAATGTAATATTTAATAATTACCTATCTACTATATCATTAAAAATAATTTATAATAAATTTTTTAAATAAACAATATTTTACAACTAAAGCTTAATTTTCTGTAAACTTGGGTAGTTAACAAAACACATGAAGGAGAACCGTCCATATAATCTGAAACAGAAAAAAATTCAAAGCAGTACCTTAACTTCATATCATTTTGAATCTCGTTTTCCTTTTAGACATTATTTTATACTATCATTATAATATTTTATAATTAATAATGGTAGTCCCTTCATCTTTTTTAATTAGATGTAGTATTTTAAAAAACAGATACCTGCGGGATCAAGCTTTGAGGTCCTTCTTTAATTCACAAATTTTACTTTGCTGTTTTCTAATTATAAAATAAAGATTTTTCTTCGTTAGAGTTAACTATTCATTGGTTTGATTTAAAAATCCATTATCTAAAAAATTGTTTTTTAGGTAATAATTCTATTTCATTGGATAAAATTTTGGTTGAACGTAACTCTCTTTTCACATGTAATTTGTTTGATGGTATGATAACTCTTTAGTGTTAATTTAGCTTTCAAGGGTACCAAAGGCGAATCCAATTTACACAGTCTTGTAACCCATAAATGGTTTTTTGCAAGTGGAATGATGAAGTTTATGCTGCATCATTTTGTCCCTTGCTTAGGAAGGAAAAAAAATGTTTCTTCTTAAAATTTACAGTATAAATTGGTCAGTATAAAATGTACTATTTACCTTTATACAAACAACACTATTACATTTGGATATTATGAATTTATTACGAACAGGTCTTGCTAAACACATGTTAAAACATAAAAATATCTTTGCTTAATTTTAAATTTAACATGTCTAACTAAAACTAAAATTAAATAAAAGTAAAAGTACTTACCATGTTTTAATCAGCAACCATAACCATATTGTTTTGTTATTGTATCGGTTCGATCAGGCGACAATCCCACAGTCAGATTTACATTGTACAAATAATTGATCAATTCATGTTTTTCAAATAATTGTAGTATTTATATAAATACTCGTTGTTGAATAAATAGCTACTAATACAAAAAGTAAAGAACTGTTTAATCAATTCTAATTTCCATATACAAAATTATTTTCTAAATAAAAAAAGTTATTCTGAAGCGGATTTAACCACTTTCTTCTTATAAGTAAAGTTAAAATCGTTTTTTTACGATCACTGTCCAAAGTAGGCTTTTGCACATTTAAATCTAACAGAAAAGTTGACGTTTTTCATGAATTGTCATAGTTTGACATTATTGTTGCATATATGCGAAAAGTTACTTTTTGCACACGCCTATTTTTATTAGAAAATGTCATAATCGGTATTTTAGAAGAAAATGTAGACTAATCTTAATCTTTTAGTTAAATATTTAATAATAAAACTCATTTTCCTTAATATTTAAATGATAATTAAAACATTAAAAATAAATTACCCTGTTTTTAACACTCATATTTAACATGTCTTGTTACTGTAGAGCCAAGCGCGTTTGTCTGTGAACCTGATAGTCGTGAGTTCAATCCTCACCAGTTATTATTTATTTAAATTTCATTTTTTGTTTGTAAAATTAAATAAAACTTAAAACAGTGTATAAGCCATTAATTTGCGATTTGAGTATTATAACCGATGATCTTGTAAGTAATTTTTAAGATGTACTTACAAACAAATATGTTTTATGTGCATCATAAAATTAATCCTTGAGTAAGCAGGCAACACAATATACACAACATACTTTTCGTTTGCTAGTCAAGTTATCCGTGTCTGTCCAGTTAACGTAGTAAGATTTGAATTCGGCAAAATAAAACTATATTCCTTTAATATCGTGTGATCGTAAAATAGCTTGTATGTAATTCGAGCGGAGAGTTATTTGCTGCTTACGATAAAATGTCGCCCTCTGCTGCCCGTCGCGCTGCAACTTTTTATCTTAAGCGACAAAGTAGCACTTTCCTGTTACGTTTGTTTAATTTATTTATAGTTTATTTATTTAAAACACACTATTTACAATTTATTTATGACGCACTAATTAATTTATATAATTCGTAGCACTATTATAACTCACAATTCTAATTTATTTATTATATTTTATCTTTTCTCTCCAACACTTTATTTTAAACTGCCCGTCCGTCGACGAACTCTGTTAAATAGGCAATGTTTTTCAGGATTCTCTTACCATTTCAGAACTGCTATTACATTTTGTCAGTTATTTTTGGTTTTTGACAGTCCTCCGTATCTCGATTATTTGAGAACATACAGTATTTTGGCCAAGACATTCTATGGGCAATTTTCTAAGGTATTTACAATAAAAAATATATGCTTCCATTTTGGAGATGTTGACTACAACTTTGTTTTTTCTTATGGACGCCAAGTTGGATTTTTATTGCATTAAATAGAATTGTTAATTCCCTTTTTAAAAATGTATCACAACATGGTCTTTCTTTCAAATAAATGCTGTAATAAACAAATCTGAAAATTTCCTAATTAATTTTGCTGCTCTGCTCAATTTGGCCTATTAGGCGAGCCAACAATATGTTTTAGAACTGTCAAATTATAGTCGGTTTAATTTGAACTTTATAAAAACCATATAAAAACAAGGATTTTGCGATAATTTTTGAGACAATTTACAATACAAGCTTCAAATATAAGTCTTATTTAAAGAAATTGTTCTGTGGCCACCATTTTGATCACAACACATTTGACAACAATTTTGCAGAGAGTTTATTGCCCTTGCATTATTTTTTCTTGTAAGAGCTGAAGATATCGTGCTGCATTTAAATTAAAATTAAAAGTTATTGGTCCAAGTAATTGATTTCTTGAAAGTAAAAATTTCAATAATTTCATATTTAAACGTAAATCTCATTTTATACTTGCTTATTATGCCGCACCAAACATTAAATCCAAATTTTGTTTGGAATCTTCTTTGTGAGGTGAGTTTTGGATTTTCAATAACCCAGTGATGGGTATTATGCCTGTTGAAAATCCGCAATTGGTAAATTGAGTTTCGTCAGTCCATAATATGTTCATGGAAAAATTGGCAATTCCCAAAATCTTACTATTTATGATTTCTGGGTTTTTCAAATCTTCCCTAATTTAGAAAATTTAATATTAGATCCCTAAAATGTCTTGAGTTTGGTTAATACCGTTCAGGAAATTTATTTTCATAAATTTCCGCAGTTGCTGTAGAGTTTTTGTGGGCTACGAAGTAAATTTCTAACATGTCTAATTGGTATACTTAAGAGCCATATTTCAAAACAATAACAACGTAACAGAAATTAAATTTAACAAATAAAAAACAATAATTAACGAAGTGAAAATAAACGAATAAAATCTAATTTTAAACCAACTATAATTTGACAGTTATTAAACATATTTTTGACTCGCCTACTAGACCAAGTTGAGCAGAGTAGCAAAATTAATTAGAACATTTTTAGATTTGTTTATTTCAGCATTCATTTGATAAAAAGTACCATGTTGTGATTCATTTTTAAATAGGGAATTAACAATTTTATTTAATGCAATAAAAATCCAATAAGAAAAACAAAGTTACAGTCAATATCTCGAAAACGGAAGGACAAATTTTTTGTTTTATTTTTTATTGTAGACCTTAAAAAAGTGCCCATAGAATGTCTAGACCAAAATACCGTATGTTTTCAGATAGACGAGTTACGGAGGACTGACAAAAAACACCATTTTGGTTTTTTGCGATTTATTCAAAAACCAAATATAACTGTCAAAATGTAATAGCAGTTCTGAAATGGTAATAGAATCCTGAGAAACATTGCCTATTTAACCGATTTTATAACTCTTATAATAACCGAGATAGCAATACATACAGCACCAATCTGGGACACAGTATATAGTGTTACGCAGGTTTTTGGTATCACAATTTATTTCAACTTAACTTTTATAATAACTCAATTCAACTTTAACAATAACTTCCGGGTGGGTTGGCTCAGTGGTTAGAGTCATGACTCTGAGATCGGAAGGTCTCAGGATCGAATCCCACCGGTGGCAGGAATTTTTATTTAATTAAAAAATTAAATATTAATTCTAATGCATAGGTAGGATTCCCCACTCGACCATTCACTGTTGGGTTCTAATTAACAGTGCTGTTCCTAAAGTGGCGCTGGGAAACAGTAACAAAGCCTACACAGAACACGAGGCTAATGGCCGTAGTAGTCGACGCCGATGACACCAAATTAAAAAAAAAAAAAAAAAAAAAAAAAAAAAACAATAACTTCCAACTGATAACATTAACCTATAACGTCTATCATAAAACTGAAAACTGACGTCAGGATCATCCTTATATAGCTTGCTCGAACCTTCTCTAACTGTCATCTAGAATATTCTTAACAGGTGATGAGATTTCCGGACATTTCCGGAGTAATCTATCTTCTTTTACTTGTACTTTTACTTGTGACGACCGCAGCACACTATAGTGTGATTGGTAACATTGCACTTCTTTTCGTATTTGTACGTTTCCTATAACGGCCGCAGGCCACTGCAGGGTGTAGTGTAACATTGCTCCCTCTTCTCTAATTATTCGTCTCGAATAACTTGATTACTTGGATCTGGTTGGAGCCAACGGGGAGGATCTGAGCCACGGTATGGCGCTAACTTTTCAATGTGAACTATCTTGGGTTTACTTCCCGTTGACTACTGAATACAGTAGATCAGGTCGTTGATTTTCTTGAGGACGGTGTAGGGACCTTCCCAGTTCCGTTGCATCTTCTGACAAAGTCCTTTTCGGCGCTTGGGATTGTACAGCCATACTGGATCGACTCTCTCAAAATGTGTCCTCACTGTGGCATGCATGTCGATTCTAGCTTTTGCTTTATTGCTATTAACTTTCAAACGTTGACCAGCGAATTCGTATACCTTCTCTACTCTCTCTTTTAGGTTCTGTATGTACGTGAAAGGAGTACGCATCTCTTCTTCACCAGGAGGCTGCCTTCCAAAAAGAAGATCATGGGGTAGTTTCATCTTCCTTCCAGTAATCATCATAAATGGGGTATAACTAGTCGTTTCATGTTCAGAACTTCGGTAGACTAAAAGAAATAGAGGAATTAAAGTGTCCCAGTCCTTTTGATTATCAGAGACGAACATTGAAAGATACTGGCATATCGTTCTGTTGTGTCTTTTTACCATTCCGTCGGACTGTGGGTGTAGAGGCGTAGTGCGTGTTTTCTTGATGTCTAACAATTTCAGTAATTCTTGCCATAATTCGGATTCAAAATTTCGTCCTTGGTCAGAAGGTAATTCCAGGGGGACTGCGTGTCTCGCAATAACGTTTGTCATAAATGCTTCCGCTACTGTCGTCGCTTCCTGATTAGAAATAGGCACTAGTTCGGGCCACTTTGAAAAATAGTCTATAAAAACCATCAAGTATTTGTTTCCCCTTTCTGTTAAGGGAAGTGGTCCGAGGATATCAATGGCGATTCGTTCAAAAGGCTCTCCGGAAAGGCACTGTGCCATTTTGCCCCTACTTCTTGTTTTGGGCCCTTTTCTGCCATTACGGAGGTAACATTCCTTACACCCATCTTCTACATCCCGTCGGCAATTGACCCAATAAAATCTTTCCTTTAATACAAAAGTGTCCTCCTGAACAACTGTTATGAAGCTCCTCCAATACATTTCTGACCTGTGATTTCGGCAGAATCACTTGGCGGACTACATGTACTCCATCGGTGCTCTCCCACTTTCGGTGCAATAGGCCATCGTGAAGATACAAGGAATCCCACTGAGTAAAGTACCCTTTAATGGTTCCCCTATATTTGGCTATATCTTGCCATGTAGGTCTAACTCTATTTTTGAGCCATTATCGGACAACCTTCAAGTCATTGTCTTTTTTTTGAGTATTTCTTAGACTTTCAGTTATTCCGTCTTCGCCATCCTCTGGCTTGATAGTGGTCGCCTGTAGACTAACTTCTTTAACCAGCTCCTCTCGTTCTTCAAGCCTTTTACAGTACCGGCCTTGTCGTTCTAAACAGGGTCGCCTAGAGAGAATATCTTCATTGCTATGGAGACGTCCCCTTCGATGCACTATCTTAAAGTTATATTGTTGCAGTCTTTCTATCCATCTAGCAACTTGTCCCTCAGGATTTTTAAAATTCATTAGCCACTGCAAGGCACTATGGTCACTTCTAATGATAAAACTTCTGTTGAAAAGGTAAGTAAGGAAGTGTTCAAGGGCTTTGACAATAGCTAATAGTTTTTTCCTGGTGACGCAATAATTCTTCTCAGCTTTTCCCAAGGTCTTACTAAAGTAAACGATAACTTTCTCAATGTTACGCAGTTTTTTTGGTATCACAATTTATTTCAGCTCAACTTTTATAATAACTTAATTCAACTTTAACAATAACTTCCAACTGATAACATTAACCTATAACGTCTATCATAAAATTGAAAACTGACGTCAGGATCATCCTTTTATAGCTTGCTTGACCCTCCTCGAACCTTCTCTGACTGTCATCTAGAATATTCTTGACGAGTAATGACATTTGAGAAAATTTCAATTTCGCACCCCAGTTTTTTGAAGCAAACTTGAGCTTACTGTATATTATTTATCCGCCAGTTAATTTCTAGTACTATATTTCCCGGTAACATGATTTAAGAATTGTACTCCCCCTCTTTTCAAACCTAAATATTTAATTCTTTCGATATTTTGTTGCAGAGCATACTGAAACGAATGTGTCTATTTTTTGCTAATTCGCGTATTTTGCAATATTTTTGAACAGCTGCTGTAAAAGTTTTTGATTTTTCTATTTTTCTAGAGGTATGCTTATTGAGTGTGAGTTAAATACAAAATCTCAAATATTTGCATGTTTCAGAAGGAGCTATTGAGCTTTTTCCTTGTTAATTATAAACCCTAGATTTGTTAGCAACTCTAAAGCGAAGGTTTTATTTTCCATGCATTCGCTTTTTGTCTGACTCGTTATTAATAGGTCATCAAGCTATATAACCAATAAATTATTTTTGGGTCTTTATTTGTGCATAATTTTGGTAAAAATATATGGGGCTGAACTAAGGCCGAAGTATAAACATTGAATATTCATAAAGTATATTACTGAATTTAAACATTAACTATTTTTTGTCAGTTTTTCTAGTTGGGACTGAAAATTGGCACCTTGCAAGTCTATTGCACACATATAGCATTGCAATGTTTTTTGTACTTTCGGTATTCCTCTAGTTTGAAATGGATTGCTATCACATATATTTATTTATTTATATTAGATTGAGTAATACCTATGTTTGCCACTTGGTTTTGTCCTAAGAAAATAGCTAGATACGAACTTATTTAAGCGCAATACTTAATAGCACCCTTCTTTGATAAAGTTTATATTTCAAATTTAATTGCAGATGACTCTGTCTTTGAGAAATCTCTGTTTGGTGAGGGTTTCATTTGGATTGACTTTTTGAAAAAAATAATTTTACTGTCTTTTATGTAGTTCAAAACAAAAGTATTGTTTGTTAAAACCCGCCATTCATTGTAATGAAATTTTAATATACCTGCAACTTGACCTATATCAGAGTTTAATTTTGGTATTGGCGTTTTGTATTTTACTCTTTGTTCTTTAACCTGTTCTGGGTCTCTTTCTTTAGTAAGATATTAACTACCTGACCCTGGGAGCGTAGACAGCTTAAATCTGAGTCATCAGAAAAATTTTGATGTATTGACACAATGTCTTTTGTGAAAAAATAAGTAGTATAAATCAAAATCCAAGATTCATGAGCGTTAAAAACGTATACATCTCGACATCAGTCGCAATGGACGTTGTGGTATCATTGGCATAAAGCAGGACAGATGTCTGAAAATGTTCGCATAAAGCAGAAAAAATATAATCATTCTCTTTTTAATAGTTGGTAGGTATTTAACTACATCTAAATCTTATTTCGTTCAATAAAGCAGGACAAACATATTCAATTCTGGCCTTATCGAAATAATTTAGTAGGTATGTGAATTATTATTAACAACAATTTTACAACTTACAGAAACGTGTATGATCGGCATTACTGGCATGTCGTTTGTAGTAGAGAAAGAAATGGCAATTGAGATATCGTTCGCTTAAAGCAGGACAGATACCAAGTACATATTTTGAAGTAAACCAAAATCTTATTTCGTTCAATGATGTGAAATTGTTCGCATGAAGCAGGACAAATAACACATTCAATTTAATTCTAGCCTAACCAAAATATTTAAGTATAGGCTCTACTTAAAAAAATGGCATTGTGATATCGTTCGCATAAAGCAGGACAGATACCAAGTATTTTTGACTAAATCAAAATCTTATTTCGTTTAAATGATTTGAAATTATTCGCATAAAGCAGTATAAATATCACATTCAATTTAATTCTAGCGTAAAATAAATAATTTTGTAGACATGTGAATTATAAACAACAGTTACAAATTAAAAAAAAACGTATATACTCGACATTACTAGCATAAAACAGGGCAAATATTGTTTTCTACTAAAAAAATGGCATTGTGATATCGTTCGCATAAAGCAGGACAGATACCAAGTATTTTTGACTAGATCAAAATCTTATTTCGTTCAATGATCTGAAATTATTCGCATAAAGCAGGACAAACATCTCATTCAATTTCAATTCTCCGAAATAGTTATTTAGCCGGCAAAAAACATAATTCATGAAAGACTTTTTAGCTGTTATATATAATATTTGTACCGGGTGTTCCATTAAGAGAGGTAGTCGGCTATATTTCAGAAACTAATAATAGTACAGCTTTGCGGAAAAAATATTTTTAATAAAAACGGCCAAGAGAAATTGCTGGAAATTATTTTCAAGTTTGTAGGGTGGCCGCTAGGGGGCCTAATTGTGACGTCAAAAAAATGTAATGTAAAAATGTAATTTTCTCAAAAAAGTAAAGTATATTGATAAATATTACTATTTTAATCTTCAATGTTTTCTGAATTTTTGTCAGTTGTAAAATAGAGTGGTGGGGGAAGGTTAAACTTTAATTTGGAAAAATGCTCATAGCTCCGGTTTGGCATTACCGAATTTAGTGAAATTGGTTTCATTTAGAAGAGCTTTTTAGCCTTATTTTTAGCTTTATAAACTGTGGCTACTTACGTTTTAGGAACGCCGCTAGAGGGCGTTAAGTAAAAAACTGACAAATTTTCCAAATTTTTTCGAAAAATTTAAAAACAACGATATATACCTTCTTACATATTTTGATAGAGAAAAAAAGCTCAATACTTTGGCGAAAACCGCAGTTGGATATACCTTTTCAAATCGCAGATTTTAGTAAAAATATAAATAAAATGTAGAAACGTAACACATTTAATGACCCAGTATTTTCTACTAGATATATATGTAGTCAAAAAATCAGAATGTGGTAAATTTTTGACCACCCTGTATTAATTTTTCTTTAGCACCATCGAGTAGCCTTAGAAGAGTTAGGATAGGGAGATGTAAGCCGTTTTGCCAAATATTCAGCAGTTTTCACAAAACATTGACCTAAAGTTGAAAAATAGGTGATTTTAACACCCTATCTCTGTAAATATTTAATTTAGACTGTAAGTATGTGGTATCTGCGAAATCAGCTCTTCAAGGAAAATTTCAAATTACGAAAATATATAAGGTGTTCCATTTAAAAAATAGTAACTTTGGTATGGCACACTTTTCTGGAACACCCTGTATATTTCAAAATAATTTTAAAACGTAGTGTTAAATGACATGTATACCATATTAAGATAGATATGTTATATCTTAAGGCGTTTGCCGTACAGAGACCGTATGTGGTGCCCCACCCTGTATAATGAAAAAATTCTAAAATTTAAATTTGAAATACCTATTCTAACTTATAGATTTTGAATTTTAGGACAGAAAAAACGAAACTATTATCTGGTTATCAAGATCGGAAACACAAACTACAGAAGAAGGAAAATCCCTAAAACTGGCAGATTCTTTAAGAAAATATCTGCAAGGACAGGGACAGGGGGATATTTCACAATGTACTGCTGGGACGAGTTCTGAAGCTATTATTTCTAATGAAGCTGGAAGCAGTGGAACATCAGTAGTAAACGGAAGATCTGGTTTTACGTCAACGTGTTTTAGGAGGAAATTGAAGATGAAACTCAAATGACCAAAAGTGACGACAATGACGATATTGAATCAAATTCGGAAGTTACCATGCAAATGAATTTGGACGAAGACGAAGATATTTTCTTATCAATGTTATCTGAAGATCCTGTGGAATGGCCAGACATTATAACAGCTGACTCTGTAAGAACTTTAGTTGAAAAAGGACTCTCTAAAGTAATTCTTGAGAACTTTCCAATAAGTGAAGGTGGGCGTAAGTTTTCTAAAAATTATTATTACCGTCAACTTCCAAACGTCGAAAAAACTAAAAAGAGGTGGTTAATCTATTCTGAATCTAAAAAATCGATTTACTGCTTTTGCTGTAAAATCTTTGGCAAAATCTCTAGTTCTAGTTCAACAACAAATTTATCTTGTAAACAGGGATGTTCTGATTGTTAACATTTGACACAAATTTTATCAAGACACGAGAAAGGTGTTTTTCATAACGAGAACGTCAAATCTTGGTTTAATTTGTTAAATATATGTTATCCAAACAATGTACGATAAATCAAAAATAGTTACGTTTATTTGAAGTAGAAAAAAAATATTGGTATGGTGTTATTGAAAGAATTATTTGTGTTATACAGTTTTTATCTAGTCAATGCCTTGCTTTACGTGGTCCGTGTAATAAATTATATGAAAATAATAATGGTAACTTCCTTAAAGCCATTGAAATGATTGCAAAATTTGACTCTGTAATGCAAGAACATGTTAGCCGAACACAAAAAGCCCAAAAAAGTGGCAAGGCAATGCCTAGCTAGTTAAGAAATAAAATTCAAAATGAACTTCTAGGTTTAATTAGTTCTAAAATTCGAAAAAATATTTTGGATTTAGTTAGAAAAAATAAATACTATTCAATTATGCTTGATTGTACGCCAGATGTAAGCCATGTTGAACAAATGAGTCTCATTATTAGATTTGTAAATTTAAACGAATCAACAAGAAAAGTTGAATTGCGTGAGCATTATATAGAATTTTGTCCTATAACAGATTCAACCGGAGAAGGTTTGAGTAAATATTTAATAAACTTACTACAGAAATTAAATTTAAATTTTTATGACATGCGTGGACAAGGTTATGATAACGATGCAAATATGCGGGGAATTCATAATGGATTGCAAACAAAAATATTAAACTTGAATCCTAGAGCGTCTTTTGTACCTTGTTCAGCACATACCTTAAATTTAGTCGCAAAGATTTCTTTTGAAATATCAGGTTTTTTTGATATCGTTCAAGAACTTTATGTATTTTTTCAGCATCGACAAAAAGATGGGCTGTACTAAAATCGCATATTTCGGGAACGGGAATAAATTTAAAGCCATTGAGTAAAACACGTTGGTCAAGTAGAATTGATGCGATAAAACCTTTAGTTATCAAATTGGTCAGATTTATGATGCATTAATACAAATAATGGAAAACAGCTCTTCCTCAAACGATTTAAATAGTTCACATCAAGCACGTTCGTTAGCTTCAAAAATTAAAAATTTCACATTTTTATGTTCAATAATTATTTGGTATAACATTTTGTTCAAAATAGATTCGATTAGCAAAACTTTGCAAAATCCGTTAATAAGTATAAAAAATAGTATAGATTATTTAAATAATTCAATAAATTATTTTTTCCACATTGAGATCAGATGAAGGTTTTAATAAACTTCTTGTTGACGTTCACGAACTTGCTGAAGATCTAGAAGTTAAATCAAACTTTCCACTTTCTCAGACTATTCGACGTAGAAAAAAAAACGAAACAATTTGATTATGAACATGATGATGAGCCTATAACCGATGCAAAAACTCATTTTAAAATGAATGTTTTTTTCTCTATTTTTGGACCGCATACTGTCATCTTTACAAGAGCGATTCAAAGGATTGCAAAGTTTTAACATGTTTGGATTTATGTATAATATGTTCACCTTAACAAATGCGATATTGCGATATGTAAACATTTTAATTCCCTTTTGACGGATGATTCTCGTAACGAATTTGATATTGATGCATCTGATTTATATGAAGAAATTGAAACACTTAAGATTTACTTTGAATCAGCTTCAACTTCAGAAGGTTCTCAACAAGATCCCAAGTTCATTTTGGAGTTTATATTTTAAAATCAATTATTGTCAACTTTTCCAAATATTTCAATAGCACTTAGACTTTTACTCACTTTGCCCGTATCAGTAGCCTCGGGAGAAAGATCGTTTTCTAAGCTAAAAAATATTTAAAATTATTTGAGATCTACCATGTTACAAGGTAGACAATGATTTATCTATAATTGCTATAGAAAATGATATTATGGATTCCCTGAATTTGGAAGAATTGATTAGGGATTTTTCCGCAAAGAAAGCAAGAAAAACGATTTTTCTATGATATCTCACAGAAGGGACAATGACAATCCATTTTTAAACTAGTAAAAGCATGTCATTCATGTCGTGTAAACTTATTATTCAGCTAGTAAATTTGCAGCAACAATGCAACGAAAAATAAATATAATTTTGTAGTACATTCATTAATGTTAAACTAACTGATCCGATTGTATTAGATCAATTAGATGTCACTTTGTAATGTTATAACATTTTTATTTTTGTTATACATATTATAAATAGAATATTTTATGTTTTAGTTTTATTCAGTTAATTAAAAAATTACTATTAAAATTGTAGTTTTTATTAGTGAGATGCAAACTTTCACCTAAATATTTTTGCTATTACTCAAAAATATTTAAATGAAAACAATATTAACTAACTTTATGTCATGTCTTGAATTAAATTTTTGACGAAAGTATTTTGAAATAGGGGCGGCTAAATTTAAGTTATGCACACGGGTGGCCAAATGTCACGGCACCCCCTGTTAAAACATTTTGTTCCTAAATCCATATTTAAATTTTTAATAAATTTATTTTAATATTATTAAACAAATTTGTATGAGCTAATTTATGACATCTCTTTTAAGCTGACAAGGTAAATAAGCCCAAATTGAATTTTATTAGATCATATGCAGAAAATTATAGGTTGGACTAAAATGTGGTTGGTAAACTAATTGTGAAGTAGCTTTTATTATTATTTAGTAACTTGAATTTTTTGGCAAAAATCAAGCTCTATAATGGGAAGAACCACTTGATTTTGAAAAATTCTGATTAAAAATGGGGATTTAAGCGGAATTAAAATCATACAAATCATAAATTAAAAATCTTCAGGAAAACTTCAACTTTATAAGAAGATAAAGACTATTGATTTTATAAAAATCTGATTGAAAATGGACATTACGAGGGGTCTGCTAAACTGTGAAAAGTATAATATAGAATACCAAGCATTATATTATACATTGTTTTCATAATTAGATAAAATACGTAAAATATGAAAAATCAAGTTTTGATTTATTTTTCAAACAATAAAATTTTTACAAATGGTTCGTTCCTAAACAAAAATAAAGTTTTATTTTTAATTAAAAAAATTGTAAGTGTCTTCTCCTCTTACTGTATTTCTTCATTTCTAATATGGCTCTGGATGTAATTTCCCCTTTTTATAAAAGTAATTGAAGAAAAAACAACTTCAAAATTATACAGATGCCATTACATATTGAGTTTGCTAATTTTTTTATAAATACCATTATCAGATATTGACCATATTTATATGGGACCACACATGAAATATCTCTATTCAAATAAAAAAAAATCAGAGAAATTGGACAAGGTGGTAAATAATTATCGTTGAACATATATAAAAAAATTAAGATTTTAATGATTTTATCATGAACCCAATTATTAAATTTTGACCAAATTTATATGTGACTGCCTCTGAAGTACCTGCCTTCTAACAAAAAAGAATCGTTGAATCTGAACAGCATGGTAAAGAATTACCGCTGAACATACTATTACATAAAAAATATATTTCGACGAATTGAAAACAACCTCTTTTTTTTTAAATCTGTTAAAAATCAAATTTTAAATATTTTCTTATGTAACATACTTTATTCAAAAGTGGTCTTTGCATGTTAACAATTCACAAATATTTCCTAATGATTTATTATTCGCAATATTCTAACTTTTTTCCAGGTCCTAGACAAGCAAGAACTACTCTGTCAAAGGCTATGTACTGTGATTTAAAGTAATTGAAAATGCATGATCTATACTCTATGAATTGCTATTATTAGTAAACTAAACATTATAAAGAGTATATTCTATAATTTCTCTATTTTTATTAAAGTACAATTTTAAATTAATGTCAAAATTAGTACTAAATAAATAGGTATTCACTAAAAATTATTTCTTTTGTTTTCTTATTCATCAATATTAACTAGGCTCAATTGCAACAAAAAAACTTTAATTATAAAAAAATTGCATATACATGGTGATCGTTAAGTATGTGTGGCTGAACTTACTATTTCTTACTCAATTTTAAGACAAGATTCATATAAACGGCTTTATTTTTTTTTTTTAATTAAATGTCACACTTATTCCTGCGCACACCATTGGTAAATTCTGAAAACTTTTTTAGTTAAAATACTTGATGCAATACAAATTTCCACTGTTGCAACTTGATACCAATTTTCGACCATTTATTTAGGAAGAACATTTTTATCTAACTTTTCAAAATTCTGTATTTTGAAAATTGATTCCTTTAGGACCTATGTCTATGTTATGAACTTTTTGTCTTAAAATTGAGTAACACCTTAAAATTTGGCCAAATACTTAAAAAATGTGTTTAAAATTATATTACGTTATTTAGAGGTGTTTAAATAACATATTTTATCATAACCGTTTATGTTGGTTTATGCTGCGAAAAATGCCTTTTTATCTTACGACATCAATTCAAATTTTGAAAAAACAAGCGCTAGAGTTTTTGATAACGCGCATGCGTTCGAATCACAACATCGAATTTGATCTGTTAGAATATCATGAGATCCTTGTAATAGACAGACACAGCCTTAATTCGTAGCCACGCACGTCTTCAGATGGCGTTTACGGCCGCCCAGATTTTATATTGTTTTTAGTGGAAGTTCTGAATAATTTTGTATAGTGATGGGTAGGTACCATCCATGTATTCTGCAAGCACAAAATTTATGCTTTAAATAAAAAACGTACTGATAAATTGTATGTACTATGTACCTACCGCCCCTTTTTAGTTTAAGCCCTTTATTCCTATAAATATTTTTTTCTAATTTTGACATATAAAGAGACATTTTTTGTAATCGCAGCAAGTGTTAAAATAATCTAGAAATAGATTTTGTTAGTGAATCTAGTAATAATTATGGTACCAAAGAATGCTGCAGAGCACCTATGAAATTTTCAGTTAAAACATATGCCATATTTTTAGGCTATTTTTATACCCTTTTCAAAAATTTTATGCTCCTCGTTTTGTGCAAAACTTAAAATGCTCTGATAGCTTCGAACGAAGTCAGCAAAGCACCTCTGTTTTATAAAGTTTTTTTTTTGTATAAACAGCAACACCATATATTTATGCACTTGAAATATTATCATTTTTTTTTCCAAAAAAAATGATATTTTAAAAAAATGCATGGTGCTTGCTAACCTTCGAAAGAAGCCAGCAGAGCAATTCGGTTTTTTAAAGCTTTTTTTCTAAAAACCACACCACATTTTTAGAATATTTTTAGACTCTTGAAATATTGTAAAACTTTACTAAAAAAATAGCTATTTTTAAATAATACAGGGTGCTTTGTTGGAACAAAGTCAGCAGGACACTGCAGTTTTTTAATTTGTTTTTTTATATATAAAAACAACTACTTATGACACATGTTTAGGCTATTTTAAAATCCTAAAAGTATATTTGTTTTCAGAAAAAAACTTTGAAGTCAGCAAGGAATTGCGAATTTTTTTAAAAATGCCAAATTTAGAATATTTTATAATATTGTAGGAGCCAAAAAAAGTGGTGTGGTTTAAAAAAAACTGGGGTGCTCTGCTGGATTCGTTTGAAGCTAACAAAGCATCCCGTAATTTTTTATTTTATAATACTCATAGCCTAAAATGAGACATAACTGTTTAAACAAAAAATTGTACTTTTAAAAATAGCAGTTTTTTTTCAAAAAGCTCTATAATATTTCAAAAATGTGAAAATGTGGTGAGATTGTTTTTTTTTAAGTTTTGAAAATCCGAGGTTCTTTACTTGATTCGTTCAGAGCTAGTAAAGCTCTGCTCGTCTTGTTACATAAAATGAGGCGTTTTGTAGCTGGTTATATAGTTATTTTGTAACTGCATATCTAACTCTTTTATTTTTTTCAGTTGGTTGTAAACATGTGGCTTCATATAGAAGAAGCGAGGAATCATCTGTAACATCTACTCAGTGTTATTGGAAAGGCTCTAATTTATCAAAATGCGTAAATATTGATGTACACTTGGCTAGATTGTTAAAGAAACCTCTTCATCCACTACAGGAAAATAAATCAGTACTTTTATGTTCTTAGGATTTGTATATATATTTTTTATTTGTAAATAAATTGTTTTTTACTTCATTTTTTTCATTTTTTATTAAAAGGTTAATAAATAAAATTTTCACAGATTTTTATATTTTTGTTTGTAAACAATAATTGAAGAGTTTTTATTAAAAATCACCAATATTAATAATAATAACTTAAGTCAATATTATTCTTTCTCCTTTTTTAAAGCTACTATCAATAAAGGTATTACTTTAGCTTGACCTACGATCAATTTCTAATTTTGTAATATATTTGGTTTGACAGAAAAAAATTATAACCCTTTGACATTGGTTGTTTTTAATTAGATTTTCATAAAAAATAAATGGAACTGCAAACATGTTTTGCTATCGTAATAACGAATGGCAACATTACATTTTTTTTTTCACATTTATCATTGTTGTCATTTTCGTAAACGATTGATAAGAAGGCACACTTTCTGGTTTTTTGAAAAAGGTGGCAAGAATTGTGATATTTTTAAATTTATCACCAGTGATACCACATGTAGTTACCCGATTTATTGGAATATATAGACTTTGCTACCACATTCAACTGAACTTGGTTGTTTTTAATATTTATCACTGTGACATAGGCGTTTTTGTTAAAATGTTTCATTTTAAACTGCTGTAAATAGGTGCCTTTGGTTTGGTAGTTTTAGTCCCAAAAAAATCTATGCATATACAGGTACTCATTCCTACATTGGCTGTTTAAAAACTCATTATAATCCCTGAAATGTGATAATTAGGTAAATTAAATTAAAAAACAAATAAAAATAGTTTATTAAATTAATATTTACTCTTACAAAATAGGTTCTTGCAAGTTAACAAGCAATTATGCAGATATTACTAAGTAAATGTACTTGCTTAAAATTCACACAGGAATGTGGTTTTAACATGTTAAATTAACTAACCCTTCTTATAACTCTTTCCACATGTATTCTTAGAGATGCTATTCTTTTACTTAATTGTACATCTTCTGGAGAACTTTTTTCATTCTGTGATACACTAGGTGTGGCTTTACTAAAGTACATCCCATGTTTTCAAGTAGATGAATATTCTGAAACCCCTATCTGCCATTATATGGGATCCAGGAACCAGTTTGACTAGTTCTTCCACAAAATGATGAATAAATTCGGTATCTTCAAAACTTTCAGGAGATTCTGCATTTTCTTCCAGAAGGGTTTTTAGGTTATACACCTAAGACTTTGTAGTAGCCTCATTTTCAATTTCCTGAAGGGGACAATTAGCAGAAATTGCTGCTACATCTTGATAATCTGGTGTATTTTTAATAAAAAGTTCATGAGAAACATCGCTAGTAGAAGGTTGATTTTCTTCTTTCCAAATTTCTAAGAACACTAATAAATATTTTTGAAGATGAATGTGAATCATTATCATATTCTGGAACAAAACACTTTTTCGTAGTCATAATATTTATAAAAAGTACAAAATTAAACACTCAAATTCCAAATAAATTCTTGATCGAGACACTATGATGACAGATGCCATACACAGTGCTGCCATTTTGCCATTTTCTGAATTATTAAGTGACTTTTAAAACAATGAAACTTTAAATATGGTAAAAGTTTAAACAGAAATAATACTTTCAAAAAACATTTGATATTATATATTTAAAAGATATTCGTTTAACGATGTTTTAGAAGTCTAAAAGTAAGAAGGAGTACACAAACGAACGTACATCACTTCTCGTAAACCTTCTAGCCGGCAACGTTGTGGCGCTAGCTCCTATTGGTCTATTCCCGGTGACGTCATAAATTTTAAAAAATTCATAACTCTGGAAAATTAAGAGATAAAAAAAATGTAGCTTTTTTTTCAACTCTATTATTCATAAAAAAAAATTCAAAATTTTTGAACATGCCCCATTCCTTGAACTATAGTGCATATTATGCCATTCAGTTTTTATTTAGGGAAGTTAACAATGAAAATTTGACATATTTCACTGAATTTATTATTTTCTTCACCACAGTAGTCTGTGAAGTGTATTATGCATTTGGTTCCGTCTGTCCGATGCCACGTTTACTGTCCGCACGATAAGTCAAAAACGAAATTTGAAAATTTCAGGAAAAATCAAGCTCTATAAGGGAAGGAAGTCTATTGATTTGAAAAAAAAATAATTAAAAATAGGAGAGTTAAGTGGGGTTGAGATATTAAAAAAATCGTAACTTAAAAACGAAAAATAGTAGCAAAAATTAGGCTTTATAAGGAAAAAAGACATTTGCTTTAAAAAAATCTAATTTTTATTCAGCTGTTCAACTGGATCGCGGACAGTCTGTACCAAATTTTAAAGAAACCCGAACAAACCTTTTGACTCTCAAGATCTCCCACACACCGCTGAACTCTGGACCCATTAAAACTATAACTATATACAGGGTGTTCTGCAAAATTACCGACACAGAACAGGTACGTGTCGGGCACCCCAAAATAAGATGATTTAATGCCAAGTAGTACCCCTAAGGAGTTACGAAAGCCTAAAGTGGGGCCATAAAAAAATATAATATCACTATATTTGGTAAATTAATTACGGACTAATGAGTCTTATTTTTGTTCAATGTCCGATTTTTAAAATGTTAATTTTATTTTAAGCCAAATTTTATTTTAAAACTTTTTTTACTCTTTTTATTTTTTAATAAACTTAATATTTTTCAATGCATTATGATAATGTTAATAAATTTAACAAATTTAATAGAAAATTAATTTGAATCAAATCGATTTAAATGAAAACACAATTAAAACTAATATTAACAATAATGATAAGTACATAATAAAAATTAAGTAAACTTGGACTTACTCTTCTTAGTAGAAATTGGTGTAGAGGTAAATTGCGTTAAATCATCATATTTTGGGGTGCCTAATACGTACCTGTTCTGTGTCGGTACTTATTCAGAACAACCCTGTATAACTTAAAAAAGGGGTTAGGGTTAGTTTTCATACCCATTCCTGAATTAAAAAGAAACTAAACTGCTTATAAGTAATATGCATAGAAAAATCGTAAACCCAATAAATACTTTAAATTAATTGGCAGGTCCGATAAATAAAACTGACAAGTATACCATTAGATTTCAATTTTGGGAAAGCTAGAAGATAAAGCTATTCCATAATTATTTTGAAACGTAGTACCATAGGTGAATTAATAAAAATAATTTGTTTATTATCATAAAATTATAAACAAATAAAGACACATCATTTTGAGTGCGGGAAGCCACTTACTGAATTATTTTTATAAATAATATCTAAATAATGTTTTTGTTGAGACCCTAATATTTTTCTTTTTTTTTTGTAATCTTGCCACTTTATTATAATTCGGTCTCATTAAGACTCATTAAGATATAATAAACAGGACATTACTTAAAGTGTTCGCTCCTTTGCATTACACTTTTACGTCATGTGTCAAATTCGAGCTAGTCCGTTTTGGTAAGAATAAATGCCATTTTTTTAAATAGCTTCATTTAGATTTAAATAATATAAAAATATTTTTATTCCATCAATTTTGAATATTAAATTATTGACTGTAAATAAATCAAATTACTCTTTTCCGTCACTCGAAGTGCCTTCATCTGTCATATCACAAAATAATGTTGATGTCTCCACTTCATTCTATGTTTGGCCCCAACATTCTGATATTGTATATCTAATTATTAATGAGACTTATTATATTGTCAAAAAAATATGTTAACTATATGATTTATAATGTTACTGTCATTACCGGGTTATCAGATTATGATTTTTTCTAATTATTTTTATATTCAATCAATTACCTTCATGAACTTGATTAATTTTTCAAACATTTTTAGAGATATCGAAAAAAAAATGATAATAGCAGTTTCTACATCAACAATGGATATGTACAATTTACTCGTGTTGTATAGTATATTTTTTCTTCGACCCAAAAATCTACAATTTAAAAAATTATTTTAGATTATTAAGACAAAATAACTAATTTTAAAATAATTTATTATTGTTACTAATTTATAATTTAAGCCTAAAAATTTTTTAATCTGAAAGACACCCCCATCTCCAAACGATTTTAGTTTTAATACTCGCAATTAAATTAGTGTCATATAGTTTCTACACAAGAATATCTAATGTTTACGTATATTTAATCTCAATAACTAAAAAAATATACTGACTATTAGTTTGACAGAATTTTCACATATATAAAATTTATAAAATAATAGTAACCGGGTGACCAAAATATAAACTGTGATTGGTGGATTTTATGAAATATAATCGTCCAGTTGAATGAATTGGTATACTTTTTTGTTTTGTAGTTTGTGAGCAGATAATCCAATATCCATGTGGGTGTAGAAGAACATATTTATATTTTAAAAGTTTTGAACTACATCACAAAATAGTACAGGGTGTCCCAATGAAAATTAGCCCGTTTCCATTTGATAAAATTTGGTTACGGTGAATTTAAAAGAGGAGATTTTTAAAAAACATCCTGTATAGGTAATACATAGTTTCTGTGTCACTGAAGCAAAACTTATTCGCTCCGTGCGCGACAGCAGCGTCAATTCGTTTTGGTACTAATGGACTATTTCTGCGTATACTGACAAATGCAATTTTTAATAGAATGCGTAATTAAAAAGTATATATGTTAGTTTTAATAAAAGTATATGAATTTGTAAAATAAGTAAAACATTAATTTATCATTGTTATATATTTTTATCGCTTAAATTAAAGAAAATTATGTATTGTCAATAAAAATCAATATTAAAATATAGGTAGGCAACAGTATTTACTGGAAAATGTATGAGAAGTTGCCTAAGTATAATAGGTTGTCATTGAAGAATTAGCTTATTCTGTCAAAATAAAAAAATACCATTTAATAATAGCGTGAAGTTAAAATGTATAAAAAAAAGATCGTTATTTATATTTTCAATTTTGTTCGGAAGGAAACATAGAATGAATGATTAAAACTGGTTTCCCATCAGTAAGTCACAAAATTGCATTCCAGCTACATATAATAATCAAAGGCAGAAATCTTGAAATCAAGTCCATGCTGAATAAACATTTAAGAATAAAGGGATATTGAAGAACATCATAAAATGATAATTTATTGTTTATTTAAAACCTTTCAAGTTTCTGATGTATACTATTTTCAGCATTACTGTTATTATTACAAAAATAAAGGTAATTTTTCTTCTTATTGTACACCTATCCATTTATTTCTTTGATTTAATTTCCACTTTGCTACTGAAATTTTTTATATAAGTTTCACTGTTTTTTTTGTTAGTATTTGTACAACTTTCAACACAGCAACTCCGGTTGTTTATTGTATTGTTTTTACATACTTTTTTGAAAAAAAGTAAAATGTATACGTGTATTTGATATGCCAAAATTACAAAATATCGCCCTAAAATGCACGAATTATCCGCAGCTAGCGCTAGTATCGCTTTTGCTTCCCTTTCCATGACTTCGCACGGAGCGAATAGCAAAATAACACATATCAGCAAAAACCGCACGTTTCTACGATTTGTTTAAAAGTTATATGATCTGAAAATGGGCTACTTTTCATTGGGACACCCTGTATTTTTTCGCTAAAATGTAAGGAAATATTTTTTTAAAACCATTCAGCATTTGGAAATATGTAGATAATAATACGTCAAAACAACGGTACAAATGAAATTTTAATTGTTTCTAAAGAAAGTTGCATATTTGAACGTTAAATTGTTCATGAATGAAAGATTATGTGGTCAATATATTCACTATAAATTAAAACCAAAATCAGTATTATGGATTTTGACTTTTGCGTTTTATTTGTACAAGTTTAAATAAAATTCAAAATTAGTACCTACTGCATAAATAATTTCATTGATTTTGGGATAATTTTTTATTATTAATATTATTATTATTATTATTATTATTATTATTCATGAAAGTACGTAGAAACATATAAACATGTAAGGATAAAGAAAATATTCCATTTAAATATTTTTAAATGATACTGGGTCTCATCACGTTTCCACTATATAACCTTTATTAAAAATACTAAAACGTTCAGCTACCGATTCAATAAGAAAATATAAAATATTCAATATGTTTTTGTTTGACAATTAGAAAATAAAAAAAAAAAGAACAGAAAATGTGGATTTAATATGAAATTATTCTATTTACATGTAAAATTTTATGAAACACGCAGTAAGATTTATTTTACTATAAATTGTTTAACTACTCAGGAAAAAATAGCTTCACTTACCAGGAATAATGAACAATTAGAGATATTGTATACAACACCAGTAAGGGACAGTTCAAAATCATCATTCAAAATCACATTATATCATACAATCAACAGAATGTCTAACGAAAATACTAAAGCGTTCATTAAAAGAATTCACGATCACATTCATCTTCACCACAATCACAAAAATATAAAATAAGTCACATTGAGATAAAAGAAAGTCCAAAAGCATTTACCGCTTGGAAGACGATAGAGAGTCCTTGAAGGATATGTTCGATAGGTTAACTTTCCGGCCCAGGAATATCACCCGGAAGTCTAACCGGAGCGGTGACTACATCAACATAACAAACAAGACCGGTAAGTCGGCAAAGAGCTTTGAAGAATAATCAGTAGTGTCAGAATACAGAAGAGATGACGGGGTGGTGGGCTACTCGCGCGCACAACGTGGGGTGTCAAGCAGTGAGAGGCGAGGAGAGAAGGAGAGGTCTAAGTAATACCCGGCAGCGGCGCACTATTAGTCACTCTATTGGTTATTTTGATTTGATTGGCCCGGAATGCTTCTCAAGGAGTAACTGGAGTTTGACATTGCAAGTTCAAAAATTAAAAGGAAAATATGCCACACAAAAAAATAATAAATTTCAACAACATAATATCTATAGATTAGTAGGGATAATATAATAATATTATTATAATATAATTGTGATGTTCCTCAAAGAACAGTTCTTGGACTCTTATTATTTAATTTCTATTTAAGTGGTCTCTTTGAACAATAAATAAATTATTGGTGAAATCATTAGCTTTGCAGATGATATTGCCATATTTTTACCAAGATGAACTTGCAAATTCTAAAGGCTATTGCCTAAAAAGGTTTTCAGAGAATTATACATTTTTTAACTATAACTAACACTAATTTTCAAAAGACATTTTACATCCCACTCACTTTATATATCATTAACTTACCAGAATTTAATAATTTAATTATAAATGCCAACCAACAACAAAAAATAGTTATAAGATCAACACAAAATAATAACTACCTTGGAATATATAATTATGCGAAACTTCTTACGCCCTGGGATAAAAAAAGAGTGAATTGATAAAAATGACATATCTCAATGTCTAGACACCGCGATAATCTATGAGAGGTCAGTTTTATGTGACATGTTAGAGAAATAGTTTTGCATGCAATCTGGTAATATTATCCTAATGAGAACCGTACCGGAAATGTGGTATACAAAGAGATTCCTAATTAGATTTATATACTGAAATATTAGAATACTCTACTTAACTTTAATCTATAATAAATACTATCACATATATACCATGAACAACAACCATGCAACAAAAGTAGCTTTATTATAAAGAAAACATTGGTTTTCTAAATTTTATAGTCAAAAATATTAAAAACTGTCAACAAAAAAAACTTAGGGCAATTTTACCTTAAGCCCCCTTAATTTACCCACATATGAAGATGATAAAAAACTAGGGTTTAGTCCACTAAATAGAGGGTAAAAAGATAAGAATTTGTATCAAATTTCACTTAGTTATCTTTAAACGTTTAGAAACTATTTACAAAAGTGTGTCATCAGAACTTCACTTTTAACACCCTGTAAGCAACGTTTTCGGACCTATGTTTTTATGAACTTTTGCTCCTATTTTTGGATGTAGATTACGCTGTTAAAATATGACCGTATAATTTCGGGACACCCTGTATATATAGGAAAATGTTTCGAGTAAGATGTATGTAGAAAATGTATATATTTAGTTCATTCTCTATACATTTAGATGATCATACCATAAGTTGTACAAATTAACCGGAAAATATATGTAATAATTAGACAGGAAAGTCATGTATATTTCACGGTATTGGTCAGATATTAACCTCCGTCGTACAAAGAGGGTTACAAACGTACCACAGAGTTACAGTTCTCAAGATATTTTCGTAAAATTTCAATTTTCTTCTTTGTCGATTTAATTTTTTTAACTTATTGTCAACTACCACCTTTCATCTTAATATATTTTAAGTAAAAATACATTTATAATTTTTATAAAAAAAATAATAAAACGCGATATGGGGTAGTTTATACCTTGCACAGTATTTCGAGTTATACTTTATAATTAGAAAAAAAAATGCAAGAGACTTTTTGGGACTATATCTTTTTTGTTTTTGGAAAATACAAATGTATTGGAACATCTAGATGTAGAGCGGCTACTTAATTATTTGTAAAGTCAGTCATTGTACGTTTGTCACCTAAATATTAATTAAACGTTTGTTATTGCTAAAAACCCTTCAAGTAACTCTTTACGCGCAAACAAACACTGTTATTTACGCGATCGAAAAAAATATAGAAAATGCCGGCAAAAAGGCTGCCAGTGCCAACCGTTTTGTGTTTTATATTCTAAAAAACAAATTATCTGTGAAAAATATCATAATACTAAAGAACAGATTCTATTTTTTTTCCTATTTTTATGTTTATTTTTTTACTTTTTTATTATAACCTGTAATGGTAGTTATTTTTACAATTTAAGTATTTTAAACTCTATTTTATAAGGGTCGTGGTTTTAGAGTTAGGATTAAATTAACTTAAGTAGGTATCCAGGAATTAGATTTTGGATGCCACCATATTTGAAGCACTCTCTCAGTTATAAAATATTATTGACAAAATAGTTCATAAAATAAAATTACTTTTAAATTTTGTATATTTACTGATTTAGGTATTGTATGTAATAAAAATAATTTGTTATAGGCTTCTGCAAGGTACATAATGTAATAAGGAGGATCTCGTCAGTTTTCAGTTAAGAATTAGTTAAATGGATACTTCGGTCATTTCAAAAGTGTCTCAACACCAATCATCTACTTCAGAAAACAGCTATCTAAGATATCGCTTGTAAGTTCCAACAAATATTGTAATGATTTATTTAATAATATATGGGAATTAATTTATTTGGTTTCAATTGTTAGTTTGTCCTGAGTTTTATATGAATTTATTTTTTTTATTTTTTTTTTAAATTTCTTTGACTGGACTATTATTCAATATTTTTTTTTTTTATTATTATTATGCCTGGTCTGTAGCTAGTCGAAGAGTAGAGATTCTAATCTCAGACAGGTGTTCTGCTATATTCTGCAAATCTATCTTATTCTTCTGTGATGAACTTTTACTACCCACCAATAGATGTCTTAACCAAATTTTTTTTTAAATTGTTATTTAGTTGTAAATCTTTTTATATAATGAAACACGAATCAGAACACAACAACTATAATAATGATTTGGATGTAAATGGACATATAATATTATCATAAAATGCAAAAAAAAAAAACAAGATTAACTACCACCTTAAATCTATTACCAAATCAGTTTCACTCACGGTAGATTCTAATTCCGTTCGAATGTTGGTATCAATGTATATTACGTGTTAAATAACTATTACGAAATGGAGACCTTTTAACACCGTGAGTGCACTTGTGAAAATTATTCGAATAATTTTATGTAATTGGTAAGTATTAATTTTAACATACAGTATATTTATTTACTAATATGCGGGTATATTATTTTAAAATATATTCAATGAACTTATATCACCCTAATTCGAATGATGATACCAAATTATAGACAGTCTCTGTTTTATTTTGGAGATTTACTAATTTCAACTGAACGCTAGATGCGTTCAGCCTGAAAAACGCCTTCTGAATTAACTTCTAAATTCCTACCATAAATTCACGTGAATAGAATATAACGTCTAAAGATCAAATATTATTTTTCTTATAGGATGCAGCAATGTATTTTCATGCACACGAAAGTCGGCTTAATGTGCACAGTGGCAAGATGTGACTATTATAACGGTATGCGATAACACATACGGGACCCTGACAAGGTAAATAGTTAATAGATTTATCTCACCAAATTATAGCTTCTGACTGTGTTATTTGTACTAGTGCTTCCAGTACATTAGATTCAACTTTTTTAAGCACCTTTTAATTGCTCCAATATGCTTTAATTTAATTAATTCGCAAAATTTTCTACCATAACCTTTTTTTTTTGTCATCCGGTCCAATCCGCCGGTCAACAACCTCCTAGCAACCTTTTTTTTTCAATCTCTCACTTTTTTTATAACTAACCAATCACGGTTATGATATTTTTCTGTCAAACGTATTTTTCTTAGATATTATTATTTTATTGACGTGAATGTTATTTTTACGTATAAATAAATATTTTACAGCGATAGTATGTACAAAATTATTAATGGTTGTGTAAATTCTAATTTAAGTGTTTCTCATAATTCAAATTTCAATGTATACCTGTAATTTTGATTGGTTGTCAAAAAGATTTCAGAATGCAGAATCTGATTTGTTGCTAACGTAATTTTATGACATTTCATATGTCTCTTTGTTTTGTGACTATTTTATATACAAAGTGGTTCATGCTTTAAATACACAGTGTGATTTTGCAAACTACGATCGACGATTTCTTAATAAACATTTATAAATTATCAAATTGACATTGAATGATGTAGATTTAACTACCATGGAGCGTAAAATGTTTCTAATAGTTGACCTGAACAATATTTATAAATAACCATCTAAATTATACAAAACATTTATACAGAGTGATGATGAAATCATTACAATTGCCCCATTTTATTTTTAAATTATTTTGCTAAAATAATTTACAAATAAAATCTTGTTCTCTTTACTTATTGCTAGTTATCATGTAATATGTTTGGATCTTTAAACAAATAAATCTGTGTAATGTTAAAAATTCCCCTAATTCGGTTAGTTAAAGGATCTTTTAAAATGTATGAGTTGACTGCGTGTTCATTTTCAATTATGTAAGGTCCTTCTAATGGAAATAGTAATTTTTTAGATATTCTTTTCCGTGGATTAGGAACACGCAGAGACTTTACAATAACCATGTCCCCTTTATTAAATTTAACTTTATTTTTAATACTTTTATTTTTCCTTTTTAGGTATCTGTGTGCATTACGTTGAAGTTTCTGTCCTACTTTGAAAATAAGATTTTGATAATCGAGAATATTTTCACAAATCCATGGTCTGTTAATTGGTGAAGAATTAATTAGTAGATGTGGACTAATTTCCGTTACAGTATTTGGAGTATGGTTCAAGAATTCTGATATTTCCATTAATTTTGTGTCCCACAAGAAATGTTCATTTTCAACTAATATACGAAGATACCGAATTATTTCCTTTATGTACCTTTCTGTTGGATTTGCTCTAGGATTTCTAAAACTAATGAAATTTGGAATGATGTTTTGACTATTGAAAAATGATATGATACGTTGATTTGAAAAGTACGATGCATTGTCCAGGATACAATATGATGGTAAGCCTACTTCATTTATAAATTTATTTATGCATGTTTTGACTGTGTTTGTGTTTGTGTGTTTGCAAGCGTATAATTGTACATATTTTGAAAAAATATCTAGTATGACAAAAATGTGTTTGTTACCATTATCTGTTTTAACTAAATTTGAAATAAAATCTATAGAGATAATGTGTAAAGGAGCAACTGGTAATATTGTTTTTGCAATATTTTCGTTATGTCGGTTTTTATCTTTTGAAACTTGACATAATGAACAAGTAGTCGTTATGTTTTTCGCAAGTTTATAATCATTTGAAGTAATGAATGTTTCCCTAAATAATAGCCAAAGTTTTCTACTTCCTGGATGATGATACATGATATGTAATTGATGTAAAATTTCTAAAGCAAGTGTTTTTGTGATTACGTATAACTCATTTTCTTGTGACTTTCTAAAATATGTTTGTCCATTATATAATGATTTTTGTTTTGTTTTAATATCAAGTAAATTTTGATCTTGTATTATGCTATTAAGAGAAAATACTGAATTATCATTATATAATATGTTCAGACCAGTTTTAACCTGTTTTAGTGTCTTATTGTACCCATCCATTCGAGAGATTGCATCGGACACAACATTTAAAATTCCCTTAACATGTCTAATTTCAAAATCATACTCTTGTAACAAAATACTCCAACGAAATATTCTGCTATTATTGAATTTATTATTTAATAAAGATATTAGACCACTATTATCCGTTTCTAAAATGAATTTTCTACCTACTAAATAAAATTTTAATTTCTCAATCGAATATATTATTGCGGATATCTCTAACTCACTACTACCATATTTTTGTTCATGTGATTTTGTTTTCCTCGATACAAAAGAAATAGGTACTTCTATCCCTTCTTGTACTTGTAATAATGTACCAGCTAATCTGTACATACTAGCATCACATCTCAGTATAAATGTTAAATTAAAATCAGCATGAAATGTTTTAATATTTTGTAAAAAAGCATGTTTTACCTTTTTAAAAGCAAGTTCATGTTCACTATTCCAACACCATTTTACACCTTTTTTTAACAAATTTAATAATGGTAACTCTAATTCTGTCAGATTTGGCAACAATCTTTTAAAATAGTTAATCATTCCTAAGAAACTTCTCAAACTCTTTAAATTATTAGGTGTTTTATAAGATTCAATAACATCTAATCTCTTAGGATCCATAGTTATACCATGTTTATCTATCTTAAAACCAAGAAAAATTGTTTCTGATTGATAAAATTCTGACTTATCTATGTTTAACTTTAATCCTGCATTATCTAACGCTTTTAAAATTATTCTAATATGTTCCAGGTGCAGTTCCTCGTTTTCACTGAAGATAAGAATATCGTCAATATAGTTTATCGCAAAGTTTTGATATTGTCCCAAGATTTTGTTTAAACAACGAACTAACGCAGCAGAAGCACTTTGTAATCCGAATGGGACTACTTTAAAAGAAAAGATTTGACCATCTACAGAGAATCCTGTGTATTTTTGACAATCTACATGAAGTGGAATTAGCCAAAAACTATGTTTAAGATCTAGTTTAGAAAATATTTTTGCATTGCTTATTCTTCCTAATAAGTTGTTTGAATTTATAGGTTGTTCATATTGTTTAATCGAATATTTATTTATAGTACGACTATCTAGACAAATTCTAATCTGACCATTTTTCTTTTTAACAATTACTAATGAATTAATGTATGGTGTATCTGAATATTGTATTATATTTTGTTGTAATAAATTTTTAAGTTCAAGTTTAATATCATTTTTAAGATGATATGGTACAGGGTATGTTTTATTTTTGAAACCTTCAATGTTTTTTACTTCAAAACTATGTGTATAATCTTTGGCAACTCGAGAATCATTATTAAAAAGTTCTATATACTCTTTTACTAACATTCTTATTAAATGTTCCTTATTTTTAGGACATTTCAATTCTATTTCTTCATAATTAAACTCTTCATAATCATAATATGCCATATTTTCTTTATGTGCATCATTAAATTCATTAATATTTTCATTGTACATTAAATCATTCTCGATTTGATTGGTTATACACAATTGTCTTTTTATAGATTCATCTTTGTTAAGGTTATTATTTAATTCAAAACTTACACATATGTTATTAATTTTAAGCTTTTTATTTTCAAAATCTATGACAGCTTGATATTTATTAAGTTGATCATAACCTATTATTATGTCGCACTGTAAATTAGGTAAAATTAATAAGTCTAGTGATATTATTTCATTATTTAAATAAATATCTATGTTTACAATTTGATTGACTTCACAAAGTTTTCTGTTATTAACGCCAAGAATATTAACCTTTGGAATTTTGAAAATATTTTTACATAGTTCTGGAAATTTATTAATAATATGTTGATTTATTAAACTGGCTTCACTTCCCGTATCTACTATTATATTAATTACATTTTTACCCAAATTAGCTTTAATATTTATTAATTCTGATGTTTCAGATAAATCTGATTTATCATCAACTTTTATAAATTCTCTGTAGTGTTCATACTTGCATACATTGAAATTTTTATTATTCGGAAAGTGCCTATCTAAAAATGGGAATCTGAAGAAATTACATTAGGTTCCTGATTTCCACTCAAATCAGTATTACTTGTCACTTGTTCTGATCTGTTTCTAGTGTCTGAACTGTCACTAGAGTTTTCCCTGCTTATACTTTGAAAATAAACTCTTCTTTGTGGCAGACTTGTTTCGCTTTGTGGTCTATTTTGAGAAAAATTGTTATTTTGGACATTACGATTATAATAACTGTTTGTGTTATTCCTATTATTATTGTTTTGGTTACTATAATTGGGATTGTAGTTTTGATTGTAGTTATTATTGTATCTACTTTGATTTTGATAATTATTTTGATTACCTCTATAATTAGTATAATTTTGATTTCTATTTTGATAATAAGAGTTATTTTGTCTATTTAGCAAGTTATTGTAGTTACTATTGTTATTATTAGACCAGTTATTATGATTTTGTGTATTTTTGTTTGCATAAGTTGTAGTATTTTTGTTATTGTTAATAAATTTTGCTTTATTGGTACTTCTTTCAACCCTCATAAGATATTTAATAAAATTGTCCATAGTTCTAATACCTTGTATAGCAATTGCATCATTTATTTCATGTCTGAAATGCCGAGATAAGAGAGTAACTACTTCCTCTTCCATAATTTTCGGTTCTAAATATTGTACCGGTGTGTAAATTTGCATAGCATACAAATGTGCACTATAATTTCTATTTTCGTCAAATTTGCCAAAATGTAATTTCTCTCTTATTTCTGACTGTTTTACACTACCCCAAAAATAACTTAAGAACATTCTTTCAAAATCGTCAAAATTGTTTATGTTGATTTCATTGCTAGAAAACCAAATTAAAGCTATACCAGTTAACTTGTTTCGTATTATTTCTTTGAAATCTTCCCTTTCTATATTTACATTTACTCTATCCTTTATTATCTTACAAAAAACTATGGGATGTACTTTTTTAATATCCCCGTCAAATTTTATATTACTATTACTCTCATTTCTACAATGTGTGACTATTACCTGCCCCCTGTTCTCTAAATTAATTTGTTCAAATTCTTTCTCCTTTCTGCGTTTTATTTCCATTAGTTCTTCTTCTGTCTTTCTTCTAATCTCTTCAATTTCTTTCGTTAACCTTTCTCCTTTTTGTTTCATTCCTTCAATCTCTTCTGTCATGTCGCCATCTATAAATTTTTCATTATTTAATCGTTTTTGATTTCTATGCCTTGTTTCCCACTCTTTCCACTTTTCTTCGGTTTTCTTCAATTTATTTTCCATGTCCATTAGTAGTTTCTTTTCACATATCTTCATTTCTTCCTCTGCTATTCCCAAATTTAATTGAATTCCCTCTTTAACTTCATTTCGAACAAATTCTATCTCTTTATGGTTGCTCATCATATTTCTTTCTAGATCTTTGATATTTTTCTCACATTTTTGTATTGCAGTTTCTGTTTTTCCTATCTTCTCATTTAATTGTTTTTCTTGTTTGTCTATTCTTGTGTTTGTAACTTGTACATCTTTTTCCAGTCTTGAAATTTCTGTCTTAATTTCTTTTCTGACATCTTCTCTGATCATTTTAATTTCATCCAGCATTCTTTGTGTTTCTTGTCTTCTTTCTTGATTCTGTTTTTCTATATTCTGATTTAGTTTTTCCATTTCTTGTCTTCTTTCTTGTTTCTGTTTTTCTATATTCTGATTTTGTTTCTCCATGTTCTGATTTTGTTTTTCTATATTCTGATTTTGTTTTTCTATATTTTGATCCATGCTCTCTAATTTCGCAAATAAAATACTCATATATTCTGGCATTTCTTTACTTTTATCTCCTTCTCCTTTGTTCTCGATCTCCCGTTCTTCTTTCTTCTCTTCACTGTCATTTTCCTCTACATCTGTTTTAAATCTGTATGTCTCTATGTTCAAACCTTCTGCTTCCATTTCCTCTTGTAGTCTCTTCAATAAAATAATCTTATTTCCACTAGTGTCTAAATTTCTAGCAGCTAACTCTTCCTTAAGTTCTACCAGTTTCAATTCATAAATTGTCTTACCTTGTCCTTCCATTTTACTTGTTTTTTTTTTTTTTAGCTAGATTATAGTCACAAATTGTATTTACGTTATAATTTAAATATTTTTTTTTTATAGCTTTGCTATAGCTTTAATATAGCTTTGCCCTACGTTGGGTACGCCAATTGTAATGATTTATCTAATAATATATGGGAATTAATTTATTTGGTTTCAATTGTTAGTTTGTCCTGAGTTTTATATGAATTTATTTTTTTTATTTTTTTTTTTAAATTTCTTTGACTGGACTATTATTCAATATTTTTTTTTTTTATTATTATTATGCCTGGTCTGTAGCTAGTCGAAGAGTAGAGATTCTAATCTCAGACAGGTGTTCTGCTATATTCTGCAAATCTATCTTATTCTTCTGTGATGAACTTTTACTACCCACCAATAGATGTCTTAACCAAATTTTTTTTTAAATTGTTATTTAGTTGTAAATCTTTTTATATAATGAAACACGAATCAGAACACAACAACTATAATAATGATTTGGATGTAAATGGACATATAATATTATCATAAAATGCAAAAAAAAAAAACAAGATTAACTACCACCTTAAATCTATTACCAAATCAGTTTCACTCACGGTAGATTCTAATTCCGTTCGAATGTTGGTATCAATGTATATTACGTGTTAAATAACTATTACGAAATGGAGACCTTTTAACACCGTGAGTGCACTTGTGAAAATTATTCGAATAATTTTATGTAATTGGTAAGTATTAATTTTAACATACAGTATATTTATTTACTAATATGCGGGTATATTATTTTAAAATATATTCAATGAACTTATATCACCCTAATTCGAATGATGATACCAAATTATAGACAGTCTCTGTTTTATTTTGGAGATTTACTAATTTCAACTGAACGCTAGATGCGTTCAGCCTGAAAAACGCCTTCTGAATTAACTTCTAAATTCCTACCATAAATTCACGTGAATAGAATATAACGTCTAAAGATCAAATATTATTTTTCTTATAGGATGCAGCAATGTATTTTCATGCACACGAAAGTCGGCTTAATGTGCACAGTGGCAAGATGTGACTATTATAACGGTATGCGATAACACATACGGGACCCTGACAAGGTAAATAGTTAATAGATTTATCTCACCAAATTATAGCTTCTGACTGTGTTATTTGTACTAGTGCTTCCAGTACATTAGATTCAACTTTTTTAAGCACCTTTTAATTGCTCCAATATGCTTTAATTTAATTAATTCGCAAAATTTTCTACCATAACCTTTTTTTTTTGTCATCCGGTCCAATCCGCCGGTCAACAACCTCCTAGCAACCTTTTTTTTTCAATCTCTCACTTTTTTTATAACTAACCAATCACGGTTATGATATTTTTCTGTCAAACGTATTTTTCTTAGATATTATTATTTTATTGACGTGAATGTTATTTTTACGTATAAATAAATATTTTACAGCGATAGTATGTACAAAATTATTAATGGTTGTGTAAATTCTAATTTAAGTGTTTCTCATAATTCAAATTTCAATGTATACCTGTAATTTTGATTGGTTGTCAAAAAGATTTCAGAATGCAGAATCTGATTTGTTGCTAACGTAATTTTATGACATTTCATATGTCTCTTTGTTTTGTGACTATTTTATATACAAAGTGGTTCATGCTTTAAATACACAGTGTGATTTTGCAAACTACGATCGACGATTTCTTAATAAACATTTATAAATTATCAAATTGACATTGAATGATGTAGATTTAACTACCATGGAGCGTAAAATGTTTCTAATAGTTGACCTGAACAATATTTATAAATAACCATCTAAATTATACAAAACATTTATACAGAGTGATGATGAAATCATTACAATATATTCTGTTTTTACATTTAAAAGGACATATTATTAACAGCGCCTAGAGTAAAACCAAAAAAAGATTAAGACCGGTTAAAGGATAGATAGGATTAGGTCGAATCATTTCAAGTAATAGGTAAGAGAACATTTTTTTTTGTGTTAACGGAAACAGGTCACCTCATAAAAAATAAACTTAAAAGTTTATACATATAAATCTCTATATAAATAAGCATTGCATGAAACCAAAAATATTAATATCAACGCTTACTATATTATATCGATGGCTTTTGTTAAAAAAAATGGGAATTAATTATTGAAAGATGGTTCGGTAGTTCGATGTTGAACCCAACATCTATTTTATAAAAATTACCACTACAAAATGTTTATCGATTGATAAAACACAGAACTGTGACACTGATTAGTGATAGGACCCTAAAAGTGGAAGAAAAATAACGCCATCGTAGATATACCGTTACAAACCATTAATATTAACAATAATAAAAATAATAAATAAATTTATTAACAGAAAAAATAATACAGTTATAATAGAATTACATAAATAAATGTTTGAATCTAATAATTTTATTTATTTATCATACGGTTTAAACCATTTACAAAATACATAAGTTTATAATATAAAAAATATACATAAATATTAAAATACTATGTAGACCTAACACATTTTTTTTACTTCGCCACTCTTTTCACTTGATACAGGGAAGAGTTAAAAATATCAATATTCTGTTTCGCTGCAAATGTATTAGCATTTCTCATACCAATTCCTGAGCCATAGTTAGGTCTATGAGCTTTCAAATCAAATGTGGAGCTACCACGCAACGGCCTAGGTGGGATATACAAATCTACACTTTGCAAGAGTTCAGGAGAATCAACAAGGTTATTTACAAGTTTAAAGATAAATAGAAAATCAATAAATTCTCTTCGGGAAGTTAACGTTTCATTATTTGTTGTGGCAAGCATATTTGTATAAGAGTACGCTAGTGACAATTTAAAATAACAATACATTAAAAATCTACGCTGTACTCTTTCAAGCTTTTCAATATGAATTTGCGCATATGGTGACCAAATAACAGAACAATATTCCAAATGTGACCTTATGAACAAATAAAATAAGATTATAATTGTACGCAAATTCACAAAGTCTGTTAAGTGCCTTCTCACGAATCCTAACTGTTTTAAGGCTTTCCCAGCAACATAATCGACATACTGTCAACTTTATTAATACGATTTCCATGCAACTCATAAGTATGATTAATTAGGTTTATATTAGGTCCTTTATAAAAAGACACTACCTTATATTTTAAGGGATTAATTAATAATCCATGCAAAAAGCAGTATTCGTTCAAACTGTCTAAGTTTTTCTGCAGTATAAGACAATCAGAGGGATCTTTAACGATATTATACAATTTGATATCATCAGCATACATTAAAACTTCAGTATCATTTAATTGTTTCACCACATCATTAATGTAAATTCTAAATAACAATGGGCCTAAATGTGATCCCTGAGGGACCCCTGATATCGCTGCATATTCACAAGAAATAGCATTTTTAATTTTGACACGACAAACACGATCTGTAAAATAAGAAATTAGCCAGTTCAAAGCCTGTCCATAAATTCCTAGAGCATACAATTAACCCTTTAAAATATTGTGGTCAACTCGATCAAAAGCTTTTGTCAAATCTGTATAAATTGCATCTACTTGAAGACTATCTTCTACAGCAGTAGCAACATACTCGGTGAAGAGCATCAAATTGGTCGTAGTTGATCTGCCAACGTGAAAGCCATGTTGTTTGCTACTAATCACATTTAAAAGCTTTTCACTTAGTTGGTCATTAACAATTCTTTCGAAAACTTTGGAAATTGACGATAAACTGGTGATCGATCTGTAATTAGTAATAAGCCAAGGATCTCCAGACTTCAACAAAGGTTTAACAAATGATGTTTTCCACTTAATGGGAAAAACGCCTTCAGTTAGCGATTTATTGAACAGAAGCCATAGAAGTCTTGCCATAGCAAAGGCACACTGCTTCAAAAACTGATTTGTAATCTGATCTGGTCCGGGGCTCTTTCCAGTATCAAGTGAATTTAAACAACCTAACACATCGGTTATATTTATAGTAAAATTATTAACATTAATAAAATCATTATCAGCACATTTAAAATTGTCAGTGTCATTCTGCTCAAAACTGTAAACTGAACAAAAATATTTAGCAAAAGCGTCTGCAGTTGACTGATTTTCAGTAAAAACTTTATCTTCTAATCTCATTGTACTAGGCATATCACAATTATGACGTTTAGAGTTCACAAACTTCCAAAATGATTTGAAGCTAAAATTAATCAACATTTCGGTATCCTGAACATATGATTGATAACATTCTTTTGACAATAATTTACAGCGCGATCTTAAATTTTTATACTCATTATAATGGTGATTAGAATTGCTTTTTTTATATCTCAAATGAGCTGATTTTTTTCCGATATCAAGTTTTTTATTTCAGTTGTAAACCAAATGGGAAATTTGTTATGGTAATTAATTTTTTTCTTAGGTACAAATAATTCTAAATTACTATAAACAATGTCATAGAAAATGGATACACAACTATTAACATCATTGTGAATAAAATACTGATCCCAGTTAATATTAATAAAAACATCATTTAGGCTTTTATAGTCGGCCAAGTTAAAATCATAAACATTCTCATTCACATTACCACCTTCATTAAAGTTTAAAGACAAAGACAACTCAAGAGGTGGATGGTGTAAACTAGGTTTCAATATAAAATAATCGGATAGAGACACACAATATCTAAGTATATTATTAAAAACTAAATCTAAAACTCTGTTGTTACCATTGTGGATTTCATTTAACTGATACATGTTGCTGAGTGCTAAGTACTCAATTAACGCTTGTGCTCTTGGACCTCCATTACTGGCTATAACACCATCAATTTCATTTAGCCAAACAACTTCCGGAAGATTGTAATCGCCGACAAAATATATATTCTTTTCATCATAACTTTCACAAATATGTTCAACAGTTTGATTATGATACTCATACACATTCACAGGGGAAGAAGGTGGGATATACACGGCACAAATGCAACATTCATTTTGAATCGAGACACAAATTTGTTCACAATAAACTGCACCAATGGGGAGTTTCAACTTCACAGAATCGATGTTATTTTTAACAGGTAACTCTAGATTTACCTGTCACTTCTGTATCGCGATCGCATCTTTATAACGAGTAGCCGGCAAACCCCAACTCTGCGTCTTCAATGCCAATACACAGCCAAGTTTCAACCAAAACAATGACATCGAAATCACAAGTAGACAGAGTAGTAACAAATTCCTTGGTTCTAGTTCTCATACCACCAACATACAGGGACAATTGATTTAGTCTAAAAAATGTGTATTCTTATGGTTAGATGCATATCTAGAAGCACGTGGTAAAAATTCACTCACTGTAGCTTAACAGGGCCTTAATTAGGATGCAGCAGTGCATCAAACAGAGATTGTCGTACACTCACTTTAAATGAACAATAATAGTCATTAGAAGTTAAAGTTTTGACCGAAAAATCAGTTTTCTTTAACGAATGCTTTTTCGTTATGTAATCTCCAACCTGTTGTTCAGTTACTCCAGGACTAACATTATTTAAGTGGATATGTTTTATTCGTTCGACTCCAGTGAATCCACCGTTAGTATCCGTGCCTAAAACTTCCTTTGTGGGAGTGGATGGAACGCCTTTGATAACATTAACGTTGGGCGATTTTTTCTTTCTTAGTTAGATATGAAATATTTTATTGGGAAAAAGAAGTAGTCGTTAGTTATTTTAAATGGGTATAATTTGTTACCCACTAAAATACAAAAAATCTAATTTAATTACAAATGTTTTTTTTAAATTTTGATTGAAAAGTAAATAGGTTCATTTATAATGTCGTTGATACTTCAATTAGTCGTTTGTTAAAAATACACAGATTAATGCAAATTCATAATTCAACTTGACCGGCTTTTAACGCTTCAAACTTTCGTATGTCGTTTAAGGTGATTTATTGAAGAGGTCGTATATAATAAAAAATATATTGTTGTTTTGCTCTCCTAAAAAGTAGCTTTTTGACATACATTTTGCAGTATCAATGACGATACACAAAAAATGGTGAATGAACCAGTAACACACTAAAGCCTATAATTATAGAATAGATCATCATAATAACCACGGACGGCTAAGATAATTCTTTAGAATATTTTTCTTAAAAACAATAATTTCGTCGCATTTAATATTAATATGAAATGCAATTAATTCTATTTTTTAACCATAATTTATCATTTCGACCTAAAAATAGGCACACCAAAAATAAAAAAAAAACTTGATAGTATTTTTGTGGTCAGAAGGACAAACAATATTTTTATCAGAATTTTTAAAATGCTTACTCAAAAAACACCATTAAAAGTAAGGGCTTTATTTGGCTAGAAGTAAAACAGATTTCAAAATCTAAGATCTAAAACTTAAAAAAAAAACAAAATAAATTCCAATTAATTTCATACATTTTCTTTTATTTTTATTTTACAGTATATTCGGAATATGTGCCTATTCCTTAAGTTGCTTCTATTTATTTTTTAACAAATAGTGCTAATTTTCCTTTAAACAACATTTTGAAATAGAATTGGGAAATGCGAATTATTTTATGTTTATGAGAATATTAAGCACAGGAATTTTATATATTACAAAATAAGCACTATTTGGTACGAATTTTTAAATAAAAGCAATATTAATTTCCATATACATATGCAGTATTTTTCAGTTAGAATAATTATTAAGAATTAACAACTAGAATGATTGCTACGACCTACGTGAGCAAAACAAAGGGGTTATTACAAAATAACCCATTGGGGATATTTATCCCACCTTTAAGAATCGAAAGATTTCAAGTAATAGCTCACTCAAGAGAGGGTCATAGGTACTGTGATACAAGGCAGTTTATCTATACTTACCTATTATGCCTACTTGGCCACAGGCCAGTTTAATCAAAATGAAAAAGATGCTGATAAAATGTATTGTTTTTAGGGATCTTGAATGTGGAACTCGTTAAAAAATATATAAGTGAACGTGATTTTTATGAAAATGTATATTTCAGTCGTTTTTTTTTAATAGAAAGTATTAAAATATACATCTTTGGTACCGACAAAGAGGTTAGAAAGGGTAGAGGTAACATAGGAAGCATTTGTTGCTGCGCGAATTTTGCCAAAACCGAAAAACTGGGTGGAAGGAGTAGGGAGATGTTCTGGGCCGGACTTAAATATTTGTATTGTAGTACCTAATTTTGGTGGGTAACTAAAAGATGAAAAATTATGAGACGTTTTTTTGACTTTATTTGTTAGCACGATTCATGTATGATGAGGGCAATAACACTTTATCAATATATAACTAGCTAAGGGCCAATTCCACCGTTATGTCAAAAGAAGTTTAAATTATTAAACGAAGATTAAAATGACATTGTTAATGTAAAAATGTAATTTTAAACTCCATTTAATAATTTAAACTTCGTTTTTGTTAATATAAAAATGTCATTTTAATCTTCGTTTAGTATTTTAAACTTCGTTTAACAAAACGGTGAAATCTACCCTAAGTAAAAGTTTATAAAATTATTGCAACAAAATAGCTGTTGAGACAAAAATTTATCGAAACAGCCAAAGTACTTTTTGCTCGAATTACACACAAGATTTTTTCTACGATCACACCAAAATAAAATAAATAATTAAATTTTATTAGAAATGTGTTACCTTTTCGTTTGTTATAATATTTTAAGTTTATTTGACATAAGCCTAGTCTTCGAAGTGAAAAAATGTTTTGGTACTTATATGCCGGTAATTATTTATGATTTAATTATTTCCAGAAAATACCGTTCAATGAATTAAAATATTAGGAAGTCAATTAATAGGTATTTATGTAACCAGTTACGAAATGCTTTATTTTGTGTAACGAGTAAATATTTGCGGGACGAGCGGAGCGAGGTCCCACAACATGAACGACTTACACAAAACGGCATTTCGTAACGTGTTTACACACAAGGTTTTTTCTAATTTCGACTTGATTATTTATAAAATTGTGTTAAAAATGATTCACCATCATTCTTCTGTAGGTACTTCCAATCAAATATTTTAGAATTGTTTGTTGTATTTGATTGCTCTACGACGTTTTTTTTTTAATAGTAATAATAAAAATAAGGGACATGTGCAGTGTTTCCGATCTAATTTATGACATTACCCGCGAGAAATTTGAAAAAAAAAACATTTTTACCCATTATCTTTAAAGAAGTACGTAAAAATTTTACCCCCAACATTTCTGGGCAGTTTTCAATAACGGCGTCATTTTAAAAATAAAACGCAATTTACAGCTTTTCTTTTTTTGTTTTCTTTTTTGTTGTTAAACGTAATGTCATATTTTTAAATGTGAAATGTCACTACTCATTGCCTTTTTTTCGATATTTTCGTATTTTGGATTTTTGGATTCTACGATTTTTTATTTTTCGATTTTTAGATTTTTCGATTACTCGATTTTCGATTTTTTGATTTCTCGATTTTACGATTTTTTTCAACTTAAAAACCAAAAAAGAGACAGTTTTATTTATTTTCATTTCGTAACTGGTGACATATTCAACTTTTCGTAATCAGTTGCATAATGTTCTACTTTATGCAACTGGTTGCATAAAGTAGATCTTTTGACACTTGCTACGATTATAAAATATATTACTTTATATGTCAAAATTAGAGAAAATAACAGAATGTAAATTAAATGGATAGATCCCATATTAGCGAAATATTTGACGGAGACCTAAACACATAAAACACAATTTAAAAAATTTATATTAAATTTTTCTTTATTTTGACTCTCATTTTGACTTTCAATAGGTAAACATGATAAAAAATCGGCTTTATATTATGCTCCGATTTCACATATTCAATTTTATAATTATAATTTGACAATATTACTGCCCATCTACGTAGTCTGTTGGCTGAAAATTGGGGTATACATTTAGCTGGGTTAAAAATAGTTACCAGAGGTAAGTGATCTGAAACTAGGATAAAGAAATGTCCATATAAATATTCATTAATTTTATTTAAGCCGAAAATTATTGCAAGGGCCTCTCTTTCAATTTGGGAATATTTTTGTTCGGACTTTGATAAGGTACGCGAAGCAGAAGCTACAGATTTCTCAATATTTTTTTCAAAAACATGACATCATGACCCTTATTCCCACATTTGATACATCTACGAATAATTTAATTGGCAACTCAGGCTGAGAATAAGAGCATCATTTGTTCTTAATTTATTTTTGATTTATTCCAAAGATTCCTTGCAAGAATTATCCCAAATCCATTTCACCCATAAAAAATAAAATAAAAAAAGTCCTAAAGCAAAATCATATCCTCCTTCCCGTTAGTGACTTAAAAAAATTACTTCCCAAAAAACTATCCTTAAGCCAGGTCCCTCCATTTTGTGGCGATAGCACTGTTTTTTTTTTATTGTGATTATTTTCTTCGCGGACCCCTCACAAAGGCTTTCGGAGCCCCAGGGCTCCGCGGAGCACACTTTGAGTAACACTGTTATAGAGAATTTCTAAATAAATAGTTTTGAGAAAACTATTGAAATCAGTTGTGAAGTTTGAAACGAATAAATTGGCAATGAAATTGATATTTTTGTATTTGATTGTATGTTTCTCTTTTCACTTCCTAAAAAAAGATTCCCCATGAAACAAGAAATAGTAAACAGTTTATAATAATAACCTTTATTTGCTACCTATAACATGTACCAATGACCAAGTCCGATTCTGTTTATTTTCAAATAAACAAATATGGCCGTCGTTAGAATCCTTAAAAATTAAATATCTCACCGAAATAAATGTAAGTTTCTTTTATCTCCGTCACATTTCGCAGGTTTATTATAAATAAAGCTTTTTACAACACATATTGCCATTTTCAACGTTAATTTCCAAAATTTAAGTCACTAAAATACCAAATTAATTCTCGTTGACACATTAAATTTGGATGGACAACGCTCTGACATGTGATGTTCTCAACTGTGATTGGTGGGTGTGAATCATTTCGAAATGGGATTATGCGCAGTGTCTTATGTTCCATCTAAGGTTTGTATAATCTAAGGGTACCGATTAAATAGATATCTATTTAGGGCAGGATAACAATGGTTTAAATATAATATGTACAAATGAATCATGAATTAGATTGTTCGGTTATATAAAAATAAATATAGCTTAAAAAAACTAAAAAACACGCTTTTAGAGCATATCAAACTAAAAAGTTAAAAATAATTTTTCAAATAAGCCTAAAACAATAATAAATGAAAAATACTAGTATTATTATAAAAAAAAGCGTCGGCCGCTTGATGTACGAGAAATATGGACAAAGCGCCCCAAAAAATTAAATATTACAGGTTATTTTCTAACTGTTTCAGATAAACTATTTAGCAGAGGGGGCTATTTTCTTAGTAAGGCTGTGTGCTACCTCTACTTTGAGGTGTGTAGATGAGCCAGAGGTAGTAAACCTGTAGCAAATAAAAACAATTATTATAATATAAATATTCCAAAAAGTAAACAATATTACTTACATGTTTATTTATATTATTTCGTTTAATTTTAATACTGCTCATATCTATTGAAGTAAATGCTTCAATTTTCTTGGTATTTGCCTTCTACAAAGAATTGTTTTATGATTAATCACATACCTTTTTACATAAGAACATTTTCCTTAAAATGCTGAGAACAGGCATATCAGAGTTTAGCTAAAAATAATTTCTAAACAATTTGAATAATGGTTTTTAAACACTGTTTAAGTTAAGTACTCGAAATTCCTAGGAGACCTGAAAAATATAAAGCATTTAAAATACAACAATAGAAACATAATTAAAGTAGTTACTGTTACTTACAAATGTTAAGATTTAACATAAAATCACCAAGTAAAGCAAGGTTTTCAAGATATTCATTATTTGTTAATGGTTTTGTAAAGTGTAGGTTCGTAAATAATTTCTTTGGGCACTGACTTTGAGAAAATATTAAAACATAGCCACTAAAACTATTGCGCCAAGATATAGGCAACACGTAATAAGTGTTCAAAATGGCGGAGTTTTCTATTTCCCTTTAAAAGGCACTCAGAAAGCTGCGCAGTGCAACCGTTCTCCACTAGTAAGAGAAAATCAAAGTATGTGAATTCGAACTTTATATATTCTGGAAAATTCTATTTTGTTTTCTGACTTTAATCTGGGACAGTATCCTGACTCTTTCTAAGGTTTTATTAGTCAAAAATAAAATAGTACTGTTTTATTGGTGACATGTTATTGAAAGGTATACAATTACGTTATAGTATTCAATGGATCTTGTACCAATAATAATAACACTCAAAAAAATCAGGTAGGATATAACCAGGGGCGGTTTCTCCATTGGTTCATTTGTGCAGTAAACACCCAGTTAAATTTTATAAAAACACATTATTTTAAAATTACATAAATAACATCAAAATATAAATTTAATTTTAATATTTTTATTTTCATACGTGTTATTCTATATTTTTTGGTACATCATTGCCCTCTGGCTGATCGCGTCTCTGTGGCATAGAATACCTCAGTATACTGTGTCTGTGGCGCATTATGATGAGTGAGCCTAACACGAGTGAGACGATTTGATGAATGCATAAAGTTAAAAAGGGAAAACAACACGCCAACATATCCTTCAATCGTCAAAAGAACTCATTAATTGGCGCGCCGCTCACAAACAAGGTTGCCAAACCAGTGTTGCCAGTCTAGTACAATTCACAATTGTACTAGATGTGGTACATTTTGCTTGAGGCAGTGTTCACGTGTAAAGTATATATATAAATATATTGTATGATATATATGATATAATTTGAATACAAATATAAAAAATTGGGATACATTTGGTATGAAAAATGAGTTTTCTTATGAGTTAAGTTAGTCATTTAATTTCATTATATAGCGATAGAGTTATCTATCTCCCTCGCCTTCTCTTATAATATATCTGGAGATTTTTATAGTAGTATTATACAGGGTAGCTGTTAAAGATGGAACCAAACCTATAGTGCTTAAACGGTTCAACATACAAAACCCAAAATTTCAGAATTTTAACTAAATATATTTGTCCATATTTTAGCCCAATAATTATTTTTTTTTATTATTACAAAATTTTAAGCCTGGCCGCCATCTTGATTTTTTTAAATAGCAACATAAGTCATGTAATATATCATTTGAAAGGGTTTAACACCTTGATTACAAAAATGTATTACACATGAGGTCTAAACACAGCAGAAAGGTTATTATTAATAGGGAGCGTAGGGCTGTGCATTTGACACAAGACGTCAAATATTACTTTCTGTTTTGTTTAGACCCCAAACCATGTGTGATACATTTTTGTAATCAGGGTGTTAAACACTTTCAAATGGTATATCACATGACCTATGTTGCTATTTAAAAAAATCAAGATGGCGGCCATGCTTAAAATTTTGTAATTATAAAAAAAATAATTTTTGAGCCAAAATATGCGCAAGTATATAGTTGAAATTCTAAAAATTTGGGTTTTGTATGTTAAACCGTTTAAGCACTATAGGTTTGGTTCCATCTTTAACAGCTACCCTGTATATTAAGATAACCAATGATTTATATTGTTAGTATTCATCAGAATATCACATACGAATTCTTTTGAGTTGAATACCAGATAGAAATAAAACCTAATCAATTTGAGTAAAGTTAGTCATTTAGTAATTATCTAAATATTAACGAAACCTTTTTCTTCCCTGGGATGAAAGGTAGAACCTACAATAGCCGCATAAAGGCAAAACTTTTATAGCTAACAAGTTTGCTACGCATCGATTGAGCCCCAAAGATGATAAAAAAGCCTGTGTAGAAAATGATGTCATACAAAGTTTTAGGTAATATTTTCCTCAACAGTACCTGCTTGCTTGCTGACAGGACATTTCACCATTAGATCGATTACAAAAAAAGTATTTGCATTTTCTACAGGGTAAGAATTAACGATATACTTATTTATAATTTAGGGGGGTGGGTTGGCTCAGTGGTTAGAGTCATGACTTAGAGATCGGAAGATCTCAGGATCGAATCCTACCAGTGGCAGGAATTTTTATTTAATTAATTAAAAAAAATTAAATATGAATTCTCATGTATAGGTAGGATTCCCCACTCCACCATTCACTATTGGGTTCTAATTAACATTCCTGTTTCTAAAGTGGCACTGGGAAACAGTACCAAAGCCTACACAAAACAAACAAGATTAAGAATTCAAACATAAACAGAGACTGGTATATTAGTTACATACACCTAGGTCCTAAATAAAAAAAAAAAAAATCAAAAAATCATAATTTAGTCTTCTGCAAATGTGTACTAAAAAAGTTTCAGTGGCTCCTTACTATATAAAATCGATGACAGCTGTTTATAGTAACGATGATATGGAATTATCATCGTAGCCAACCCAACAGTTGTAAGTCAAGGATAAGAAAGAGATAGCAGAAAGTATTTGGAAAATTACTCTATTCAAAACTCCCGCGCTTTTTTCGCGTATAAGTAATGCGATATTGATATAATGTTCCATGAACATATTGTTAAGGCTGTGCGAAAGGTACATAGGGAAATAATGATTTTAATACCAATGTACCCAAAACATCATGCATACACCCCATGTCGATCTACTGATTTAGGCCTTCACATGTTGCTGGTCGGATAGAGAGATCCTTGGACATTAAAGAGTCTGCCTTGTGTGTTTTCTTAGACATAGAAGGTGCTTTTAACAAGACCACCTTCCACAAAATAATACACTCAAATTTCAACAGGAATGTTCCACAGATGCTATGTGGAAATGGGTTGATATATAACAGGTACCGAAAGCGAACAATAAACATAATTGTAGAAGATGTAAATAAGAGGCCTGGTTGAGAGAAATTATCCATATGGAGTGGTAGTAACATCTCTACTGTGGAAGATGGTCCTCGACACCTTCATCAACTGCCTTAATAATGAGAAACTCTACACAATAGCGTATGCAGTTAACCTGGTCATTTTGCAAACCAGTAATGGACTGTAACAATTAATTTTTTTTATTTCTAGATTTTTAACTTTACCACCTATAAAGTACTTTAGCAAAATTTTGCTCTTCAGATATCACCGGAGGCCGAAGAAATAATTGTTAAAGTGAAAAATTTTATATCCAGTATGTCTCGTGACGTGTACCAATAAATTAAAAAAAATTCAATTTGGTTGCCAAATATCTACTTTTATTTTCCTATTAGTCCCATTTTTATGTGTATTGTAGGAAGAGTGAAATAGAAAAATAATTAGGGGTCTCTTCTTTTTTTAACAATTCTGGAAAATGCATTTAGTGGTAGCGTCAATCAAAATTTACTGATAGTATATTTTAAAATTTTTGTAGTTTTGAAAAGAAAAAGAAAGAAAATGAATAGCACATTTTGCGTCAGTCTAAATTTACTGTTCATTTTTTTAAAAACTGTTTAATATTTTATACATTTGTGCATGTGTAATAATTTGCATATCATTGCCTATCCAATGTTTACCTAGCCAGAAGCCTAAAATGTTTCTCAAATTACTTAATTTTTTTTCGTGACCATAATATGTTTATTGACTTTTATAGTATTTTTTTTTAACTTACCAGTACTACTAATATTGTACCTATTTTGCAAAATTCTAATTTTAATATTATTGTGAAAAAATAATCCATAAATGACTGATGCGAACATGTTGTATAACAGTTCCATCCTTTACAGCACTTTTTTACTAATATACATATAATCTTGAAAATCTCAGTTGTTTTTTAAAGAATTTTAATATTTTCATACCAAGCTGAACCCACTATCTAATTATCTGTACTTCATTAAAAGCAATATAAAGTGCGCCTCTGAACCGGGGAGAAGAACCGACAAAGTATGTAAAGATTGTCTTATAATGCCCAACTACATTGACGAAACCTTTGACTTGATGACTCTCGGTTATAGCGAGCAAGTATCATCACCTCTTGTGTCACCGAAGCTACTTATCTCATCGCTAATAAGTCTTTCCGTTTCTCTTTATTTTGCCTTTGAGTTTCATTTCATTTCACGCCTACACTAAGAGGCCATATACGTGATGATGAATATGTTCGTTTATTACGTTTCCAATTTACTATTGCGTTGTAGAAAAATCATTGTTTAAATTTTTTAGTCTATCAGACTAAATATTTTAATTTTTGTAAATACACTGCTTGTAAATAGAACCTATTAAACGCAGGGTGTTGTAAAATAACTGAATATAGAGGTAACAGAAAATAGGAGCGTGGTAATATAGTATATTAAAGTATAAGTGGATATAACGGTCTTTAGAACACGCGCGATTTTTCGAGAACGACGGCGCAGCCGGAGTGCTCGAAATAGAGCAAGTGTTTGAAAGACCAGTTATCCACGAATACTTTACGCCTTTTTTTTATTGGTATACTTTGAAATCCTAAATATTGGTATTATTTCTACAAAAAGATGGAAATAAGAACTAATAACTGAAAATGGTTGAATTTGTGATGTAACATCAGTATACCTCGTTGTCATGGCAATGAGACAAACATAAATTTATTTTCAATCTGTCACGTAAGATTAATTGTTGCAACAGTTGTTATTGTTTAAAATGAGTTTAAATATTGAGTATTTAAATAATAAAGCAGAATCGCTCTTAATACCACAAACATCCGAAGCGGTTTATAAAAAAGAATTCGATAAATTCAACACGTGGATGGAAGAGCAAATGGTTACACATATAGATGAACAAGTTGTTCTCGCTTATCTTCAGAAAATGTCGGAACAGTATAAAGTATCGACTATGTGGACTATCCATTCAAAATTACAAAGTATGTTGAGGATAAACAAAGGGGTCGATATAAAATCGTTCGTCATAATGCATGCATTCATGAAGGCAATTAGCAAAAATGAGGTAGTCAAGAAGGCATATGTATTCGAGGAAGACGATTTACGGAAGTTTTTTACAGATGCACCGGACATTACGTATTTATTTGTGGCATCTTTGGCTCTTGTAGAAGATGTGAATTGTGCGATTTACGCTTAGCTGATATCAAGGAAGAAGGAAGCGTATTGGTTATTACTATCCGACAATCTAAGACAGTGAAGTCTCGACGTTTTACTGTTGCCGATAATATTGCAATTAGATATGTGCATTTGGTGAAGCAGTATTTATCATTGCGCCCCCAAAATGTAAGTACAGACCGAGTTTTCTTACAATATGATAAGGGGAAGTGCACCAATCAAGTGGTTGGTATTAATACAATTAAGATCATCTCCCCAGCAAATTGCATGTTATCTTAAATTGGACGATCCTGAGAAATATACTGGACATGCATTTCGACGTACGTCGGCTACCATTAAGGCGAATAATGGCATGACAATAGATCAAATCCAACGACAAGTAGGATGGAAATCGGCAGCTGTGGCGACTGGTTACGTAAAGAGCATTAGCAATAAGAAGAATGTTTCAAATATTATTGGAAGTGCTATTAATGGAAGTACAACTTCATTGACTTCCAAGAATATTAGCAATCTTAATTTGAACATTATTTCCTCTGATTTAAAAAACCGAAGTTTTAATATTTCAAACAATACTAACTGTACTTTCCACATTCATTTAAACAAATAATGTGAAAAAATATTTGAATAAATTTGAAAAATTTCTCAGAAATATTTTGACATTACAAGGCACTCCTGTCAGATCAATATTTAAAAAGTTAGCATTTAGACATCACGTTTCTCGGGTTGTTGATGTTGCCATGGTAACTTTAAAACGCGCGTTTTTTAAAGTTCGTTTTAAACACGCTGAGGCCTACTTTAAATAATTAAAATAGGGTACCAATAAAAAAAAATTGTATAAGAGCGGAGGAGGGAAAAAGCATAATACTGGTTCGACCCAGTATCATAAAAGCATAGACTATGCCAACTGATAGGTGATTATCTTGTTCTTAAAGGGAACATCGTGTTGAGGAGATTCCTGGTATATCGCCCAAGCTAATAGGTAAATAATAAAGTGATAAAGGTATTGACACAATACATACTAATATAAAGTAAAAAAATGTAACAAATTTTATAAATATGAAATGAACAGTGATGTTAGTATAGTGTGGTGAATAAAAAAAAGTAACAATTGATAACTAATTTAACAGTTGACAAGTGAATATAAAAAATGACATAAATAAATAAATAATTTTGAGGTTAAAAAAGACTTAATTTCCGTTATGATCTAAAAGTTGACTATTTACACAAGAAAAACTATTGTTATTTACTACATTTTGACTTTCAAATATCTCCAAGTAGTTTATTTAGGAACCGTGTTGCAAACGGGTAATACTTTAACATTCGACTAACAAATAATTTATTTTTCATAAATGATGTAGTTAGTGATTATAACATAAATAACAGCTTTTTTTGGTAACCCTAATCGGTCTTTTGTTCAAAATCAAATCGATTTTTTTATCTTTTATACGAGTTTGCCCGTGGTGACGGCAATGTAGATAAGGTTGAAACACCAATATAGCGTCGTAGCATGATTTTTTAATTAGGTCCGCTATAATAATTAAATATAGCTCACTCTGTATAGTAATATAAACAGTGTACAATTTTGTCTTCGTCAACATCCCAGCAAAAAATGGAAAGATGCGACATCTCTTTTTTAAGTATAGTAATACTAGTTATTGTTGCTGACCTTTATGATCAATTAGTTGTGCAAACTGTAACTTAGATTATTTAATGACGTTGATGTTTTGTTGTTTACAATATCTTTACAACTGCCAGTTTTCAGATGACTGGTTACAGCTCGTCTACAGCTCTAAATCAACAGATATCAACAAAAAATTATGGAATTGTAATTCTATACATTTGTATAATTATATTAATTATTGTTATACAAAAACTAACTATAGAAGCTATAACTATATTTATTTAAAACGCAAGTATATTCAACTTATCGTTAGTAATTTTGTATAAAATAATATTTTGCTGTCTTGGTACACAAATAGCTATTTTATTCTTACATATCATTTTTATATATTTTTTTATAGTACTTACTAAAAGAAAAATATAAGGAATATCAAGATTGGCTTAGACAAATGACATATCAAATAAAAAATACAGGATTATGATCGGTTTCTAATTTGGTTTCAATATGGGAATCTTACAAATAACTTATACAAGGATACCACTCTCGAAACCAGATAAATACCATATTGTTTTATTCAAATTTTATCTGAAAATGGGCGTACAATATGGTTTCGAACTCGATTTTGAATGGCCCATATTTTCCAATATTACGATATCAGAACCACATTGCCACACCAAACGTCTTGGCTGAAATAACCGGACTAAAGATACTACGAAACCTTCACGTCAAAATTTTTAGGTCAACTAATAGATCTTTAGCTACTGTTATCAATATACTATTAAGGGATGAATGCACCACCGTCACCAGCCAAAGGATCCTGGGGCCCAGAAGGAACATCCATTTAGGAGTGGCAAATTAAAACAATAAAAATAAAAAAAATAAAAGAAAAAAAAATATCCCTTAATAGCATAAGTCGAGCGGCTTTGGCAACTAGTTTAAGACTCTTCTAGTCCTTTAAGGGTGGATACGCCGAGTCTTCAAAAATACTCAGAATATTTTTTAACTAGTTTTGGAAAGGGGAGGAGAGAATAATAATCAGTATTAAAACAGTAACAGATGTATATTTAAAATAACTGTAAAATGACTAATAGTCTCAAGAATAAATGAATCAAATTATACACTGCTTGTTAAAAGACCCCTCCCCCTCTTTTCTTTTGAACGGTGATACTTAGATTGATTAAATTAGAAGGGTGAAAATGAACTTTTGTAAGCTTCTCTACCATTGGTAACAGGTGACGTAATAGGCATCGGTGACGTCACCAGGCAACTGAAACTAATATTAAATGGGACCTGATATCAAGTCATGCCTCGTTTAAAAGGTATTTAGAATACCTATTCAATCATACTATTTTTTTTTATTTACAATGTCTTTGATGGTTAAAATAAGGTCCCATTTAATATTATTGGTAATCACTAGTAGAGAAGCTTACAATAGTTCATTTTCACCCTCCAAATTTCATCAGTCTAAGCATCACCGTTCAAAAGAAAAGAGGGGGGAAGAGACTTTTGAGAAGCACTGTTTATAGAGAATAAAGCTTTATTTGATAATATATCCAAACTTTTAACAAAGACCTATGATTTATGACAACTAAATAAACTTTCTATTAAATTATAAAGTTTGAACTTATTAACAACTAAAATAGCACTGGAAACTTTAACTATATAATGATTTAATATAAAAGATAAATATAATACTCGGAAAGAAAATGCAAAAATTGGCATTTATATGGAAATCAATTGATTATCTAAAAACAAAACCCAACAACATTTTTAAAATAAGTTAAAGATATTTACCTATAGTACACAAATCGCTACACAAAACTTTACTTTACACATTACGGTGTTTCAGAACTTAGGAGCCCAATACAAGAGCTTCGGACAAAAGTCCTTACTCGAGTCCCTTTTTTTAAGACTAGTCTCTCTATTTAAAACCAAAATTTATATAACAGATTTACTTTTTAGAATGTCAACGTCAGTGTCAACCTTGGATAATTCTCTAGTTCAATGTAAACCATTGACTGGAGTAATAACTAATTGTTTGTTTTATTGCAATACGTGCGTAGTAAAGGGGCAGCACGGGTTCTAGAACAAGCCCCATGTTAAATCCCATAAGAAATCGCTAAGGTTCATTCTAGCAATTTTTGTCTAAAAGTCCAAAGGTCAATCGAAGTTCGAAGTCTGGGTTATCAGTAAACATGATAACGTCGAAAATCCAAGATGGCGGTAATAGTTGACGTAAACAATGAAAAATAAGCAAAAAATTCAACCTACCCTCCTTCACCCCCACGACCCCCTCATGCTTATAAAATATGGTCGGTACATATGATACGTCGTTGAAAAGGTCTTAACGTACAGAGTAAGGGAAAAATAATGAAAAAATGTCAACTACCCCCTTTCATCCCCGCGAACCACCCCCTCATTGAAAAATCGATCAATCATAGTGTGTGATACCTCGTTGGAAAGGTCTTAACGTACAGAGTAAGGGAAAAATAATGAAAAAATTCCCAACTACCCCCTTTCATCCCCGCAAACCACTCCCTCATTGAAAAATAGATCAATCGTAGTATGCGATACCTCGTTGGAAAGGTCTTAACGTACAGAGTAAGGGAAAAATAATGAAAAAAATTCCACCTACCCTCCTTCACCCCCACGACCCCCTCATACTTATAAAATAAAAAAATTCTCTTTTAACAGAAAAATCATGCGCAATGCCACAAGGGCCTTAGCGTATATCACGTGGTCCGATTTAAACGGGAAAAAGGGCATTACGTAAAGAACGATTAACATACAAGAGAAAAATCATGCGCAATGCCACAAAGGCCTTAGCGTGTATCTTCACTGCTATTGGTCCGATTTAAATGGGGAAAAACGGCATTACGTAGAGATCGTGGTATAGATTAACGTTGAATAGAAAAATCATGCGCAGAACGAAAAGCCACAAGGGCCTTAGCGAATATCTCAGCTATCGTTGGTCTGATTTAAACGGGAAAAACGACATTACATAGAGAATGATGAACGTTGAATATAAAAATCATGCGCAATGCCATAAGGGCCTTAGCATGTATCTTCTCTGCTATTGGTCCGATTTAAACGGGAAAAACGACATTATGAAAAGAATGATTAACGTAGAAGAGAAAAATATTGTGCAATGTCAAAAGGGCCTTAGCACGTATCTTCACTGCTATTGGTCCAATTCAAACGGGAAAAACGGCATTACGTAGAGATCGTGGTATAGATTAACGTCGAATAGGATTTTTGCGTAAAGCCAGAAGGGCCTTAGCGTATATCTCAGCTATCGTTGGTCCGATTTAAATAGGGAAAACAGGATTATGCAGAGATCGTGGTATAGATTAACGTACAAGAGAATTTTAGCGTAAAGCCAGAAGGGCCTTAGCAAATATCTCAGCTATCGTTGGTCTGATTTAAACGGGAAAAACGACATTACGTAGAGAATGATGAACGTCGAATATAAAAATAATACGCAATGCCATAAGGGCCTTAGCGTGTATCACGTGGTCCGATTCTTAAGTCTATAGATCAAACAGAAAAAGATGGTTTTGTTACGTTTCGTTACATTACGTTTCGTTACGTTTCGTTTCGTTACGTTTCGTTTCGTTTCGTTACGTTTCGTTACGTTTCGTTACGTTTCGTTACGTTTCGTTACGTTTCGTTTCGTTACGTTTCGTTACGTTTCGTTACGTTTCGTTACGTTTCGTTTCGTTACGTTTCGTTACGTTTCGTTACGTTTAGTTACGTTTCGTTACGTTTCGTGGCCAAAAGGACCTAAGTCTCGGCGGCATGTCACCAGGTACAAAATGGTCAAAAGGATCTTAGGTAGACAAACGGAAAGATAGACAGACAAAAATACAGATAAAAGGACAGGCAGACGGAAAGAGGAGACAAATATACGGTAAAGGATAAAATCATAAAAATTCGTATCTATCTATCGCTAAGTAAGTAAACAATGTCAAATGTCAAAATGCTAGGAAGGGGGAAACCAAAAAGGTATAAACTTTGGAGGAAAAAAATACTAAGAAATCATACAGAGAGCAGTGAAGACCTAAGATGATGTAGAAGCCAGTACAGGCCTAAGAAGAAGAACAAAAAACTACTGAAGAAGAAGAAGAGGAAGAGTGAAACGTTAAAAGGGTGATATTTGTAGAAATTCATAGAAAAAAGAATGGAAAATCGTGGAAATCTTTAAAGAATACACGGTGCTGCATTACCAAAGGGGCCATAGTTGGTTAGTACAGAAAATGTAATAAACAAGGACACATTGCTTCTCTGGATCTCTGAATACGTGAAGGAAACAATCAAAAGTTCAGTATTTGAGAATAAGTCTAAGAAGTCGTATTGTTCGTATTGTAGTCATACATCATCGTCGTTTCCTTATTACTTACAAGTACAATAAAAATACTATACGTTTATTGTCGATGATAAAAAGGTAACAAAATACTCTTCGTCCATTATCGTATGTAAACCTGCGCAGTACGTTATTGTCGTGTCATCGTCTTAATCTTTATTAAAAATAAATACAACAATTACAATATACCATCTTCGTTTGTGCTCAATTATTTTTGGCATTTAAGATTTTCAACCTGGAAAATCATCTGTAAAACATTTATTATTACCATCTCTTTTTTTTCAAGCTATCAACCTAAAAAATATCGCAGCTATCCAACCATTGTCATCTCTACAGGTTTTTGTATGTCTATTCAATATTCTTTTTAACCTAAAAATATGGCATCTATCATCTGTCACTATTAAAAAACGTTTGTACTCACTTTTTTCGTATATTATTATTTAGTTTCAGTATTTTTGCATCATCTTCTGTCTCGTATGACTCGTTAAATCCAATAAAAAGGCCTCATTCATTTTTAGAAAGTAATTATCGATTGCTTTTATATTTTGCATTTCTATCCTAAAAATATGACATCTGTCATCTGTCACTATTAAAAAACGTTTTACTCATTTTTTTCGTATATTATTATTTAGTTTCAGTATTTTTGCATCATCTTCTGTCTCGTATGACTCGTTAAATCCAGTAAAAAGGCCTCATTCATTTTTAGAAAGTAATTATCGATTGCTTTTATATTTAGCATTTCTATCCTAAAAATATAACATCTGTCATCTGTCACTATTAAAAAACGTTTGTACTCACTTTTTCCGTATATTATTATTTAGTTTCAGTATTTTTGCATCATCTTCTGTCTCGTATGACTCGTTAAATCCAATAAAAAGGCCTTATTCATTTTTAGAAAGTAATTACCGATTGCTTTTATATTTAGCATTTCTACCCTAAAAATCAGACATCTGTCATTCATCACTATTAAAAACGTTTGTACTCACTTTTTCCGTATATTATTATTTAGTTTCAGTATTTTTGCATCATCTGTCATAAAAATCCAATATAAAAAGTCCCATTCTTAGACATTTAAATACACTTTTTCATTAATTACTAACATTTCAGTATGGTATCTTCGCTTATATTGTATCTTTCATTATCCTAAAAATATGACATCAGTTGTTTTTTCAACCCAAAAAGATAATAGCTATCGTTAAAGACATCTGTAAACCTTTGTACTCACTTTTCCCCTAATTATTGACATTCATTTGTTACGATATTCTTACTTATTTAGTTGCTGTATATTTCTACAAAAATAAGACATCAGTCAGTAAATTCGGTTAGTATTAGCACCACTAGGTTATTTTATACTATCTTCTGTCTATGCTATCTTCATAATATTCTCATTTTTGTTTTTAATTACATCTCTCATTTAATCCATTAGTATTAAAACTTTTGTACTCACACACATTTTCGTTTTCTGTTTTTAAAAGATTTCTATATAATAATTATCGCTGAGACGTTGTTCAAAGCAATATTATCATTTCTTGCGGTTTTACATATCCTGTAAAAACTCAACATATTGTTAGATATCTACGATGTATTATACGACAAAAATATATATACAGGGAAATATCTATCTAAAAATATACACAGTGTAATAACAAAATTAATTATAAAGGCTATCGAAAATGTTTTAAATACATACGTTTTGAAAACATCAAAAATAAGAAAAAGAAAAGAAAATATCTATAGGCAATCTGTAGACAGATATCAATACCAATGCTAATAAATGTAAGTTTTCAATCAACAAACTCTTATTTACTTTTTGTACGACTAATTCTAATGTTAGATTTCATTCAAAGTACAACAAGTATAATTTTCTACGGTCAAAGCTAAGTTTTCATTCAACAAGCTCATGCAATATGAAGAGTACCTATGAAGGACTTATACGAGAATATTTATAACAAAACATGGAGCTTAAATCATATAAAATGACAGATGCATCTTCAAGTATCATTGTCAAAAAAAAGTTTATATTTACTAGAACATTTTTCGCAGGAAGTCACTAACGTAAAACAGAATCCTTCCTGATATAAAATCATAACAAAACATTAAGTTAAAAGATAAGTTTTGGTAAAGCAGCATTCTGCAAATATTAATGTCGTCAAAATTTATATTAGCAGAAGTTTTTATAGAAATTAGAATAATAAAACTAGGGTTTAGAGCAATAATTTCTACATTCGACTGTTCCTTTAAGGTATCTTGCAACATTGTTCATAAATGATTTCAAACGGCAAAAATCGTCGAAAAACGCCGAAAAACGCCAAAAATGGCAAAAACGTAAGGTGTATGCTTCTACAAGTAGAAATCACATCAGCGTCGTTCGTTTTCGTTCATTATCATATCATAGTTAGCATTGTTTAGATATTTAAACAAAGATATATCTGAAGACGAGCTGTAGATATATTCAGGTGAAAAGGTTTAGGAAATTTAATAAGCAGTTGATACAGAATAATATCGTTTTCTGTTCGACTCTAAAGCATGAGCTCTATAAATTATATTATATTTTAAAAAAATAGTACGCTTGAATAATAACTATAAAAAAAGGATATTAATGTTATCAAGAAAGTTAATACCTTACGTTACTTAAGAAAAGCGTAAAGACGTTAAATCTGGTTAATATGCGAAAACAAAATCCAAGATGAAATACGAGGGCTTCTCTCTACATACTCAACGCATTTGAATATTTGTAAATCAGAATTATAATACCTACATTACAAAAGTATATGTATAAATCCATATCTTTATTGCTATTGGACCGATTCAAACGAAACAAATGGCTCAGGTGTAGGAGGAGCAACATAGATTAACGTTGAAGACAAAAACCATGTGCAAAGTTAGAAGGTCCTAAGTATCGGCTATTATCGGATAGAATTAAACAGGAAAAAATTACATTGTAACGAAAACGCGACGTAGATTAACGCTGAAGAGAAAAATTAGGCGCAATAGCAATAATACCAAAAGTCCGTATGGTAAATAAATACTTAACCAATAAACCTGACAATAATAAATCTTGATATAAAAAGCTGGCATACTATTTGACAACGGCAGGCATTTAATTGGACTCGAATTATCTTCTTAGTTCCTCGTTTGTTTATTCTGTAACTTAAAAAAACAATCAATGACTTAGGAAGGTACTAAACAAATTTCTTTTGTTACAGCTGTCATTCGGTGTTAAACACCGCTCACCTTTATTAGTATTGATCATATTTGTACTAAATTTAAACTGGTATTACGTCATTCATTGTATCTTTTTGGTATTTTTGGAATTATGACTCATATTCTAGCGAATTCTAAAGTAGAGAACAAAAGGACTTAGGTGTGTATCACGTGGTCCGATTCAAACGGAAAAATGAGGGAGGGAAAGAAATTACCGATGAAGAGAAAAAATACGCGCAGTGACCTACGTCTATTATTGATTATCGAGATGTCTAGCGAAGAGAATAAACGTAGAACTGAAGAGTTTATAGAAAAAGTTCGAAAACTTAGAAGAGATATAAGATTTTACTAAGATAAATTTTTTTTGTAAACTATCTAATAGTAACTAACTGTATTTAATGAATGATGAAATAACTTTTAATAATAGAGTTTATTTGTAGATTATTTGGAGCAAATGTATGATTAAAGGAAAATTATAGCAATATCATTAAGAGGACGTTGCTGAAACACTATTACAGGTAAAGCTAAAATAATTATAATATTTTGTTAAATTATTAGTGGAAAATAAAACGATATATTATTTATAAAGATTTATTAACAATTAATAAACATTGTATTGTAAACAATAAAAATATTCCTTATATTTCTAGAATTAACAATATGAAATAATAGTAAATTCCAGTGGGTGGATTCACATTAACATTATTGATCAAATAATAACTTCTGGACAGAGAATGATTAGTCCCAGGAAATAAGTAACGTTAGCCATCTAACAACTTTATATGTTTCGTTAAAAAGAGGCCATTATCATAGTTACGTTTAGATTGTAACTACCCGGTGCTAGAATGGGTTGATGATACTTTTTTGGGAATCGTTGGATGGTTTAAATGTACTTAACAGGTATACGTTCTATATTTAATTCGCTTTTTCTAAATTCGGAAACTGCTTGGCAGTCGTAGAAAACTGCTTCAGCTTTATGTTTATGATAATCACATGGATATATTATGATCCAAGTTGACGCGAAAATTTGTTAATATTAACCCCCAAATTTATCACCTTCTTCAACGCCCAGCCGCTGTCACGTTCCTGAAATTCTTCGAGCTCATTTAATATGGGAGCAGTAACTTTCTCATCAAACCAAACATTTAGGTTCGTGTCTCTATAAATAGCAGAATTGGATGTTGTGAAGTACTTGTACTCATTAAGTACACTATCACCCTTCACCACCTCGAATTCTCCACAGAAACTCATATTAACTTTAAACGCATCATCCTTCTTCAATGCAGTCTGGATCCTCCGCTTAAATAAAACCTTAGCATCAGCCAGGAAAGCTTTCGGATCAGTATGTTTTAAATTGGAGATAACCGCAGTGCGGATGCGGCCTTTAAAAGCAGACTTGGAGTCATCCCAGCGGACACGTTCTCGGGCCCCCTCTGCTCGCGATGAAACCCCTGCTCCCATCTTCTGCGACGCCTTGATTTGATTACGTATGGTCCTAATGTTACGCATGCAAGCTTCAATATGCTGCTTCTCTCCAAGCGAAGTTGCATACCTCATCGCATCATATAATTTTTTCATGCCCTTCTGGCATTCCCGAAGCCCCTCCCGGGCTACCGCTTCATCATAACTCGCGGTTAGCAGGCCGAGAAAACCAGCAATGTGTCGAATCAAATCCGCAGAAAGTGACATCGTTCTGCAATAAAAAAACCTTATTAAATTTATATATATTATATGATTGTAGGAATTAATCAGGTGGTAGTTATTGGAATTACGCACCCTTAAACTTAGGAAAGAGTAGATAATAATGCGTTCACTCAAGAAATCGGTACTAAAAACGTATATAACTGCATTTGAATTTGAGTACCAGCACTTTGGAAATGGTCACAATACATGCCCAAGTGGTTATGTATATAGTACGCGGTGATCGGTGCCTCCATCTACAAACGTGCGACGGAACCCGCCTCGACTGGATTCGGTCTGCGATGTATGTTGGGTTGTCATGGGATTGTAGCAAATAAAATAAATTTACGATTCTTAAAGTCTGCTGATCAGATAAGCTGAGTCACAAAAAGATTAGAAACCAAATGAGAGTGATCTGATATTGTAAACTTCTACTTGGACGAAAAACTAAATGGTTAAATATTTTCTTTTTTTTTGCAAACAGAAAGACCCTTTAAAGTAGTTTGTGCGTTTTTCACCGTAAGAAAACACGTAAAAGTTGTGCTTATTTAGACGTTAGGATGGGGACTTTTTTAATAGAATTTGTTACCAAAAGTACGGTTTTTCTAACAACAATAATCAATTTTAATACTTATTATCGTTGAAATATAAAATTTATTAACTCAAAATTTATCAAAAATTACTAACGCAAAACTTTCAAAATCTCAAAATTTTCAAAAAATGATTAAAACTCAGATTTAGTTAACACCTTAGTAGCATAAATTATTCAATAGGAATTGAAGAATGTATACTTACATGTAAAAGTAACCAATATTACAAATGTTGTAGATTAGAGGTAGGATGCGCTCTAATATTTTAAAAATCAGAAAATGTATATTTCAAAAGTTGTAGATGCTAGATACTTTCTAATACTTTAATAATCTGAAACAGAATGACAAAAGTTAATAATAAACTGCTGGTCGGACGGAAGACTGAACGGTTTAAAAAGTTTTTAAGAAGGCCTCTGAATTTATCAAATTTGTGCGTTATTCACCATAAGAAACCGTGTAAAAATGGAACATTTTAACCCAAATCGACAATTTTAATACTTTAAGATATTAAAAAGCTCTCCGAATTTTTGTTTGATAATTTTTATCAAAAAGGCTATAATTTTATTAAATTAGTGTATTTTTATAAGAAACTATATAAAATTGATGCATTTTAACCCAAACCAACAATTATGATACTTTTTGTTAAAGAACTCATTTATACCGAATAAATTTTAAGTATTTGTTAATGTAGTTAGCTAACGCGGTATATCTAAATAAATGTTGAAGAAGTTTTACGTGGTTCTATGCTCCAGTCACGTGGTTTAGTAAAGAGTCACGTGGGTTAGTATATAATAAAGTATGATGAAATTTTTCTCAAAATCATTCTTGGCTGCTACCTCCAGTACACATGCGTAGTGGCAATGATTAGTATTTAGGATGGTCTTATAGCCATGCGATAAGCGTTCACGTGAACGAAGGTTAGGTTAGGGTATGCACACTCGACGTTTCGAATTTCGCTTCGTTACGTTTCGTTACGTTTCGTTACGTTTCGTTACGTTTCGTTACGTTTCGTTACGTTTCGTTACGTTTCGTTACGTTTCGTTACGTTTCGTTACGTTTCGTTACGTTTCGTTACGTTTCGTTACGTTTCGTTACGTTTCGTTACGTTTCGTTACGTTTCGTTACGTTTCGTTACGTTTCGTTACGTTTCGTTACGTTACGTTTCGTTACGTTTCGTTACGTTTCGTTACGTTTCGTTACGTTTCGTTTCGTTACGTTTCGTTACGTTTCGTTACGTTTCGTTACGTTTCGTTACGTTTCGTTACGTTTCGTTACGTTTCGTTACGTTTCGTTACGTTTCGTTACGTTTCGTTACGTTTCGTTACGTTTCGTTACGTTTCGTTACGTTTCGTTACGAAACGTAACGAAACGTAACGAAACGTAACGAAACGTAACGAAACGTAACGAAACGAAACGTAACGAAACGTAACGAAACGTAACGAAACGTAACGAAACGTAACGAAACGTAACGAAACGTAACGAAACGTAACGAAACGTAACGAAACGTAACGAAACGTAACGAAGCGAAATTCGAAACGTCGAGTGTGCATACCCTAACCTAACCTTCGTTCACGTGAACGCTTATCGCATGGCTATAAGACCATCCTAAATGCTAATCATTGCCACTACGCATGTGTACTGGAGGTAGCAGCCAAGAATGATTTTGAGAAAAATTTCATCATACTTTATTATATACTAACCCACGTGACTCTTTACTAAACCACGTGACTGGAGCATAGAACCACGTAAAACTTCTTCAACATTTATTTAGATATACCGCGTTAGCTAACTACATTAACAAATACTTAAAATTTATTCGGTATAAATGAGTTCTTTAACAAAAAGTATCATAATTGTTGGTTTGGGTTAAAATGCATCAATTTTATATAGTTTCTTATAAAAATACACTAATTTAATAAAATTATAGCCTTTTTGATAAAAATTATCAAACAAAAATTCGGAGAGCTTTTTAATATCTTAAAGTATTAAAATTGTCGATTTGGGTTAAAATGTTCCATTTTTACACGGTTTCTTATGGTGAATAACGCACAAATTTGATAAATTCAGAGGCCTTCTTAAAAACTTTTTAAACCGTTCAGTCTTCCGTCCGACCAGCAGTTTATTATTAACTTTTGTCATTCTGTTTCAGATTATTAAAGTATTAGAAAGTATCTAGCATCTACAACTTTTGAAATATACATTTTCTGATTTTTAAAATATTAGAGCGCATCCTACCTCTAATCTACAACATTTGTAATATTGGTTACTTTTACATGTAAGTATACATTCTTCAATTCCTATTGAATAATTTATGCTACTAAGGTGTTAACTAAATCTGAGTTTTAATTTAAAACATACTGATCCGAAAGCTTTCCTGGCTGATGCTAAGGTTTTATTTAAGCGGAGGATCCAGACTGCATTGAAGAAGGATGATGCGTTTAAAGTTAATATGAGTTTCTGTGGAGAATTCGAGGTGGTGAAGGGTGATAGTGTACTTAATGAGTACAAGTACTTCACAACATCCAATTCTGCTATTTATAGAGACACGAACCTAAATGTTTGGTTTGATGAGAAAGTTACTGCTCCCATATTAAATGAGCTCGAAGAATTTCAGGAACGTGACAGCGGCTGGGCGTTGAAGAAGGTGATAAATTTGGGGGTTAATATTAACAAATTTTCGCGTCAACTTGGATCATAATATATCCATGTGATTATCATAAACATAAAGCTGAAGCAGTTTTCTACGACTGCCAAGCAGTTTCCGAATTTAGAAAAAGCGAATTAAATATAGAACGTATACCTGTTAAGTACATTTAAACCATCCAACGATTCCCAAAAAAGTATCATCAACCCATTCTAGCACCGGGTAGTTACAATCTAAACGTAACTATGATAATGGCCTATTTTAACGAAACATATAAAGTTGTTAGATGGCTAACGTTACTTATTTCCTGGGACTAATCATTCTCTGTCCAGAAGTTATTATTTGATCAATAATGTTAATGTGAATCCACCCACTGGAATTTACTATTATTTCATATTGTTAATTCTAGAAATATAAGGAATATTTTTATTGTTTACAATACAATGTTTATTAATTGTTAATAAATCTTTATAAATAATATATCGTTTTATTTTCCACTAATAATTTAACAAAATATTATAATTATTTTAGCTTTACCTGTAATAGTGTTTCAGCAACGTCCTCTTAATGATATTGCTATAATTTTCCTTTATTCATACATTTGCTCCAAATAATCTACAAATAAACTCTATTATTAAAAGTTATTTCATCATTCATTAAATACAGTTAGTTACTATTAGATAGTTTACAAAAAAAATTTATCTTAGTAAAATCTTATATCTCTTCTAAGTTTTCGAACTTTTTCTATAAACTCTTCAGTTCTACGTTTATTCTCTTCGCTAGACATCTCGATAATCAATAATAGACGTAGGTCACTGCGCGTATTTTTTCTCTTCATCGGTAATTTCTTTCCCTCCCTCATTTTTCCGTTTGAATCGGACCACGTGATACACACCTAAGTCCTTTTGTTCTCTACTTTAGAATTCGCTAGAATATGAGTCATAATTCCAAAAATACCAAAAAGATACAATGAATGACGTAATACCAGTTTAAATTTAGTACAAATATGATCAATACTAATAAAGGTGAGCGGTGTTTAACACCGAATGACAGCTGTAACAAAAGAAATTTGTTTAGTACCTTCCTAAGTCATTGATTGTTTTTTTAAGTTACAGAATAAACAAACGAGGAACTAAGAAGATAATTCGAGTCCAATTAAATGCCTGCCGTTGTCAAATAGTATGCCAGCTTTTTATATCAAGATTTATTATTGTCAGGTTTATTGGTTAAGTATTTATTTACCATACGGACTTTTGGTATTATTGCTATTGCGCCTAATTTTTCTCTTCAGCGTTAATCTACGTCGCGTTTTCGTTACAATGTAATTTTTTCCTGTTTAATTCTATCCGATAATAGCCGATACTTAGGACCTTCTAACTTTGCACATGGTTTTTGTCTTCAACGTTAATCTATGTTGCTCCTCCTACACCTGAGCCATTTGTTTCGTTTGAATCGGTCCAATAGCAATAAAGATATGGATTTATACATATACTTTTGTAATGTAGGTATTATAATTCTGATTTACAAATATTCAAATGCGTTGAGTATGTAGAGAGAAGCCCTCGTATTTCATCTTGGATTTTGTTTTCGCATATTAACCAGATTTAACGTCTTTACGCTTTTCTTAAGTAACGTAAGGTATTAACTTTCTTGATAACATTAATATCCTTTTTTTATAGTTATTATTCAAGCGTACTATTTTTTTAAAATATAATATAATTTATAGAGCTCATGCTTTAGAGTCGAACAGAAAACGATATTATTCTGTATCAACTGCTTATTAAATTTCCTAAACCTTTTCACCTGAATATATCTACAGCTCGTCTTCAGATATATCTTTGTTTAAATATCTAAACAATGCTAACTATGATATGATAATGAACGAAAACGAACGACGCTGATGTGATTTCTACTTGTAGAAGCATACACCTTACGTTTTTGCCATTTTTGGCGTTTTTCGGCGTTTTTCGACGATTTTTGCCGTTTGAAATCATTTATGAACAATGTTGCAAGATACCTTAAAGGAACAGTCGAATGTAGAAATTATTGCTCTAAACCCTAGTTTTATTATTCTAATTTCTATAAAAACTTCTGCTAATATAAATTTTGACGACATTAATATTTGCAGAATGCTGCTTTACCAAAACTTATCTTTTAACTTAATGTTTTGTTATGATTTTATATCAGGAAGGATTCTGTTTTACGTTAGTGACTTCCTGCGAAAAATGTTCTAGTAAATATAAACTTTTTTTTGACAATGATACTTGAAGATGCATCTGTCATTTTATATGATTTAAGCTCCATGTTTTGTTATAAATATTCTCGTATAAGTCCTTCATAGGTACTCTTCATATTGCATGAGCTTGTTGAATGAAAACTTAGCTTTGACCGTAGAAAATTATACTTGTTGTACTTTGAATGAAATCTAACATTAGAATTAGTCGTACAAAAAGTAAATAAGAGTTTGTTGATTGAAAACTTACATTTATTAGCATTGGTATTGATATCTGTCTACAGATTGCCTATAGATATTTTCTTTTCTTTTTCTTATTTTTGATGTTTTCAAAACGTATGTATTTAAAACATTTTCGATAGCCTTTATAATTAATTTTGTTATTACACTGTGTATATTTTTAGATAGATATTTCCCTGTATATATATTTTTGTCGTATAATACATCGTAGATATCTAACAATATGTTGAGTTTTTACAGGATATGTAAAACCGCAAGAAATGATAATATTGCTTTGAACAACGTCTCAGCGATAATTATTATATAGAAATCTTTTAAAAACAGAAAACGAAAATGTGTGTGAGTACAAAAGTTTTAATACTAATGGATTAAATGAGAGATGTAATTAAAAACAAAAATGAGAATATTATGAAGATAGCATAGACAGAAGATAGTATAAAATAACCTAGTGGTGCTAATACTAACCGAATTTACTGACTGATGTCTTATTTTTGTAGAAATATACAGCAACTAAATAAGTAAGAATATCGTAACAAATGAATGTCAATAATTAGGGGAAAAGTGAGTACAAAGGTTTACAGATGTCTTTAACGATAGCTATTATCTTTTTGGGTTGAAAAAACAACTGATGTCATATTTTTAGGATAATGAAAGATACAATATAAGCGAAGATACCATACTGAAATGTTAGTAATTAATGAAAAAGTGTATTTAAATGTCTAACAGCGGGTTGCAACAACGATCGTTAAATATCTAATGACTCGTTAAACCCAAATCTTTTACTAAAGGTGTAGTACGGGTTGCATTCTTCTGTTAATTTTTAACGACGACGTGAACTGGCAACGTCGCTTCCTGTGTCAGCTTTGCTCGTCTTTTACTTTGACAGATTGAAATCTTTACTGATTAATATTTTAGAATTTTTCAATTTTCCAGCCAATTTATGTGAGTGTCGAGAGGTACTTTGAATATATATTATAAAAGTTCAATTTGAGTTCGTTTAGTTGAAGTATTATAATGGTTGACAAAAAAAAACGCAAGCAATTTACTGCTACAGATAGAAGAAAAACCACTTGGTAAGTAAATTAATAATAAGTACATAAAATTCCTTCAAAAACATTCACTTTATTACATACTTAATTTGTATTTCCAACTACATTTTTGGGGTTAAAATTTTAGGTAAATTGCTAAGAAGTTGTATTGGCCAAAATACTAATTAGGAATAACTAGCATTTATTAAATATAAAACTGATACCAGGAAATCTAGAAGTGAGATACAACAAAAAGAAAACTAAACTTTACAAGAGGTTAAATAGAAGGAGAGACAGGACAAGGTTCGTATTTTTTTGTATCATTCAAAGGACACTTACATACATAACATTTGTATATTCATAATATTTGTACACCCACCCTTCTGGGACAGTAACATTAATATACTTACCTTCTATATAGTATAGAATATTGTGCCTTCTTAGTAATAAAAGAAAACATTTATTTGAAATCAAATTAAAAATTTATGCAGTAATATATTTAAAGTTAATTTTCTAAGCAAAGTACCTATAATAATGTTATTTAACAGAAATTTTATATTTTAAAAGATTAATTCATAGGATTTTAATTTAAACAGAAATTAAATCACTTTTATATATACAATATAAAACTTCTTTTGTATGTGTTATTATTTATACAATTTTAGCAATATCTGTCTTTTTCCATTTTAAAGATTATTCAAACTACTAAAGTTAAAAAAAAAAATAAAATTGGAAATAACTAATGTTTAGTATTATTTTTCTTTATTTAAATTCTTTCCTTATTTGTTTAAGGGTGAAAAACGAGAAGGAGGCATGGTTAATCTTCAACTTTATGAGATGGGCTCAAATTAAAGCATTTTTTTATAATCAAATAGAGTCCCCATTGATTCCACTGCTGCATTCTTTGGTAAGAAAGTATTTTATTTATTTTATTTAAACTTAGCTGTTTTATTATACATGGTGGTCAAAATTCGACGCTTTTACATGATACAACTAGGTAGATGTCGAAACCTTATAACCCACCATTCTCAACTTTTTTGAGAAATAAAACATGGAATGCTTAGTTATGTTATAAATCCATTTTAGAAGCTATAGGGTGATTTTCTAATTTTATCATAATTTTATTATCTCAAATAAATATCTTATTTTCAAAAACAATTTAATAATTTGACATAGTTACATATGTAAAATCCATTGTCATACTCTTATTATTTTTTCAAGGGGTACAAATTTTCAAGGTAATACCATTTACCATTTTTTATTTGAACACCCAAACAAAATAATGATATTTTAAAAATCACGCTTACATTTTACTTAGGGGAGGAATTTATAACGGGATATAAAATAACATGTTTAGTTTAAAAAAAAGGTGAGATCAAATGTGCTTTATCCCCTGCTAATTTAGTAATATCTTATAAACCTGTCAAATTTGGACCATCCTGTATAATTATCACAAATACTTTGTATGTTGGTAAGAAAATTAGTGCAATATGAAGACAAATTTGGAATTGAAGGGAACTTTTACATATTTTAGTAAAGTATAACTGTAGGTTTAATTAGATTCTTGCATTGCAATAAATAATTACACGAGTCCTAGTTAACTGCAGCTAAATATCATCGTTGAATCTCTATGTAGGTTCGAGTTATAACTTCTTCAATGATGAATTTCCTATAAATTTTGTTATATCATTATATTTCGGAACATACTTTTAAGAGCTCTAGAATAATATATATTTATTTATTATTCTGTAGGTGCACGAATCAATAATTGACATTATGCCTCTTTTCAGTGGAGTCTCCGTAGCTGCTTCTCCTAGTAGTCTCTTCACTCCCAAGGAATCTACTAAACCCGACTAAACCCTTGCCTGGTCCAAGTAGACTCTTCCGGTCCCCCTGCACAGACTCTTCCGGTCCCCCTGCACAGACTCTCAAGCAAAACCATACAGTTAAAAAAGGAAAACTTTGTAACACAACAAAATTAAAAATATTGTTGTATGGACCACTAATCTTGAAACAAGACAGGCTTGGCTCACAAATAAAACTTTAAATATCTATACTGCCCCAGTAACTACACAAACTATAGAATGAAGATATATGCAATAAAATAAATTTATTAGTGCCAGTATTTTGATATGTGTTACCAATATAGCTGCTTTTGTTGAATTAAAGACAAGTTTTGAATAATGTTTTTAACTAGTTATATAAATAAGTGTGATTTAATGTTTTGGGTTGATTTTTGATAAGAATTCTCTAGAAAAATGTTAGTTACATTGTAGAATCATGTTGACTTTTTAGGATACAGAATAAAAATTGCTGGTATTTTGTTTACTTTTTAAAAAGAAAAATGGGTTAGTATCAGAATGGTCAAATAACCTCAAATATTTGTAATTTGTCAGTTATGGGGGTTTGGCTTATGACGGAGGTATAGCCTTGTAGCAATATATTTTTATTTTTAAATAGGCATTACTTTGTAGTAATATAGGTGTTTGCTAAGTATTTTAAAATATTTCATGAGATGATGGCGTGAATAATTTTAAGTCATATAACTGTGGAGCTTGGTATCTCTACTTATATTGTTAAAAACTTTTTAATTCGTATAAATGTTATGTATTTATACATTCTCATTATTCTCAACCATATTTAATATTATTTTATAGTTTTTTCCTGCCTATTTTCAGAAAAAGTAAATATTTAGCAGTAAACTACTATCAGTAATAACATTTTTATTGTTTGTACCTATGTTGAAATAATCCATTTCTTTTTATACATTTATTAAATATGTGGAACTGGCTAAGTAGACATATCCAATACGTTAGGCAAACTGTAAATTTTAACACAAAATTACTAGTAAACTTGAAACCTGTCATAACCAAAAAGAAATCCTGAATTGAATGTTTATTTTCTAGAATTAGAATTCTTAATAATGATGGGCAAATTAAACGTATTTTTATTTATTGTAGATTTATTATATTTTTTTATTATGTTATGTATTTTGTGTATATTAATTTAATCCTAAAAAATAAAATTTTAAAATGAATTTGGTGTTTTATTTATGACCTACAAATCTGTAAATTATAAATGTGAAAGCAAATATATTAGGGTAAATAAGTGTAATTTACATAGCAATTATTTAATATTCTAAATTTCAACTATTACACAACCTATAAAAGCTAATTATCATATCATAATTATTTAATTTTCTCAACAATCTAGAAATGCCAATATTGTACAAATAGAAAGTTGTTCTTAAATAAAAAATATATTCTAGCATTAGTTTATTAGCAAAGAAATATAGCATCCAAATTGAAGGGATTAAAGGAACTGTATATGATTTTCAAGAATAGGTCAAATGTGAATTTATTTCTCATACCAGAGATTTTACCAACTCTCCTCCAGTTTTCATTTTTTAACTAAAAAATAGATACTGAACTTTAGAAATTTCCCAATTTAAACAGTTTTTTACTTTGATTCATTGAAAAATGTATAAGTTACAAAATTAATTTAAAAAAACTGACGACTACAAAATACGAAGAGTGATTATTTTCTCATGAATCCCATCATCAGATCTTTACCAAATTTATATATGAAACCATCTCTGAGGAGCCCCCTTTCTAACAAAAAAATAATCAGAAATCGGACAACATCGTAAAGAATTGTCGCTGAATATCCATAAAAAAATATATTCCGATGAATTGAGAACCTATCTACTTCTTTTTTTGAAGTCTGTTAAAAATTGAAAATACATTGGAAATATTACCACAGTAAATGGGGTTTGCACACATGATAAAAACTTAAACATGTTTTTAATTATGTACTTCTATTTGAAAAAATAATGTACAGTAGAAAGAAATGTGCTTTTCCATGACAAACGGGAAGAGAAAATGTAAAGTAAGTACAAGAAAAAATAGTTTTGGTTTATATAAAAGGGACAAACTATATTTAAATACTGTTGCTTTAAACCACAAATCACAGATTTTTAATCGGGCACTACTAGAAGGGCAGTTAAATGAGTATTTTCCTCTTTTTCCAGTGACTTCTTGGAACCTTTTCTTCATTTAAGCCATTCTATTTATTTTGAGAAATTATATTCATGTGTAAAACATTTTTTCTCTGAACCGACTGTCCTTGTATATTAAAAAATATGAGCCGATGTCAAAAAAAGATAGGGATAGTGTTAACATTTAACCATAGCCGTAAAGGTTGAGCCTCAATTTCATTTTTTACTTTATTTGTAATTAGTTTTCGAAAAAATATTACCAAATTAACTTAAACTTTAAAAATCTCCCGTGATCAGCTGTGAAGCGACAGACTGTCAGTTGGAAAAGCGCCGTTGCCAGTTTTAATATCAGTTAGTTATTTGTTCTTTAGCTAACGAGAGATTTTAACAATCGTTCTTGCAACTGGCTGTAAGAATGGGACTTTTTATATTGGATTTTTATGACAGATGATGCAAAAATACTGAAACTAAATAATAATATACGGAAAAAGTGAGTACAAACGTTTTTAATAGTGATGAATGACAGATGTCTGATTTTTAGGGTAGAAATGCTAAATATAAAAGCAATCGGTAATTACTTTCTAAAAATGAATAAGGCCTTTTTATTGGATTTAACGAGTCATACGAGACAGAAGATGATGCAAAAATACTGAAACTAAATAATAATATACGGAAAAAGTGAGTACAAACGTTTTTTAATAGTGACAGATGACAGATGTTATATTTTTAGGATAGAAATGCTAAATATAAAAGCAATCGATAATTACTTTCTAAAAATGAATGAGGCCTTTTTACTGGATTTAACGAGTCATACGAGACAGAAGATGATGCAAAAATACTGAAACTAAATAATAATATACGAAAAAAGTGAGTAAAACGTTTTTTAATAGTGACAGATGACAGATGTCATATTTTTAGGATAGAAATGCAAAATATAAAAGCAATCGATAATTACTTTCTAAAAATGAATGAGGCCTTTTTATTGGATTTAACGAGTCATACGAGACAGAAGATGATGCAAAAATACTGAAACTAAATAATAATATACGAAAAAAGTGAGTACAAACGTTTTTTAATAGTGACAGATGATAGATGCCATATTTTTAGGTTAAAAAGAATATTGAATAGACATACAAAAACCTGTAGAGATGACAATGGTTGGATAGCTGCGATATTTTTTAGGTTGATAGCTTGAAAAAAAAGAGATGGTAATAATAAATGTTTTACAGATGATTTTCCAGGTTGAAAATCTTAAATGCCAAAAATAATTGAGCACAAACGAAGATGGTATATTGTAATTGTTGTATTTATTTTTAATAAAGATTAAGACGATGACACGACAATAACGTACTGCGCAGGTTTACATACGATAATGGACGAAGAGTATTTTGTTACCTTTTTATCATCGACAATAAACGTATAGTATTTTTATTGTACTTGTAAGTAATAAGGAAACGACGATGATGTATGACTACAATACGAACAATACGACTTCTTAGACTTATTCTCAAATACTGAACTTTTGATTGTTTCCTTCACGTATTCAGAGATCCAGAGAAGCAATGTGTCCTTGTTTATTACATTTTCTGTACTAACCAACTATGGCCCCTTTGGTAATGCAGCACCGTGTATTCTTTAAAGATTTCCACGATTTTCCATTCTTTTTTCTATGAATTTCTACAAATATCACCCTTTTAACGTTTCACTCTTCCTCTTCTTCTTCTTCAGTAGTTTTTTGTTCTTCTTCTTAGGCCTGTACTGGCTTCTACATCATCTTAGGTCTTCACTGCTCTCTGTATGATTTCTTAGTATTTTTTTCCTCCAAAGTTTATACCTTTTTGGTTTCCCCCTTCCTAGCATTTTGACATTTGACATTGTTTACTTACTTAGCGATAGATAGATACGAATTTTTATGATTTTATCCTTTACCGTATATTTGTCTCCTCTTTCCGTCTGCCTGTCCTTTTATCTGTATTTTTGTCTGTCTATCTTTCCGTTTGTCTACCTAAGATCCTTTTGACCATTTTGTACCTGGTGACATGCCGCCGAGACTTAGGTCCTTTTGGCCACGAAACGTAACGAAACGTAACTAAACGTAACGAAACGTAACGAAACGTAACGAAACGAAACGTAACGAAACGTAACGTAACGAAACGTAACGAAACGTAACGAAACGTAACGAAACGTAACGAAACGAAACGTAACGAAACGTAACGAAACGTAACGAAACGTAACGAAACGTAACGAAACGTAACGAAACGAAACGAAACGTAACGAAACGAAACGTAACGAAACGTAATGTAACGAAACGTAACAAAACCATCTTTTTCTGTTTGATCTATAGACTTAAGAATCGGACCACGTGATACACGCTAAGGCCCTTATGGCATTGCGTATTATTTTTATATTCGACGTTCATCATTCTCTACGTAATGTCGTTTTTCCCGTTTAAATCAGACCAACGATAGCTGAGATATTTGCTAAGGCCCTTCTGGCTTTACGCTAAAATTCTCTTGTACGTTAATCTATACCACGATCTCTGCATAATCCTGTTTTCCCTATTTAAATCGGACCAACGATAGCTGAGATATACGCTAAGGCCCTTCTGGCTTTACGCAAAAATCCTATTCGACGTTAATCTATACCACGATCTCTACGTAATTCCGTTTTTCCCGTTTGAATTGGACCAATAGCAGTGAAGATACGTGCTAAGGCCCTTTTGACATTGCACAATATTTTTCTCTTCTACGTTAATCATTCTTTTCATAATGTCGTTTTTCCCGTTTAAATCGGACCAATAGCAGAGAAGATACATGCTAAGGCCCTTATGGCATTGCGCATGATTTTTATATTCAACGTTCATCATTCTCTATGTAATGTCGTTTTTCCCGTTTAAATCAGACCAACGATAGCTGAGATATTCGCTAAGGCCCTTGTGGCTTTTCGTTCTGCGCATGATTTTTCTATTCAACGTTAATCTATACCACGATCTCTACGTAATGCCGTTTTTCCCCATTTAAATCGGACCAATAGCAGTGAAGATACACGCTAAGGCCTTTGTGGCATTGCGCATGATTTTTCTCTTGTATGTTAATCGTTCTTTACGTAATGCCCTTTTTCCCGTTTAAATCGGACCACGTGATATACGCTAAGGCCCTTGTGGCATTGCGCATGATTTTTCTGTTAAAAGAGAATTTTTTTATTTTATAAGTATGAGGGGGTCGTGGGGGTGAAGGAGGGTAGGTGGAATTTTTTTCATTATTTTTCCCTTACTCTGTACGTTAAGACCTTTCCAACGAGGTATCGCATACTACGATTGATCTATTTTTCAATGAGGGAGTGGTTTGCGGGGATGAAAGGGGGTAGTTGACATTTTTTCATTATTTTTCCCTTACTCTGTACGTTAAGACCTTTTCAACGACGTATCATATGTACCGACCATATTTTATAAGCATGAGGGGGTCGTGGGGGTGAAGGAGGGTAGGTTGAATTTTTTGCTTATTTTTCATTGTTTACGTCAACTATTACCGCCATCTTGGATTTTCGACGTTATCATGTTTACTGATAACCCAGACTTCGAACTTCGATTGACCTTTGGACTTTTAGACAAAAATTGCTAGAATGAACCTTAGCGATTTCTTATGGGATTTAACATGGGGCTTGTTCTAGAACCCGTGCTGCCCCTTTACTGTGCGTTTTCTTTTGAATATTAAGTTAAAACATAAGTAAACGTACGAGTAAAAGAAGAAGATGGAATAGTCTAGGAACGTTTGGAAATATCATTCCTTATCAAGAAAAATCTGGACAGTTCATGAAGGTTCGAGAAGGGTCAAGCAAGCGTTATAAGTCGAGGATCCTGACGTCAGTTTTCAGCTTTATGATAGATGTTAGACTGTAAAAGTTGAGTTAAAATAAATTGTGTTACAAAAAACTTGCGTAACAATATTTTAACTTGCCCTTAGTTATTATTGCTATAATTAATATATCAATTAAATAATTGTAACAATTATATTAGAAGACGAAGATATAAGGAGAAGAACAAGACTACCACTTGACAATAACCGTTTATAACTAATTATTACATTTCTAAAACTTCAATATTTTAATAATTGTAACAAGCAATTGGAAAAAGTTGAAAATATCCATATCAATTAAAATGTAAAATAATTAGAATTAATTTGTTTCCATATTTATATTTATTTATCTACGCCCGTGAGATAAGAACTTCTTATCCCACTTATTTTGCGTGAGATAAGAAGTGTATTAACGCACGCGTTTTTCTTACTGCTATTCCATCAATCAAATAAAAGTCAAAATGTCAAAATCTATTTAAATTTAATAACAAATTACTGTCACAATCTAAAGTTACAAGAAACTTTATTTACAGCTTAATCATTTATTATTTTACTTGGATTTTTCTGGTAACAGACCGGAAATAGCTTTTAAAGCTTATTCTTCAATATAACTCATTTTTTTACTATAAAATGCAAAAATACGTTAAAAGTAATTTATTTTTGACTTATTGTTTATGACGACATTATCGTTGCTAACAAAACGTTTTTATTCATTTGTTAGATTCGCCACCCAACATTTCGAAGTGTCGCCAATCGACATGTAGGCAGTGGTGGAGAACAATAACCCTAAATTAAGTCCTAGACAAAAATTATAATTACCGTTTATTTTAACATTTAGAGGCGTAGATAAAAATGTGTACTCCTGCGATTGCCCAACTCGTGCTACCCACTCGTTGTGCAAATTTATCATGCGTACGTTAACAAAGGTCTTATCTCACTTATTTAATAAATAACTATTGTTTCATTAACGCTTTAAAAAGCATGTATTTTTTTTTAATTTTTGTTGTCGAAAAAATATCTTAGATTATCCATTATTGACACTTACCACGATATTATTAATAAAAAATAATTAATTTTTAAAACCTTCACTATCTGGGGTAAGTTACTTAGTCTCGCATCAGAAATTTTCAAAATGTTTAGCAACAACTAACTTCAAAGTCTCTTAAAACGTACCTAATCTTACATTATGTTCTAGAGACTCAATTGCTAATAATCTCCGTTTAAAAGACATGAACTGACATGAGGAAGCTTCCAGGTAGACAAAATAAATAAAGATATCTGTTGCCGAAAACCATCTGAAAAACGCTAAAAGATTTTATACACTTGAATAGGTATTCAAGTTGGTGAAGCGTGGCTAAATTTTAAGTCCGTTCATAATGAAAATATTGTGTGAGGTCTATGGATTTTCAAGACTGCGTCAACAGTTTAGAAGCCAGGGTGGCATTTTCTAAATTGTATAGGTATATACAAATAAAATAAACATACCTATTTTGTTTTAGAATCAACTAAATGCCTACCTGATTTTTAAAAGTACAAATTACGTTTATTATTAATAAAATAATTTTCAATGTCTTGATTTTTAGGGTATATTTTTAATTAGGATTGAATTTTTTATATTTATCAAATTTTTCGCTTAGGAAATTGTTTTTTTAAAACAGTAGCAACTTTTGCTGAATAATTAATGTTTATAACACTGGAAAACTTATCTTTAATCCAAACTTTATATGTTCTTAAAAATAATCTGTTGGACGTAATGTTCAGGCTTCGTTTAAATATTAACTTTTAGATTTTGAAGTATATAATCAATGCTTATTATTGACAATTAATGAGACCTTAAAAAAAGCGTGAACTGTTACGTTTTTTTTTTGTGACAATCCGGCCACCGAACATAAACAAGACAAGAAAGGTCATTCTAAGCTCCTTCCCCCATGTTGCCTGTCTCGCTCACTCTCTGATGCCTCTTTTCCTTGATATATTTTGGCCGATTTCAGTATATATGGGTGCGCGCTGTGGTCGAAGCGATTATACAGGTGGTGGTCGTACGTATCCAGCAAGTACATTGGCGATCGAATATACCGGTGTGTTTGATAATTAAACAAACAATAATTATTGAGGTTGATTATTTACATAATATTATTCCTGCGGGTAGATTTAAATATAACAGCTATATTAATAAGTCTTGTGTGCAAATTTTGTATGTTAAAATAATAAAAATGCCGTTGATGTGTTATGTAGATGGCTGCAACTAGTGATGCCGCGAGACGAGAGATTCTCGTATCTCGTCTCGTCTTGTCCCGTCTCGAACGAGACGAGAGATACATTTTCTCTTGAAAACAGATTCGAGACGAGACGAGAGAGTGTCATCTCTCGACGAGAATTTCTCGTTTCTCTCGAGCTCTCTCGAACAATTTTCTCTTTGCTTATTTGAAATTTTCAATTGCTTATCGTAACTTAAAATTTTAACATATTAGATTTCGAGATAGTCAAAAAGTTAACTATAATACACCTGTTCTAACTTCTAAATGAAAAAAGATAATGGCAAAACAAAAACGAGGTAAAACTCAAGATATATCATATTTTTGTTACCACGAGATGCACTTAACTTGAGACACGTAAGATAGAGGGAGTTACTAGCTTTAAATTTTCTAATGGAAAGTAGGGTCATGTGATATTTTCTATATTTTTACGTTCATGTAAACAGATTTAGGTTTTTATGTTTTTACAGATATTATATGAAATAAATTCATAAAGTGGGTTAAATTCTTTTTTTTATTTACAGCTTCAACCTCAAAGGATTATTACCAGAGGTATAATACCTTATAAGTGCTGTTATTTACAATAGTATACAATTAACATTTTGGCAAGTACAGAGTAAATATCTTTTATAAAAGTAATTATTTACTGTTAGAGGTATTTAACACTGCACAAATGGCAATTTTTTGTAGCTGGTACTTTTGTTCTTATACAGTCATGTTCTGGGCCTTTACTAATAAGTTACATTCTTGATAACTCTCGTATTAACAATTATCGTTTATTACTAAGGAAACGCTTCTTGTATTTTCTAAAATAAATAAATTAAGAATATCAAAGGTGATTTAAAAACCACTTGACGTATTAAATTTTTCATAACTTCTTGGCAAAAAAAGCTTATTAAAAAGTTCTCTTCTAACTTATCTAACATTTCTAGGATTATTGCGGCACACGAGGATTATCAATAATGTAATTTTTGTAAAAATAAAAAATTAAAACTGTTTGCTTGGACGTAAATATAATCAAAATATCTTTCAAATGAGGTATTACATGGCTTTACTTTCCATTTGAAAATTTAAATATAGTAACGCCCTCTATTTTACGCCTCAAGTAAAGTGCATCTCATTATAACAAAAATATCATAATGTTTCTCTAATTTCACATCGTTTTTTTTATGTCTTTATCTTCTTACATTTTGAAAACATACTACAAAATGCTTTCTTTTGACATCGCAGGATTGCATTAGAAAAATTCTTACTTCCAATTTAACCTCTTCCCCCCTCTCCAACTGACTTACAAGACAAAGTTTTTAGTTAACGCCTAATCAGGGCCACTAATTACTTCAATTTCAATTGTAAAACGACTGTGACAGACGGACAGACAGAGAGACAATTGTTTCTTATTGCCAAATTTGGGTACTAATGTGCAAATTACTTGAAAAATTCTTTGTTTTTGTCTTACAAATTTTACCGTTTTTTCATGTTTCGTATTTTTCAAATTTAAATTTGATATTGTTTTATCACGAGAGAAACGAGAAGAGACGAGACAAGACGAGAGTAAAGGCTCTCTCGAGCGAGAGAAGCGCCTTCTCGTCGAGACGAGAGAACAGTTTTCTCTCGCCCTACGAGACGAGACGAGACGAGAGAGCCCACTCTCTCGTCTCGTCTTGTCTGCGGTATCACTAGCTGCAACAGTAAATAAAATATGGGAAAATAATTTCTTCAATGCCCAAAAGAGAAAGATAGGTAAGATAGTTTGCTCCTGGTTTTTTAACTTATAGTCACAGATTCGGTTTCAATAAAATTTTAATGATTTTTTAATGTGTCAAAATTTGAAATGCGCGTTAAGGTTTGTAGGTGCCCATGAATGTGAATATTTAACCCCGGAACACCCGGAACAATCTTACGGTAGAATAAAAATTTCCGATTTGCACTTTTCTGGAGAGAGTTATATGAAACATAATTTGAAATCTCGTCTACAATATAATGCTGTTCCCTCATTGACTTTGTTAAAATATAGTAAGTTTCTAATTATAAATAATGAATGTTTGTGTAGTTTCTGCTTTATAAAATGGTGTACATAAAGTTTGTTTTATATTTTAATGGAAATATTTGGCATTTATTCTCGTTTTGTTTTTAAAATTCCAAACCTAATAATTAAATGATTTTAATATGCTTATTTAAGCTAGATTTAAATTTTAGCATACTGAATATCTGATAATACAATTTTATAATTGCTGAAAGCATTTAAAAATGTGAAACATTCCAAATTTTTCGATTAAAATAAAATCGGTTGTATTATTCTTTACACCTATTTTAATATTTTATATGATGTTAAACAGAAAATGGTAAATGTTATTAAAATATACATAGAAATGTAAAAAAAGTAAATAAATGACGTTTCAATATGATCACTGGATCTTGAACTGTCAAAATGACAGCTGAGAGCCATAACGAGGGTTGGGGTTAGAGAGTCATATAAGGCATTTTCGGAAACCTACTATAGATAACAAATCCAGATTACTGAATTTACCCGATGGGTTATGTGGATCACTGAACTTAGTGCCGACAGTTTACGAACGAGTTGGACTATTGTTCCTGTTCATCTACGCCTGTCAATCTTTGACGTTTCCCCCTTATTTGTTAAAGAACCATTCTATTTAAACATATTTGTAGTCTGACTAATAAAGTCGCTATATGGGCATATACGGAGTGGCCCAAAAGTTTGGAAACGGCCAATTATCTCGTAAATTGCTTATTCTAATTGTACAAAATTTGTGGTACACCTATTTTTAGATACGGAGATTCCAGATTTGATATTTGCAATGTTGCCAGATTTGCCGTTTCTCTTATAGTATTAGTCACTTTGGTTTTTTAAATTTATCACCCTGTATATTTAGTCATCATTGGAACCTCCTATTCAATTCGAGTTCAACCATATGTAACACTTATGATTTTATGTAGTCTGGAAGATCTTAAGTAAATAAAACAATCATGGAGAAATGTGGTAGACGCATTCTACCATCGATTAGGGTACTGTCAACTTACAAATGTAGCACATTTTGAACACTTGATAAAGTAACCATTATGTTAAAAATGTTATATTCTTTCAATTGTTACGTTTTATTGTAGTTGAAAATAGTTTGTATTAAAAAATTTATTGAGAAAATTAGGCGTTATTTAAGACCTTCCAGACTACATAAAAGCATAAGTGTTACATATGGTTGAACTTGTATTGAATGGAAGATTCCAATAATGACTGAATATACAGGGTGATGAATTTGAAAAACCAAAGTGACTAATAATTTAAGAGAAACGGCAAATCTGATAACATTGTAAATATCAAATCTGGAATCACCGTATCTCAAAATAGGTGTACCCCAAATTTTGTACAATTAGAAGCAGCAATTTACGAGATAATTGGCCGTTTCCAGACTTTTGGGCCACTCTGTATATTACTAGTTATCACTAATTAAAGGAAGAAAAAACTTCAAAGCTACTACTGACAGTCACCAAAACCCAAAAAATTGCGTTATTCCTTTATAAAATCCTGCGGTACGCATGCGGATCTATTAATAATCTACTCGTAGAGTGGGTCACAAAATATTGATCTCGATCACAAAGCTGGATCAGTAATCGACTAGTTTTCGAACACGGATAGGGTTAGTAACCATAGCGAAACGAACAATAGGATCCATAATCTTTCTGATCCGAGTAAGTTTTCGAAAACGCCTATAGAAAATTAAAACGTACACAAAAAAGTCATGTTCGCGTTTGACCTAGAACTATCAAAATGACAGCAGGTAAGCGGTTTGAGGAAAAAATAAGAACTTATTACATTTTGAAATATTTAATTAGATCGCTTAACTAAACAAAGTAAAACTCTTTAAACTAAATGCGTCATCTCGTTATTCATAATTAACTTTAAGTTAATTATGATCTAACTCAAACCTCTAGCATAATATGTGCGAATTAAAAGATCTATTGTACTTCCTTCTATCGCTAATATAGCAAGAAAATATCTCGATGCCTATAACAACCCTTCCAATCCTATCTTCTCAAAGAAGTGTAGGAACTAGAATGGCCTTTAGTTAGGTAAATCTCCCTCTTCTATTTTATATGCGCCTAGGTATAGTGCCCTATGGATTCTGGAGTGCTATACATTTAGTCAGAATGTGAATGGAGGTATTGTCCTCCTCCTCTTTGCACTTACTATCTTTTAGTACTCTTCAGTTTACTAAGGTGTCGTTTGAGTTGGCAATGGCCAAAAGAACCTTAAGCCTTGGTTTCTTTGAACACTTCGTCGCAGTGAGCGGACAGTCCGTCGACCGCTAAGGACAGCAATTTTCGCCCGAGGTGGTTTGTTAAAAAATATAGAAAATGATACTTTCTCTATGTCTGTACGTGCTGTTTATGTATTATGAATGTAAACGAAAGGTACTAAAATGGATGCAAATAAATTGTTTATTGTTATTATTGTTGGAAGAGGAAGAACAAGAGGAACTGGTAATTGCAACCGTCAAAGTTTCCAATAAGCCAGTGGATGAGTTGTTTTTATGTCGCGATACAGAAGGTGCCTTTAATATCATTGTGCAGCGGAGGCTTTTTGGAAATGAAACCAAATTTTGGGAGTATTTTAGACTATCTACAGATCTTTTTGAATTCGTGTTGAGTTTTATAAAGGACATAATTTCCAAGAAACTTAAAAATAAAGTCATGATGTCATCTGTATGTGTGAATTTGTCACTCATTGTTTTAAAATTAATAACAATATAGTCTCCGCACACGCCGACGATTCCGCTGATATCAAACTCAACAGATATCAACCGACTCTTCGCGACAAATCAGCGGCATGACGCCGTCCTGCTCAGCTAAGCGGATTCAAGAAAACCATTTCCATTTAAATACTCTGGTTGGATAAAATCGTCAAAACGCGACGGTTGACGGACTGTCCGCTCACCGCGACGAAGTGTTCAAAGAAACCAAGGCTTTAGGTGGACAAAAGTAGACAGACGATAGACAGACGGAAAAGCAGACAGACAAAAGGACAAATAGCCAGAAGGAGAAGGTAAATATATGCTCGCAGAGTCATAGAAAATCGTATAAATTAAATTGAGATCACATCAAGGAGAGCGTTGTCAATAATGCGATGCAGCTGACAAAATGATAGGAAGGCGGTTTCGTATTGAGAATAAGCTAAGTGACAGGAAGAAATCCCATCAGTGTCGATCGTTTTGGTTCATTGACGTATCGTCATTTCTGATATTATTAAATAGGTAATAAAATACTCTTCGTTTATTGTCGTACGTCCTCGTTAGTCATCGTGGTTGTCTGGAGAATCTTCGTTCGTTGTCGTACATCATCATTAGCCACAGTCGTTGGATATTAATAACAAGGTAATAAATACTCCTCGTTCATTGTCGTACGTCCTCGTTAGTTATCGGTGTCTGTAGAACTAGAGGATCTTCGTTCGATATATTTTAAAGGTTTTTGGTTAATTATTTTGAATAACTCTAGAATAGCAGGTTACAAAATAGGAACATGATATCAAAGTACATTAGGTGTTTATAATAATGCGTTGGAATAATACTAAAATATAAAAAATAAATGCTGGTAAAAATACGAGTTACTAATATTTATAGATAAGTTATGATTAAAATAATATTCAACAAAATATGTCTTTACCAAACAATGATGCACTTCACAGATAAATGCCGGGAATCCCTGACATATCAGTATGCCGGTTCTTATCAGGTAGAACAAAAGGGAAAGCTACCAGTGGTGTAGGTATTCCTTAACTCCTCCCCGCTAAAGTGGAAGACTTGAGGTGATTTGGATGGCTTAGCTTCCACAGTGGTTTTTGTACTTGATCTCATTTGTTTCGTGTAAAAATATAGCTAACAAGTTCGATAGTTTCAATAGTAACATGTTATACTTGTGAAGGTAATAATAACCATTAGGGTACTGATCAGAATAATCAACCAAGTAGGAATGGATTCTTCATGATCTTGTGGTTTTGGAGGTAGCGTAATTTCATGCTGCATCTTTACTTTTGCTGCTAAGTGTTTGATCTCTTCCACATCTAGATTGACAAGTTTCATTTTCCTTGGTTGCTACAAAATTTTTGACAGATTTGTGTGAGGCAACTGGACAAAAGTGGCCGGTGATATCTCAGCATTTCCATGAATTAACTTCTCTTTTCCAATTTGAAATGAACAATTCTCAGGAATTGTTAGTAAATAAAACTACCAGGTTTGGCGTAGTCAACAGAATATTTTGTGAAGTAACTTGATTTGTAATGAAGTTTTCAATGTGTACAGTAATTTTGGTGCAATTGATAGCTTGATATTTGCTCATTATTCCAACTATATAATCATTTTCTGTCTGGAGATGATTTATACAATAAAACGTATTCTCTAGCTCTTCACAGGGTTCATCTTGATATTGATAAAGCTCATTTCTCTCATTTAGGATTAGGTAAGGTTTGTGTGGAGGGATTATTTTGTTTTGTATTGGGATTAGATATAGAAAGTACGTTTTAAAGTGATTAGCCATTAGGATAGGGAAATGAATTAAGAAAATTAATCTATCATTTTGGAAAATCAATTAATTGCCTAATAAAGAATAGTAGCTATAATAGTTTGAAAATTGAATTATTTGATTATTTGTATATATATAGTTTTTATTTTAATAATAACATAATTTAAATTTAAAGATAATAAGAGTTTGGATGCACTTTGTTTAAATTTGCAAAAGTTACGGCATTGATAATCTGATCTAATTGAATTTGTTAAGTAAATAAGGAATTAATAATTAAGTGTAATGCATTTATATAATTAACTTTTACTGAAAAATCTTGAATTAACTGAGTAATAATCAAAATATTTTATTTAATTTTGTGAACTGTATGATTAACTTTAGAAGTAAATTCTTTTTCTAAAGAAATTTCGTTGTTAATGCTTCCCCGTAGTAAATTATCATTTTTTTTTCAAAAAATCTAATACAGAGTGAATTCTTTTGCCATCATCATTATCAAGGGTTCCATTTTGAGATTTTTCCACCCAAATTGATTATTCCTCGTTTTTTCCTAGGACGAACAATTTGTAGTGAATATGAAATCAAACTTATTAATGCTTTTGCTTGCTCTATTAAATTAATTGTTTGGCTACGATATTTTGTTATTGTTCATTAAATTTTAATTGTCTATTGATTTGGTCTTTATTGTCATTTAATTCAGTAATGTTTATAAAACTAATAAATGTATATTTACTTGTAATGATCTCAGTATTCTTCAAAAATATGGGTACCATAAGGATTAAAATATTAGGGAAAACAGATGTAAAAGTTGCATCTGAAAGGAAAAGAAAATGTAAATTAAAAATGTTTACGTCTTTTTAAATTATGTTTAGAATATTTTGAGGTTTCAGTTTTAATTTTATTGCTTGTTTTAGCTATGGGATTGACTTTTGTAAATCTAGGGGTCAATTTATCTCTGGAATTTTCTTTATAAAAAACCTGATTGTCCTTACTTCTTAATGTCATAGGTTTATTCCTATTTTTATTGGTTTTCTCTAATTCTTTAGATTTTCAAACCTGTGATATCTTTGTTTATTTGAGAATGTTTTTATTTTAATTTATCTTTATATTCTTGTACGTATTTAGAAATTACATCTTTTTCTTCAATATCAAATGGATATTTTACTTGAAAATGCCCCGAAACTATTCAAAGGGTGTGTAGTTTGTACTTGAATGAATGGTATTATTATAATTTAAAAGGAAGTATCTAATCAAAGAGTTTAATGGTTTCTGAGGGTGTTGTCGAGTTTTAATTCTAACCTGTTCCAGTAGAGTGGAATGGAATCTTTCGATATAACTATTTGAATTAGGGTTTTTTGGGGGTTGTAAAATGAAGCTCGATTTTATGTAGTTTGCAAAAGTCTAGAAGGTTTGAATTATTAAATTAGCTTCCTCCATCACAAACTATTGTTTGGGGTATGCCATAATGGGATGTGAAGGTTAATAAACCTTCTAAAACATTTATTGAGTTTGTGCCCAGTATAGGGTATGCTTGCGCAAACTTGGAAAACTATCAATAACGGTCAGGAATTTTTCTTTAGAAATTGATAAAACATCCATTTGTATTCTTTTAAGCCTTGGTTTCTTTAAACACTCCGTCACGGTGAGCGGACAGTCCGTCGACCGTGGCGTTTTGACGATTTTATCCAACAAGAGTATTTAAATAGGAATGGTTTTCTTGAATCCGCTTAGCTGAGTAGGACGGCGTCATGCCGCTGATTTGTCGCGAAGAGTCGGTTGATATCTGTTGAGTTTGATATCAGCGGAATCGTCGGCGTGTGCGGAGACATATGCCGCGTTTGAGAATCCACGTCGGATGCATTTTTTACATCTAGAGCGTTTTTTTATCCACATCTGACACTTCTGTCCCATTACATTTACGTATACTGAATCACGTGATCAAAGATTTACTACATCTCAGATGCATACGATGTGGATTCTCAAACGCAGCATATATTGTTATTAATTTTAAAACAATAAGTGACAAATTCACACACACAGATGACATCATGACTTTATTTTTAGGTTTCTTGGAAATTATGTCCTCTATAAAACTCAACACGAATTCAAAAAGATCTGTAGAAAGTCTAAAATACTCCCTAAATTTGGTTTCATTTCCAAAAAGCCTCCGTACAGTGATATTAAAGGCACCTTCTGTATCGCGACACAAAAACAACTCATCCACTGGCTTATTGAAAACTTTGACAGTTGCAATTGCCAGTTTTTCTTGTTCTTCCTCTTCCAACAATAATAACAACGCAAACAATTTATTTGCATCCATTTTAGTACCTTTCGTTTACATTCATAATACATAAACAGCACGTACAGACATAGAGAGAAGTATTATTTTCTATATTTTTTAACAAACCACCTTGGGCGAAAATTGCTGTCCTCAGCGGTCGACGGACTGTCCGCTCACCGCGACGGACTGCCCGCTCACCGCGACGGAGTGTTCAAAGAAACCAAGGCTTTAAAGGGTTTAGTACCAATTGGAATTTGTTTAAATTCAAATTTATTGGGTTGTCTTTCATACTTAAGTTTTTGACAAATTGTACATTCGTTTATATAATTTGTAACATTTTGAATCATATGTGGCCAATAATAATTTTGTTTTAATGATTCAATAGTAGTATTTATGTGTATGTGGCCAGTTTTATAAATATGATGATAATTCTAATAAAGTAACAGATATATAATTTCGAATAAATTTTGATAATTTTTTCCTGAATTAGTTTTAGAAAAAAATGTTCATCCACTTTATCTGGAAAGAATAAATGATATGTTTTGTTATTATTTAAATTTGTAATAATTTCTTCTAAATCTTCATCCATATGTCTTCTACGAGGATTTATAAAATATCTGTGATTATCAAATATTTTTTCTTTAATAAACGGAACGGGAGACGAATCCGATATTATAATAATTATCTGATTTTTGAAATAATTTAGTGGTTTTTCATAATAGGGATAAGATAATAAAGGAGGCTCCGCAGGTGAATGGATTGTCGGGGATGTGGAGACAAAATTTTCGTACTTCAAAATATGCCTGAATAGACTCATCGATATCTCCAGGTTCATTAATAAGTGAGTTATTGTCATGTTCAGGAATAAATGATTTCATAATTATATTCAGATAGAAGTAACTTTCATCAAACTAATTTAGAATTAGGTTCTTTTAAACTCTCCAACCATTTCAATGATTTTTGGTCATTTAAAACCTTAAAATGCTTTCCAAGAAGATAAAGACGAAAGTACCTATTCCCCATACGAGAGATAATAGTTCTTTTTTAATTACTGAATAATTTACTTCATTAGGGTTTAGTGTACGACTTGCGTAAGAAATAGGTTTTCCACACTGACTTAATACTGCTCCAATGGCATATTGACTAGCGCGTCAGTTGTTAGTGTAAAAATCTTTATAAAATCTGGATGTGCCAATACAGGTTCATTACACAAAATAGCTTTATAAGTTTTAAATGCTTGAATAAATTTTTGTGAATGACCTTTTCTAAGATAAAGGGTCATTGGTTTAGTAATTTTAGCTAGGTTATTAATAAATTTTCTATAAAACCCAATCATGCCCAAAAAACTTTTAACTTCTTTGTGTGTTTTTGACATGACCTAAAAATTATGTTTCTTTTTTTAAAAATTCACATTTATCTAATTGAACTTTGAGATTATACTCCTAAAATTTTTTAAAAATTTATTTCAGATTTAAAATATGTTTATCCAATGCTGTAGAAAAAAACTATTAAATCATTCATATAAACCAAGCATATTTTATTAATTTGATATTTTAAGACTTCGTTAATCATTCTCTGAAACGTTGCTGGCGCATTTTTTAAGCCAAAATTCATTCTTAGAAATTCAAAATGCCCAAGTTCAGTTGAAAAAGCAGTTTTTTTTCAATATTATCCTCCGGCATATTAATTTGATAAAAGCCATCAGCTAGATCCAACGTAGTGAAATACTGGACAGTTTTACTGTTCAAACGGCGGTAATCAATGACCACTCGATATTTATCAATGCCACTGGCATCAAGACTTTTTTTTACAATCCAGAGATTACTGGACCAGGGACTGATACTATTACGAATAACACCATCCTCTAGCATTTTTTCTTATTGCCTATTAATTTCCTTTTTACGAATTTCTGGAATTCTATAGGTTTTTGAATATATTGAATATCAGTTGTTCGAATAACATGAGTAGGATCGAGTAGTTGTTGAAAGAGGTTCATTGGGGTGTTAAAAAATTGTATTTAATTTTTTACATAATTTAATAATTAGATGTTTTTCATCTTCATCCAAATGTTCAAGTCGTAACAAATGTTCGATTTGATACTCATCAGGATAAGATGTTAAATTCTGAAAGTCTACTTTACATATTTTGAATTCATTTAGCGGAAAAACCGGTATAGTGCCTTGAAGATTTACATAAGTATAGTCACTACTAATATTATGAATTTCTACGACAGTTTGAGCATTTTCCACATTAACAATCCCTTCTGGAATGTAAAAATGTGAATTAATTTTGGTTTGTGGTACATAATACGTTCTATTTTCATTAACATTAACATTAACATTAACATGTAACTTTGTTTTTAAAATTTTAAATTCATTTAATTTTAAGTTATAGTTGCTACTGTTATCTGAAGGAGAACATAAATATACAGGAACAATAACGTCATCCTTAAATAGGAAATTTTCTTGTAAAATCCAATTAAAGCCTATATTTCTTAGGTCTTTAAAACTGATAAGTCCATCAAAGAATGGATGAAAATCAATGTGAAAATAATTTTTTCTTTAGTTTGAAATTCATTAAAAACAGAAATATGTGCTTCAAATTCACAAGAAGTTTTTATAACATTTGGCTTAAATATTATAGAATTTGCATAATATTGTTTAGCTATATAAGGATTTAATAATGATATATGGCTACCTGAATCTAAAAGCATATTGAGAGGGTTTTTAAAACCAATTATTTTAACATAGGGAAGGGTACGAGTATCTATATTATGTAACTCTAAGTATTTTCCTTTCCAGAGGCTGGAGGGATAAACTTTTGATGTTGGTCCTGGTGTTTATAATCAGAAAATGTCTCATTATCATTGAGTAAGACATTTTGGTTTGATGTACTAAACTATCATCATTTATATTGAATAATTCTTCAGAAGTGAAAGTTGGTCTAGATTAAGACTGAAATGTAATTTTTGGTTTAAATGATTGTCGAGTAATTCCTGACATTGGAATTGATTGATCAATAGGAGTTTGATTTTTGGACTTCCAAACATTCATTTGTTCAGGTTTTTGTTTACCAAAAACTTGCTGATTTGTAAAGAATTTTTGTGGTACTTGTCCTGGGTTAACTCGAATTGGTTGACTAGGAAAATTCGAGTTATTTGGAGATTATCGATAAAAATTTTAAGAATCTCTATAAGAGGGTTGTTGATTGAAATTAAAATTTTTTTATGTAAAATTTTGACGGTCATTTTTTGAAAACGTCCGAAAGGCGTGTTGAGTAAAAAGAGCTCTTTTATTAGGCTCTGCAGTCGTTTGAAAATTTCTCTTACTCTCATTTGCAAGAGCAAAGAAATTTTCTTCTTCAATTACATATTTCAAAGCTCGTTCTATGCAATCTGGTGGCTTAAAACTCTTTCAGGGGCGATGGTACAAAATATGGACCACAAAAATTATACATTATATGCGCGCTGGTCTACAAAATGTACCATACATTTCTAAAACGACAACTTAATTCGCAGTGGACTGTTTCGTGTACCACCCAGTTCCAAATGTAAATAGATACATCTATTCATGCGTAGATGGCGGCATGTGCCCCAATTCTAATATTTTACCATAGAGACTAGAAGGTTAATTTATTGTGCTACCAATAACTTTCTGTTGAGCACGTGCAATTTTGTAGGCGTGTTTTTTTTTGTAAAAACAAACTGAAGGAGACTTTTTTTAGGTAAGATGACATAGTATTAAACTTATTGAGTAAAATGATAGTTTTGTAGTTTGAAGTATATTTTTTTGTAAAAAATCTGATTAGTGTGAATCCAATATTTGTACCACTGCACAACTAGACAATTCTTTTATTGAATTTACAGATACAAATAATGGGAGACATTCCTGAATATCTGCCATTCAGGTTAGTGGGTATATCCAAAAAGGAAATATTCGAGGATTTGTATGTAGATGATGAAGAAATTACAGATGTTAGTGATGCTGAAAATATTCCGTCGGACACTGAATCTCTGGTAGAAGAAACATATGATTCCGAAAATGAAGAAAATCCTAACGTAATGGAAAATGAATTGATCTTTGAGTTAGAAGATTCGGATCCAGAAGACGATGTGCCGTTGTCTCTTAGACTGCAGCAACTTAGAAGAGAGAAAAAGAGTATTGGAAAACCGAAGTTCGTTATAAAATGGAATAAAGAAAATAGCTATGGCGTTTTCTAGCGAATTTGGTGTTCCTGAAAATATAAAAAATTTGAAGGAACACGATCCTGGTGTTTTGTTTCAACAATTTTTTACTGACGATTTTTTTGAAATCCCACAAATATTGCAGAGATGAAAACTTTCATAGCTATTAATTTGTTGATGGGTATCAAAAAATTGCCAAGCTATAGAGACTTCTGGTCAAGTTCCAGTTTACTACACGACACATATATTAGTTCCTTATTGCCGTCAAAAAGATTTAGTTGGTTATTAGGTCATTTGCATGTGAATGATAATAATCAACTTCTTCTTCGAACTGATCCAAAATTTGATAAACTTCACAAAATTAGGCCGATGCTGGATCATTTACAAAATCGATTTGTGGATTGCTTCAAGCTGTCACAAAATGTCTCTATTGATGAATCTATGATAAGATTTAAAGGCAGGTCCAGTTTAAAACAATACCTTCCCAAAAAAACTATCAAAAGAGGGTATAAGGTGTGGATGTTGGCTGATCAGTGTGGTTATTGCTACAAATTTCAAATTTGCACTGGAAAAACAAAGGAAGGTGTTGAGAAAGATTTAGGTGGCCGAGTGATTCGAGACTTGACACATGGTTTAGAGAATAAGGGCCATAGGTTATTTTTTGACAATTATTTTACAAGTGTACCCCTTTTAGATGATCTACATAAACAAAAAATATATGCTTGTGGAACAATTAAGTCAAAAAGATTATTTCTACCAAAGTTATTGGAGGACAAGCAATTAAAAAGAGGGGATTTTGATTTTAGTGTCAGCAATAATGGCTTGCTTGCTGTAAAATGGATGGATAAAAAAGCTGTAAACTTGCTGTCTAACTACCACAACCTTGCAGATGTTTGTACCGTAAATAGAAGAAACCCAGCTGGTGTAGTAACTCAAATTCCATGTCCTCAACTTCTTACTGATTATAACAAGCATATGAATGGGGTAGATAAATTTGATCAGAACAAACACACCTATGAAATAAATAGAAAGAGTCACAAATGGTGGCATAGAATTTTCTTTTATTTTTTGGACGCTTCGGTCGTCAATGCTTTTGTATTACACAAACAATTAAATCTTAATAAAACCACAATGAAAAACTTCAGGCTCTCCATTGTCGAGTACTTAGTAGCGGTTCGAAAAAGACCATCAAAAAGGTCACATTCATCATTGAGTGTAGCCATCAAAAAGCATAAACCATTTGTTCCAAAAAAAATTAGGCATGAAAATTCAGATCATCAACCAAAATATACCAGTAGAAGACGATGTGGTTTATGCAACAACAAGTTCGTACAAACTGGATGTGTTCTACATGTAATGTGCCACTTTGTTTGGGAAAAGATAAGGTTTGTTTTGAAAGGTACCATACTCAATAGAAAATTTTGAACATGTGCACCGGTACAAAAAATAAACCACCTTTTTTTTTATTACTAAAATGAAAAAAAAAACTAGAAATTAAGTTTACTTTTGTTTTTTAATAAATATTTTGAGTCTGATTTCATAAAATTTTGCAAAGTTAAATAAGTTTTTTATTACCTGCCCATTTACTGTTAACATACCTCCGCCCTTGAAAGAGTTATGCCTGACACCAATTTGAATTTGAAAAGGCAAATATTTTAAAAATGTAGTTAAAATTTCTCAATATTTCCAATTTGTGCAATATTTGCATCATTATTCATAGATACATCGTTATTAATAGAAGTAAATATTAGACTTTTTACATTTTGGCAACGCTGTGCAAATTCATGAGGGGTTTCTCTTGAATATCGTCTCAAATTATTTAATTCACTTAAAAGACAAGTAAAAGACCTTTGATTACTAAATGAAATTTGTAAAACATCTTTTATTGATTCCCAATTATTTAACTCAGATCTACTTAAAATTAATTTTAGTTTACTAATTACATTTTTAAGAAGCATATTTTTTATTAAATTTATAGCATAAGCATTAGCAAAATTTAGGTATATATATATATAAAAAAAAATAATTTCTTGATAATTCAATTCGTCAGCCATATTTTTTATTTTAATATCAGAAATTTCTTTAAGAAGATCAGATAAATCAATATCACTTTCACTACTACTATTATCTGTTTCTTGATCTACCCTACTTTTGGATTGTTTTCTAAAGTTTTTATTCTTTTTAATAGTATCCCTTAAACTTTCAATCATTAATATAAATTAAACTATTTTTATTTGATATATAATTGACTGATCTAACTAAAAGGAATATTTTAAAAAATGAAAAAGAAAAATGAGAGAAATTTCTCACCCTGATTTCTAATATAACAATAACAATCCTCCTGTCTAGACTTGATCCGCAGCTTCTTGAAGTCAAAATCTGGTGAATGGTCCAGATCCGCAGCTTCCTTGAAGTCAAAATCTCGCCCGTAGTTTGGATATGTAGTTTCTTTATTTTTCAATAACCTGGACAGGCTCTGCAGATTCTTGAAATCAAAACCTGGCATACATTTGTGGCTCGCATTTTCAAATGAGTAAGTGAATTAGCTCATTTTTCAGCTGTTTTGAAAACGCTCTACACAGTATCTTCTTTCTTGGAGTATTCCCTGAATAAATGATTTTCGAATTTATGCCCGCTATATTTAGCATAAAATAAACTTTTATCATCGAGTATTTCGAGAATAGTCATAATTGCTATACAAACTATCATACGTAGTGCCCGATTACAATTAGAAGAACACCGCTACGTCATAACCATTACTTTGAATTTCGAATACATATTATCTATAACTATCAAAAAATAAAAAATAAGTAAATTGCTAGGTATAAAACAATATTTCCTATAGTCATATAATATTAATATTTCACTAAACCCCCAGTAGGCGGTGATAACCAACTAGTTACTTTGCCAAATGATGACGTGGCTCTGTTCTAATTCTAATCGGGCCCTATCTACTTCACGTTTGGCATTGTAATCAGTGATTATGCAGGGTTTTGTTAGGCGGTCCGTTGTAGAATCTTTCATCGGATTTGTGTAAACACTAATAGTACTTTTTTTTCGGCGTGCAAATATGGAAGACTAGTGTTCATCTATTATTAAAAGCAAACATCGAAGAACCTTCTCGTCTTGGTACAGGAACTGAAAACTAATTTTTATTTTTTATTACTGTGCCGATCATTGTTAATATCCTCTAAGAGTGTTTTTACTATAAAGATAGACGTGAACTAGTTGTCCATAGCTATGTGCTCGTAAATCCGTAATACTATGTCTGTTGGCGAATTTGACAATTTGTGTGGTTCATTTGGTTGTTTACCTACACAAATCCTAATTTTCGAGATATATTATAATTTTGAATCACATAGAGCAAATATTTTAATACCATATTTATGAGGCTCAGACGGAATGTAGATTCGAAAAGGGTAATTTTCTCTAAATCCTGGAAGCATTTCATCTATGGTTGCCAAAGACATTATGTAGTAAACACTTTCAAATTTTTTTGTGAACTGTTCAAGGACGTTGCGAACTACAGCAAATATTTCAGTTAATCTACTTTCCCGTCTTGTTTCCTTATCATCGAACATTAGGCATTGTAATAAAAATTCAAATCTCTGGAATGACATTGTCAACCGGTATATTTCTACCCCTAACCCATTTGTCTTGCCACAAGTTCTCAGCCTTCATACGATTTGCTTTATAGAGGCCGGCTAAATAAAGCAATCCAATTAGTGCTTTTATTTCTGACGGTGTTGTTGGGTTTACGTCCCTTGAGTGTCAAAAGCTCTCACTGACTGTTTCCATGTATGCACTTGTAAAGTCGATAATAATACTAATCTTGTCATCATTTGTAAAATAGTTCCAAATTTCAAGAGGTACAGTTAGAGATCAAGTATCACCTTTAGATTCAGGAATCCGTTTTACAATATTCTCCTTTTAGTTATAATAGTCCCAGGGCCAACGTACAGGTTTGTGACTTATTTTTTATGGCTGAATTTACTGATAAATTGTACTATGATACGTTTCCAACAAGTTCATGAAAACGCGATATTCAGACTGGGGAGCTATAGGCATTATAAGTAGTACGTGCCTCTTAAAAACTTGACTTATTTTCTTAACATTTTCGTCATGCTCATATGACGATAAGTGCTCACCTACAAGAAATATTAAAGCCTACACCAATGTTGTTGGATCATTTTTTCTATCCACCATTTTAAAGTGGGCATGCACGTGACTTTTTGGTTTATTTTCAAGGTTTTATGTTTCACAAAATTCAATTCCTCCACCAATTTTTCTGGGCCATTTTTTGTGTCCAACGTTTTATATATTTAATGTGATGCGTAAGTGGGCACACGCGTTGACTTATTTTCCAAACTGAGTGCTCGAACCAAAGTAAGATAAACATGATAGCTTTTCGCTGAATTAGTGTCCAATAAGAATATTGGTCTCTTTTTAGTATCCAACGAAAATACAGAAATAAAAAAATTAATAATGGTTTTATATAAACGCAATATGACAAATGACAAATGAAAAAGTATTTTTTATCAGGTTTTGTGGTCGCTAAGAACAAATTCGCTTACAGAATTTAAAAATATTTACTAGCCATTTTTAATATCTAACTTGTATTGTTTAATGTCATAAAAAGAAATGTTAATATATTTTTACTGAAACATTTCATAAAAGATTTAAACCCATATTTTAATACAAGGTGGCCAAATGTAGCATTTATGAATAAACATATTGAATATTACTTATTTATTAAAATTTAAAAAGCTGTAAACATTAAGGCGATTCTCACTAGGCGCTCAGGTCACACTACGCTCACGATTCGCTCACAATCAAGGATTTATATATTAAACTCAACTGACGCTTATTTTAATATTTTTAATGAATTTTATGAAAAGAATCGATACAGGCTGTTGCACGATAAACAAATTATTAATCATTGATTTAGCTGCAATTGCATTATGTTTAGATGATGAAGAACAACACAAAAACATGGGAAGATATGTGTTCACGAAGGCCATGTAGAACAATATTTTCGTATGACAAAACATACATTTCAATATATTTTAAATAACATTTTAGCAAATTTTATTAAGCAAAATATATTTCGGAAAGCAATTTCACCGGTAGAGAATAGAGAAGTCGTGGCGAGTCTGATTCATGTTTCTACACACTGACGCAAAGGTCCACTCACGCTTCGTTCAAAATATCCGCAAGGAGAAAGACCGCCGTCAAAGATCATAAACGTACTGTGAGCGAAACGCTAAATATGAATATTTCCATTTAAAAACCATGTCACAATATTGCATCGCGCCTGGCATGGATCGTGAGCGGAGCGTGACCTAAGCCATAGTAAGAATTGGCCTTTAAAATTCGTTTTTAGCGACCTTAAAAACTCCTAATTTATTACGTTTTCATGTTTAAAACCATTCATATTTTTGCTCAACTAATTATTTTCGTAAGACACGAGAAACGGCTCAATATTTTTATTAGACACTAATTCAGTGAAACGGTATCTTTTTATCTTGCTTTGGTACCAACATCCACTTTTTGAATACCCACTTACGCACCAATTTAAAATGTTGGAGAAGAAAAATGGCTAAGCGAAAATGGTCGAGAAAGTGAATTTTCTGAGAAACATAACAAAAACTTGAAAATAAACCAAAAACCAGTCATAAGAAAATAAGTCACTCGAATACCTTCTCTTGCACTGCTTTAAAATTTTGGAGATAAAAAATGACCAACCGAAATTGGTGAAGGGCTTAATATTTATTGTAGGTGGGCGCATTTGTCGTGGATTGAGCATATAGAAAATGTTAAATCAAAAAAAAGTAAAGTTGTGGAGAGGCACTTGTTCACAGAAATTCATAGAAATTCATAGAAATTCATAGAAATTCATAGAAATTCATAGAAATTCATAGAAATTCATAGAAATTCATAGAAATTCATAGAAATTCATAGAAATTCATAGAAATTCATAGAAATTCATAGAAATTCATAGAAATTCATAGAAATTCATAGAAATTCATAGAAATTCATAGAAATTCATAGAAATTCATAGAAATTCATAGAAATTCATAGAAATTCATAGAAATTCATAGAAATTCATAGAAATTCATAGAAATTCATAGAAATTCATAGAAATTCATAGAAATTCATAGAAATTCATAGAAATTCATAAAAATTCATAGAAATTCATAGAAATTCATAGAAATTCATAGAAATTCATAGAAATTCATAGAAATTCATAGAAATTCATAGAAATTCATAGAAATTCATAGAAATTCATAGAAATTCATAGAAATTCATAGAAATTCATAGAAATTCATAGAAATTCATAGAAATTCATAGAAATTCATAGAAATTCATAGAAATTCATAGAAATTCATAGAAATTCATAGAAATTCATAGAAATTCATAGAAATTCATAGAAATTCATAGAAATTCATAGAAATTCATAGAAATTCATAGAAATTCATAGAAATTCATAGAAATTCATAGAAATTCATAGAAATTCATAGAAATTTATAGAAATTCATAGAAATTCATAGAAATTCATAGAAATTCATAGAAATTCATAGAAATTCATAGAAATTCATAGAAATTCATAGAAATTCATAGAAATTCATAGAAATTCATAGAAATTCATAGAAATTCATAGAAATTCATAGAAATTCATAGAAATTCATAGAAATTCATAGAAATTCATAGAAATTCATAGAAATTCATAGAAATTCATAGAAATTCATAGAAATTCATAGAAATTCATAGAAATTCATAGAAATTCATAGAAATTCATAGAAATTCATAGAAATTCATAGAAATTCATAGAAATTCATAGAAATTCATAGAAATTCATAGAAATTCATAGAAATTCATAGAAATTCATAGAAATTCATAGAAATTCATAGAAATTCATAGAAATTCATAGAAATTCATAGAAATTCATAGAAATTCATAGAAATTCATAGAAATTCATAGAAATTCATAGAAATTCATAGAAATTCATAGAAATTCATAGAAATTCATAGAAATTCATAGAAATTCATAGAAATTCATAGAAATTCATAGAAATTCATAGAAATTCATAGAAATTCATAGAAATTCATAGAAATTCATAGAAATTCATAGAAATTCATAGAAATTCATAGAAATTCATAGAAATTCATAGAAATTCATAGAAATTCATAGAAATTCATAGAAATTCATAGAAATTCATAGAAATTCATAGAAATTCATAGAAATTCATAGAAATTCATAGAAATTCATAGAAATTCATAGAAATTCATAGAAATTCATAGAAATTCATAGAAATTCATAGAAATTCATAGAAATTCATAGAAATTCATAGAAATTCATAGAAATTCATAGAAATTCATAGAAATTCATAGAAATTCATAGAAATTCATAGAAATTCATAGAAATTCATAGAAATTCATAGAAATTCATAGAAATTCATAGAAATTCATAGAAATTCATAGAAATTCATAGAAATTCATAGAAATTCATAGAAATTCATAGAAATTCATAGAAATTCATAGAAATTCATAGAAATTCATAGAAATTCATAGAAATTCATAGAAATTCATAGAAATTCATAGAAATTCACCGATGGTTTCTCGACACAGGAATGTTCCACAAATGGTTAGTGGGTTAATACAAAACATGCTCTCAAAGCGAGCAGTAAACAAAAGTGTAAAAGATGTAAATATAAGAGGCTTGGTTGCGAGGGGATGTCCACAGGGAGGGGTGCTATCACCTTAACTGTGGAATATGGTCCTCGACACCCTCATCAGCCGCCTCAATAATGACAGTCACTACACAATCGCATATGTAGATGACCTGGTCATTCTACAAACAGGGAATTTTGAGAACATACTCTGCGAAAGAATGCAAGTACCTTTAAAAATTATAGAACAGTGGTGCAAGGATCATTCACTGTCTATCAATCCTAAGAAGACACAAATGGTCCTTTTCACAAGGAAAAGGATGAAAATGGAATTAAAACCTCCAGAACTCCTAAACACAAAACTAAACTTTGCGACAGAGGTAAAGTACCTACCTAGGTCTCACCTTTGACAGCAAGTTAACATGGAACTCGCATTTAGAAAACAGAGTTAAAAGAGCATACATTGCTTATAAACAATGCCGCCGTACTGTGGGACGCACCTGGAGTTTCTCCCCCAGAGTCGTCGCATGGACTTACACGGCTATCATAAGACCTATGCTAACATACGGTGCAGTTGTTTGGGTACCGAAAACCCAAAAATTAACAGCTATCCGTAAACTAGAACAAATTCAATGAACAGCATGTCTCAACATAACAGGAGCCATGAAAACAACACCAACCAGAGCGATGGAAGTCATTCTTAGTCTCACGCCCCTTGATGTTTACATCAAGGAGGTTGCTCTGACGACAATGACACGCCTCTGCACGGTTGTAATAGAACCTGATGTAGGATCTGGTGAGGCGAGACGTCACTTTTGGCAGGAGGCGCTCAATACACTCCCACTGCTTCAAGCAAACATGGACTCCATCTCACCGAGATATATCTTCCATAAGATTATAATAGTTATAATAGAACAAATAGAAGAGCCAGAAGTGGCAGGTACGATTCATATCTACACCGATGGTTCTAAAACAAAAAAAGGCTCAGGATGCGGAATACAGGGTGTACCAATTAAAACTCCCAGGCCGGATATTTTGGTAATAGAGATATTTTAATTCTGTGAAAGCCAGTTCATAAATCGCTAAGAGAGATTTAGGTTTAGATAAAAATTAATTTTAAATAGGTTAATAGGTAGAAGGCGCTGCAGTCAATATATTTTTTTCGATGGGAGGATCTTTCTTGTATAACGCATCTTGTAAAAAATGCATTTTTGAACAGATTTTGTTTCATAAACTAATTCAATAAATCTAGCCATTTTTGAAATACAGAGTGGGTCACTCAAAATAGTTTCATCCTGTTTTTCGGCATTAATCATTGGATTTTTAGAAAATGCTAAAACAAGTCCATTTTTATTCCCAATTGAACACATTTTTACAATACAGATATCTGTCATGTGTCAACCCCCTCTCTTGTACTTCTCCAACCCCTTAATTTTAAATAGGGTATGTATCATGTACGACACATTATTGAAAAGGTAATTTTATGGGGAAGTCAGAAATATGACAGTATTGCGATATTTTTAATTTTAGCGCCCTCTATCGGGTTAAAACAACTGTAATGTATTTTAAACTGTGACACTTCATTTGAAAACTAATTTAATTACTAATTCAATGCAGCACATAACATTAATTAAATATTCCCATATTGCACTTGCAACAAAATAAAGTTAGCAATAATGTTTAAAATAATGCATAAATAATTTTCAAACTATTGCAAGTGCAATATGAAGGATATTTATAATAATGTGGTGCATTAAATTAGTAATTAAATTTGCTTTCAAGTAAGGTGTCACACTTTATAATACGTACAGTTTTTTATCCCTATAGAGGGCGGTACAATTGTACAATTGAAAGTATTGCAATGAACAGTCATATTTCTAAATTCCCTATAAAATTACCTTTTTAATGATATACTACACATTGTAACGTTACACAATATAAAACGTAGTAGTTTTTATCCCGCTAGAGGGCGATAAAATTTAACTAACGCAATGTACAGAAATATTTCTGAATTCTCCATTAAAGTACCTTTTCAATGATGTGCCATACATGGTACATTACCTATTTAAAATTAAGGTGTTGGAGAAGTGCAAGGGAGGGGGTTGACACATGACAGAAGTCTGTATTTTAAAAATGTTTGCAATTTGGAATAAAAATCAACTCTTTTTAGCATGTTCTTAAAATCCAATGATTAATGCTGAAAAACAGGATGAAACTGTTTTGAGTGACCCACTCTGTATATCAAAAATGACTAGATTTATCGAATTAGTTTATAGAACAAAGTCTGCTTTAAAATGCATTTTTTACAAGATGCGTTATATAAGAAAGATCCTTCCATCGAAAAAAATATATTGAGCGCAGCGCCATCTACATATTGACCTATTTAAAATTAATTTATATCTAAAACTAAAGCTCTCTTAGCGCTCTATGAACTGGCTTTTACAGAATTAAAATATCTTTATTACTTACCAAAATATCGGGCCTGGGAGTTTTTATTGGTACACCCTGTATACTCCAGATTCTTAAACCTAAACATAAAATGGGCTGTGAGCAATAGTGCCAGTGTAGTTCAAACAGAGCTAACGGGGATTCTCATAGCAGCAAAAGAAATAACCAGAATAATATCACTGGAAGGAACATGCTCATCTATACAGATAGCAGACAAGCAATACTCACCCTGAACAGACCACGAATTTATTTAGGGTTAGTACTAGAATGTCATGAAGCTTTGGCCGAAGTATCCATCAACAATGTGGTCACCTTAAGATGGATCAAAGGTCACGCCACATCGAAAGGTAACCGTCTTGCCGATTCACTAGCCAAGAAAGCAGCCAACCAAATACTCTTTAGACCTGTCCCTTCTATTGGCCTGACAAAATCGGTAGTGACAGACCTAATTAAAGAACATTCCCTTATGAAATTCAAGGAAAGATAAAATGAAACAAGAAACTGCAGAGTTGCCAGGGAGCTCTTAAGTTATCCTGACAACACTGCAGCAAACAAATACTTGACTATGACTAGACAGAATCTGCGTCTGGTCACAGGCATTCTGACTGGTCATTGCCAAGTACGGAAGCATTTCCATATCATGGGGCTGTTAGAATTCACACTCTGCAGAGGGTGTGAACAAGAAGATGAGACCATCGAGCATATCCTTTACGATTGCCCGACAATGTGGTCACCTTAAGATGGATCAAAGGTCACGCCACATCGAAGGTTAACCGTCTTGCCGATTCACTAGCCAAGAAAGCCAACCAAATACTTTGTGGTCCTGGCCTTTTGTATTGGTTTCACAAAATCGGTGGTGACAGACCTAATTAAATAATATTCCCTTGTGAAATTCAAGGAAAAATGAAATGAAACAAGAAACTGTAGAGTTGCCGGGGAGTTCTTAAGTTATCCAGACAACACTGCAGCAAACAAATACTTAACGATAACTAGATAGAATCTGCGTCTATTCACAGGCGTTCTGACTGGTCATTGACACACCATGGGGCTGTCAGAATCCGCACTCTGCAGAGAGTGCGAACAAGAAGATGAGACCATCGAGCATATCCTTTACGATTGCTTGACGCTCTCATTTATTAGAAGATTTGTGTTCGGCGAGTATCGGCTAATACCGGCCGATATAAGAGAAGCACCTCTTGGCGACGTTGTCAACTACATTAAATCTGTAGGCTGTCTCACGAGCTAGGAGGTGCCTATCATCTTAGGAGGATGCACAATGGGTCTAATGAGGCCTAAGTGACGTGGAAGTAACCCACCCTCCACACGTTACAGATACAGAGATTACTTTACAGTCCCGAGATATTCGACGTAAAATAGTTTTAAAATGCTTAGAGTTACAACATGCATATTACTACAAAATATATAATCTACCTAATTGTTTACTTTTACATATTAGTGATCTGCTGCTTTGCCAGATTTACGGATCTCGACATAACTCAAATTTGTCATCAGATATCGCTTTCATATTCGTCTATACCAGCGACCTTTACCGACTGTCTCTCGAAGTTTGTCGAGTATAAAACGAAAAAAAAATTGGAAAACTAAGAACCGGTCCAAAATTTGAAATTTAACTTTATTAAGTAAGATGTCAAGAGATGAACCTAAACCAACTACAATGACTAATCGTTGGACCAAGTAAAGTTAACTGTCGTGACAAAACATACGTGCGATGTACCAAATGATGCTAAAAATAGCAAGGTTCTAAGCAGACACACTGTTTCACTAATCTGTTGATCTTTCTTTTTAAATATAGGCATTCGCGGAAACCTCTTGCGTTCAGTCACCGACAGACGCGAGTAGTCAGTGGGGTACCAAAAAGTGGATATTAACGAGTACGATAATAATAAATATATTAAAAGTTATTCTATATTTTAAGTTTTATTTATGTGATTTTAAAATAATGTGTTTTTATGAAATTTAACTAGGTATTCACTGCACAAATAAACAGCTTCTGCTTATTTTTAAATTAAATCTTTACCAAAAAGGAAGATATTTAGAAAATAATGTATTGATTAAATTTACTTAAATACTCTGTAGAATGAAGTCTGTGACGATTACAGAAAAATTAAATTTAGCTTTTATTTTAAATTGGTAAAATCCCCCAGAAAACAGTACTTTATTATGGCCCAGCCAACGTTACAATGAGGTCGGGCCGTATAAACTTGCAACACTGATATTATTCTTTTCCTGCTCGATCTTATGCTAATTCTTTTTAGTTTTCACATGCATTTGTGCAAAACGTATTGGAAAACATTCAGTGGCCGATACTGTTTAATATATATTCATGTGGTTGTAGAAAATCTACTATTAGACAAGCCTTACTTCATGGTCGTGACTGCATTAATGTTCGATGACATGCATCGGTTTTTGTATTAACTAATTTCTTAAATTCCTTTACATACCCTTTCCCTACATCCCTACCCTACACTGACAATAATTGAAAATAGAAAAATAAACAACGATAATATCCTTTTAAACAGAAATTGTCATTAAGCAACTTTGCTGTTAAAACAAGTTTTTTGGGAAATTTTTGTATGTATTAATCGATATATAGATTGATGATACCTCAAATTTTTAAAAGGCAAAACATTTTTTGTTTTTTCAAAAAAGTTAGTGAGCTTAGGTATTCTACCATTGTTTTCTATTCAAGATAATTTCAATTTAATCATAAAGAATTCGGGAAATGTAAAATATTTCCATCAAGCTCGTAACAAGAGGAGAGAATTCCTCGATAAAATAGTTAATTAAATTGTTGTGTATGCGAAACATTCCTTAAATGACTACTCAAAATAATCTTTAAACTAGGCAGCTGTTAGAGATTAACAATATCTAAAGAAAATTACAAGCTTAATAACTTTAGTTTACATTCTTGAAAAATAATAGTTCAGATCATTTTGAATTCTACTTTGAAACTGTTCAATGCATATTCGCTACATGCGTGAAAGAAGCGCCAAATAATGCATGAGTTAAAGAGATATTTGCGTATATTGAAAGTATAATTTTTAATAAAATTTGTAATTGAAAAATATATTTTTTAATTTTAGCAAAAGTTCGACATTGTCAAACTTACAAACTTGATAAATGCGTCACTCAGACTAAAGCATCAATAGCAATTTATTTATGCACTATTATCACACACTAATATCTATATAACTATTTTTAAAGCGTTATTATGGGCTTAAGAAATGGTTGTATGTGTATACCCAAAGAGTTTTAAAGGTGGTCCAAAGCAACAATATAGAAATCATTACAAGGCAATTTAATTAGCTGAAACGTTGTATAGAATAGTTTTCTTCGATGTTTCAAAATAAGCAGACCATGTGTCGCCATGTTTGCAACTTAAGAGAAGTGCCATTTAAGTCAATTTGTCTTGGTTTTTTCTAAATTCGATATTTTAGTGAATTTAAAAGATTTTGAGAGTTTTTACTATAGACAGTTAATAAAATAGGAAAGAAGTGCTTTGTTTTTGGTTTTTTAAATAACGAGGATTCAGAAAACATTACATTCCCCAAGTAAGACACATTTTCTACCAGAACCGTATTCTTTATTTTTCACATTATTTGGACTATATTTTCTAGAAATACGAAACACTTATTTGACTGAAATACTCCAAGTCCTCTTACACAAGATTATCCCATTTTTAGTTACAGTTTGCATGTGTCTTATCTCAGTTGCACTTTGTTGTTACTTAGCAGTGTATACTTTATTAAGGTGCGTTTACACGAATACAAAAAGTCACTTCAAAAAATTTACGATTACGCTTTACATGTTATCTGCAAATGTTAGAATAATTTACTTTGGTACTTAATAAAAAAATTTGAACATCTGAACATTGGTTTTTAGCGTTTTTAGAGTTTTTAAAGATAATCCAAAGCAGTTGCAAATTCGTGAAACAGATTCTTTGTTAAAACAATATATTATAACAAGAGGCATATAAATTATTTATTGGATAACTTATATAATTTTTTTTAATCACGATACACAAATACCAATGCTCCTAATTCGACCGAATTTTGCACTTTCCGCGCATGACGTAATGTGGCATAAAGTAAACTGTATTTGATTAACGTTTGAATAAGAATTTTATTATTTTTTTAATACAGTTTTATTCAAGGTTCTTACGTCATTAAAATGACGTTCTATTAATCTGATTTAAAAATGTTTGGTTTATATTGACACTAACTTGACAATGCGCATGACATTATCAGATATCCCGTATTTTTGTTTGTGTATTATGTATTGTAGTTCGTATTTCATTTTAAAGGACCCCGTACTTTTTACATTGATTTTGGGTACTGACAGAATTTGTTCAAATTTTAGTATGTTATTTTTTAGGTCATTAATGGCAACTTTCTTATGGAGCTCCAGTTTGCAGCTCCACAGGTTGAGCTGTTAGAAGGAGTCAAAAGTATAGAGTGCAGAATTAATATGTTCATATATTATATATCTATACCAGTCATAAGCAATTCATGTTTTTCCCATGGAACTTAAGGCACGTCTTACACTTGTATATAATTTAACAATGCTTACTTGCACTTTGTGAAATAAATTATACAGAGTGTTCAAAAAATTAGGAATATTAGTTATTGAAATAAGGTACATTTTTCATGTATTATATAGCTAAAATAAGACTTCTGACAACTTTTTTTGTCTTATATATCACTGGATAATTTTTATAAATAAAACTACATAAACAACTAATAATTACAAAAAAAAAACAAACATTTAGCGAAAAAACTTGGTATATCTACCTAAAATAATCTAGAAAGAATCTTGAAGCGAAATTAATTTTGCTTGTATTATAATCTCTACAACTAATCAAATCCCATTGTACGTCTTCTTTAATTTCGAAATACTACTGCTACTAATCCTCACTTGAAAAAATGATTCAGAAGACATATTCGAATTAAAAAGTAATAATTTTATTTGTTGCATGAGTATTGCACTTGACACTGTATTCGAACTGTCATATTTGTCATAAGTATATGCTAAACTCAAGTATGTTTCAAATATTTAAAGCTACACTGAACAAATCAAATGCGATTAATGCAGAAAACTTACACCTAGTGCAACACATAAAATCCACTATTTAGTTAAAATAAAACCATATAAAAAATCTTACAGTTTTCGCAGTAGTAGTTTATTAAAAAAACTTCCTGTTATAAATACTAATATTTAATTCTGGCCAATTCTTATTGATAACCTGTTCTACATCCCTGTACCTACATTCTTATCTCATGCTATGGAATATTATTTAGGCATATGACAACTTTTTTTATTTTTTTTTTTTTATTAATCAGAATTGCAAAACGAACACTCAGCGATGTTGCCTTTGCGATTTCAGACTGTTCTATTTTACATTGTATATTTCAGTCTTCTTTTTTGAGTTATGTTTAATAATGAAACAATTTTAAAAGTTTGTTAGAAAATTTTTGATTATAGCTATTTTATATTTTGTGAAAAAACTTTCTATGTGGAGTGCTTTCCTTTCTTGCAAACAAACTTAGAATGCCATGAAACAATTGCATTGCATTAATATAATGCAACTACTGTAATCCAACCCCGTTTTTTGAAAATCGTATTGCCATTCCTTCTTTCATTGTTATGGAAGGAAAGGACATTGCCCTATGGTTTTCAAATATGAAAGATTACTCGTCCAATATTTTAAAGATATAGTCACGAAAATAATTTTGAAGATACAGAATTTAAAAGTCTTGTGTCTCTGTCGAAGGGACAATTTAGATAATTATATACATATTGTAATCCCGTTGTCCTTTATAAAAATCATAGGAAGATAAAGAAGAGAGATTTATTGGCCTTTTTAATAAAATTACGTCAAGGTCTGTCGGATGTGTTTATTGCGTCCATGTTTGGTTACTCTTTAAGACAAAATGTCAGTAACAAAATATTATTGGTCACGATTAGTTTAATCACAAGGTTTGTACCAGAAAATATTGGTGTCCAGTGTAACGATGTTAGAAATCGCGAACTTTTTATCCAAAGACATGTGAATTAATTTTCTAATATTTTGTACAATGCCAATCCAGAAATTCCTCAAGTAATTTTGTATCCAGACTGTACTTATTAAAAAAACCCAAAATGTTTCAATTTCAGAATACAGAGGTTATCATTTTCAGTCCATAAAAAATATAATTTAGTTAAAGCTGGACTTGTAGCACCTGACGGTTTTATTGTTGACGTACATGGTTCATACTTTAGTGATTTACATAACAATGACGCATATTTTGATTAATGACATGCAACAAGATATAAACAATTTACGAGGAGACATATTTGTTGTAGATCGGGAATATAGAGATGCAGTGGAATTTCTGGAAAATCTAGGTCTTTGTTGCGAAATTCCTCCTAACCTACCTCGAGGTCAGCGGCAGTTCACGGTAGAAGAGGCGAATATAGCACGACTGATTACAAAAACGAGATGGATTGTGGAATCTAAAAATGGCTATTTAAAAAATATCTTTGAATTTTTAAAAAATACAATTTCATTGGATCATTGTGTGCACTTAAAAGATCTTTTAACAATTGGGTATGCACTAATTAGCAAGTACCACCAAACAATCACCCAGGGCCGCCCAGAGCCAGGCCGGGCCCCAGGACAATTCTCTAGATCGGGCCCCGTGACAAAAAAAAGCTCTTCAAACAAAAACTTTTCCTGTTCTACTTGAATTGAATTTTCAAAAAAAAAACTTCCCCCTTTCGTCTTGTGTCAAATTTCTCATACAAAACCAAAAAAACCAGTTGCCGGGCCCCCCTTATACCGCTGCCGGGCCCCTATTTGAGTCCGGGCCCACATTTGAGTCCGGGCCCCGGGAATTTGTCCCGGCTACCCCCCTTTGGTCGGCCCTTCAATCACCATACCAGATGCTACGCCTGAGTTGTTAAGTAGACAAATTGTCGCAGAAAATTTTGTAATTACAACAGGGTGCAAGCACGCGTAGAAAGTGATAATTTGCTTCGTAGAAGGGGAGTGTGATTAGACCTAGACCAAAATAATTTTGATTTTCCAAGATTTTCTTAAGAATATTTGATTTATACCAAGTCTTACATCTTGGATACATCAAGCAGGGTTGAAAACAATGAATTTGTTTTTCAGTGTGAACAATTTGAAACCTACATTATTGCGTTGTCGAATATTTACGAATAATGTGAAACACATGTTATTTATAGAGTAAAATGAAATTCAAGAGGATCCTGTAACTGGATATTACTGTGTGTGTGTGTGTGCTCATATTACTAGTGTTTTGTGGTACCTAGGATACGTACGATACGAAAATAATATAAAGTACCCCTCAAGTGTTCTATTAAAAACTATTTTAGATGATGCTGAAAGATGAGTCAGATTTTGAGGGTATGATTGGTACCATAAGTTTCAAGGAAAAAACATGTATTAAGAGAGGTAAGATATATATATGAAAATATTAATTCTATAGTTTATACTTTTGACTCTTTCTAACAACTCACCCTGTAGAGCTGAAAACTTGAGGTCCATAAGAAAGATGCCGTTAATGACTTGAAAAATAACATACTAAAATTTCAACAAATTCTGTTAGTACCCAAAATCAATGTAAATAGTGCGGGGTCCTTTATAAGGATAAAACATGAATGTTTTGTGTACTGATCATGGATGAAGAAAAAAATGGTGTAGTAGCTGCTTTGGCGTCTAAAATTTCATCAAACCTTTTGCCGAATTTATTAATAAATCTTGACTATCATGAAAATAAATTGAATTTCCATTTACAGAAACCATAAACGCGTCCATATCTAGGTTTTCAGCGGCACGCGGTACGCCAAAGTACGAAAATGCGCCGTATTTTACCTAAATGCTACGCATTTTAAATCCAGAATTATATAAAAAACAATGTTTGACAATTTTTAACCTTTTTTGAGAAGCTCCTCTAAAAGGACCTGATAGTTTAAAAAAATATAAGTGGACTTTTTTTAGATCTCCACAAAGAAATGAGCTTATTTCATAAAATACCTGTTTTTTTTAAACTGATCCCCTGTCGTTATCGTTGTCCCACTTTTTCCTTTCTTAAATCTGGCAACCCTATACTTAGCCTTTCTTTCAATTTTACAAATAACACAACCAAACAATTTTATAGTTAAAAGCACTGATCTGTATTATTTTACTGGATAGGATATAGGCTATATTTAACATACTAAAAAATTGTTCCACCAAGGAGACCGGATGTGCAATACTGCTGGCCGATTTGGGAAAATTATGGTAGGTTCACAGAACTAAAATTTGGGATAATTTAACATACCTAACCTATAATTTGATTAGTTTTCTTCTTATTCTTCTTCTATTCCTTTTGCGGGCGATGTCCTTCGGGAAAATTCACCCATAATTTGATTTTTTATGAAAGAAAATATAAAAATGGAAACGTGAAGCATATTGTGTCTTCAGGAATAAACGTTTATTGTTTATTTCATAGTAATGCTATCCGATACATAAATAGCAGATAAAGGATTAGTTCTAAAGTACCTATAGTGGAAAGAAAAATTTTTAAAACTGCTCTAGTGATTTTTTATAACTTATAAGGACTACAACTAAAAAGAGATATTGGTAATAGAAATAACATCCTCGAGCTAGAACTACATAGATGATCAAATCACTTTAGGGAACAAGTATGAAATGAGAATCGGTGGGTTTTCCATTGTTGCAATGGAACCAGGAAGAACAGGGATATTAATATGGTTAAAAAAGAACAATGTGGATTCATGCAACTAAACCAATTAGAATTGAAACTGATCTGGTGGTGTTTTCAGGAACATGATTTATATTAAGAATTTTGAAGAATAATGTAGGTAGGTAGTAATTACCTACACCTGTCTAGGAAAGTTGATTAAATTTACCGATTATTACCACTGTTAGAAATTTCTAACTCTTCCAGGTTAATACATGGCCTTTTTCTTGTCTCTCTATTTTTACACTGTACAAACCACATTGAAATTTGTGCAGCTCATAAATATATGTATTCAAAAATTGTTCTAGGAAAATACTCTTATGACTTAAATTTTGTGTAGACTATTTGAATGTAATTTACAATTAAATAAAGAACAAATTTAAAGGCTTTACATAATTTTTACATTTATGCAAATATTGATTTATATATTTTTTAAATGAAATAGAGGAAATCATGGGAAAAGGTGAAAAAATAAACATTTATATTTCTTGTAACATATTTATTAACGTAAAAAAGATATAAAGTACCTAATATTTTTAAATGCTTTACCAACAGAGTCTTCGTTTGTGTTTTATCAATGCAGGATAGCTCAAAATGTTCTGAACTTAATCGCATTACTGCACTTACAATATTAAAATTGGTCATAATTATACTCTTCGGCGATTTTCTTAAAAGCTCCAATTCTGTAGAAACCTTAAATAACAAGAACATTATTTAATTTAGTAATAATCGTTATAATTCACTTCAGTTTTTATCAATTAATCGAAAAATGTTATTTGTATGCTTGTGTAAATTAGTAATTGTTTCAGTTTGTTTTGACAAAATAGATCTATTAACAAATTATTATAAATATAATAGTTTTATTTACCTATGAAGAGTACGGATACTCCTTTTACTTCGTTTTCCACAATAAAAACACCGTAACTTCTTGACCAGAGATTAGGGACATAAAGATTGGAAACGCAACGACCGCATCAACGAGGGCGTCATCTAGCGTCTCAGATGTTAACTACAGGTATACGTCGTTTGTAAAGAGACCAGTGATGCCAAATATATTTTTTGAGAGATCGTACAAGTAGAGTAGAAAAATGGTATTTCGACAAAAAAATTGTACAATAGATACATGCATAATATAAATTAAATAGAATGAAAAATTAAAAAAAAAAATCTTTGGCATAATAATTTATGTATCTATTTATAAAAATGTTTACAACGAAAAAAAAACTAAAGAAAATACATGAAACTTTAAATAAACACATTTAAAGTAATCAATGACTGTCACTTGAAAGTGATAAAAATTTTGCATGCAAGCTTTTCTTATGCTGTGATAGTCGGTGTACAAAATCACCATGGTCAAAATCACGATAAGTCAGAACGAAAATGACTGCCTTCAAAAATTACGAACGGCCTATGAATCTTTGCAAGTAGTTTTTAATTTTTGTTTTATGTTCTGAAGTTGTTGCAGATATTTAAATAAACCTACTAAAAAAGTGAAGATCGTATTTTTACGTACGATCTCACTGATGCAATCGTACATCGTACAGAGATTTAAAAACTCGTATAAATACTATTTAAATCGTACGGTTGGCAACACTGAGACAGACAGTAGACGTAGACCATGGTATGACGTGGACAGCAGTGGACAGTTTGTAAATACAAATGTCAGTTAGTTTTATGTATATCGAAGAATCCTGCATTTAAATTTTAAATTTTGAGTTCATGATTGTGTTATCGTCACATGAACAAATTTAACAACCCCAATGTGGCGTTCTTTAATTAATCAAAGTAGGTAAGATCTATTCATGTATGTAACACAAATAGTAATCAACTTTTGTCACAAAGTAGGTTTTTATGTACTATTTATTGTTTTAGAACAAGAAAATGGCTTCAAGACGTTAAAAAGAAGATTTGATATAGGAAGAAAAGTATCTAAATTCCCATTATTGACTTTGCACTCAAGATACAATTGGCCATTCGTTTGGAAAATAAAAACAAAAATGCAATGTTACAAATAACAATCAAAAATTAAAAAATATTTGTCATGAATATAGATTTACAGTAATTAGTCGATAATAGATTGTAAGTGTAGTATTCTTTTTAATAAATAATTTAGCGGAATTACATTGTTTAAGTTTATTTACAAGAACATGAGAGTGCAGTCGATATTTATACAACCTTTATTATCAGGTTTTTAAATTTCCCGCTGCGTTGTTTGATATCGATGAAAGCGCCACATAGTGGGTCAGATGTTAACTGCGATAAAGCTGGTCGTTGTTAAGCATTGGCTTCTTATGGGCGTTTCCTATCTTTATCTCCCTTATCTCTGTTCTTGACACAATTAAATAACAAATGTGATAGCAAATGGAAATAGAGGTTATGTTAAATAACATCCGGTCCGCCATATTATTTGCCCAAATCGGCCAATTTTTCTGAACGTTTTTTAGGGGGTTATATCCTATCCAGTAAAATAATACAGATTAGTGGTAAAAAGTTAAAAGTTTTACATTTGTCATTTTATTTGACATTTCATACCTGTGATGACCACGTTATTACCAGTGGCGGCTCGTGAGCAAAAAATTGGAGGCTCACAATGAGAAAATATAGATGTCAGTACAGATTTAGGTAAAAAACTTTCAGTGTTTATAATACACCTTTCCAAAACACTGAACGCTTTTTACCTAGATCTGTACTGAGACCTATATTCTCATTGTAAACCTCAAATTTCTTGGCAACGGCCGCCACTGGTTATTACTGTAGTCATGTTAAACTTGACTATTTCAAGACAGTATTCAATATGACGTTATTGTTTTTGATTTATATCAGTATAGTCATTCCACATACTCGAAGTATATAAGTCATTCATATTCAAGACAGTATCTGATTTAAAATCGCCTAAAGGCGTTTTCGAAAACTTACCCGGATCAAGAACGATTATGGATCCTATTGTTTGTTTACCTATGGTGTTCGGAGACTAGTAGATTACCGATCCAGCATTGTGATCGAGATCAATATTTTGTGACCCATTCTACGAGTAGATTAGTAATAGATCCGCAAGCGTACCGCACAATTTTATAAAGAGATAACGCAATTTTTTGGTGTTTGGTGTCTGCTAGTAGTAGCTTTGAAATTTTTTTACATTCAATTAGTTATAACAAGGATAAATTCGAGGTAATGAAGTATGCATTTTTAACAGTTTTATTTTAAATTTAATAGAGTAAGAAAAATTATTTAAAAAATATATCCATGGATACAAATTCAGGATACGCAGAAGACTGCTGTTTTATTATAGGCGGTTGTCATATATTGTATTATCCGAGTGCGCAGTGTATAAACTGGAACATTGAGATCAAAAGTGCCGACGCAGAGTGAGCGATCTGATTCTTTAGCTATAAACTGTGGCATAGGAATCAAACAAAAAAGAGATATACCTGTAATTAAATACACAATTACTAAACCAAGGGAGGCTCCAAGACGAATTTTCGGGGGCATTGCCTTTAGATATTTCCTTTTTGGCATATTTTTTTAAATAAAAGGCTCATAAATCAAAAGAATTTTCATCTCGGCAGAGTCATGGCCTCTATAACCCCCCTCTGGAGCTGCATTTGAATTAAACGATAACTTAAAAGAGAAATCCAGAAAACTTCTAAAAATGTGTTTAAATGTGTTTTTAGTAGAACAAAATATTAATTAAAAAAAAGTCGGAACCTTATAACACTGATGCCATGTTTTTATAATACCGAAACCTACATCGAACAAGGTTGTAACTCACAAAACGTCCTTTTTAAATTCAGCCACAGGCGTATTCAGCAAAATGAGGCGAGTCCATCAGTATAAAGAACTTATCTAAATTTGCAATGACTTGGTCGATACTCCTTTGAAAAAAGTGGTATTTTAAGTTACGTGCACCATTTTAGCCATAAAAAGGCAGTAACACGTGCCAAATACCTCTTTACTTACGTCAAATTTTGTAGTTTCGAATAATATGCAGCATATTGAAAGATTGTAAAATGAGTAACAGCCTTCTTATTTACATATTTTTTAATGTAACAATAAAAAATATACCTACGTATTTTTATTGTATCATGGTTGTATCTTACTGCCTTATTCTGTGAAGTGTTATGTTGTCAATGATGTATCTCAATCAAACTCAACTTATTAATTATTTATAAAACTTAAACATTCATTATCTCATAAGTAACATCCACTGTGTTCTAATTATCCTATTTGTTAACCGTTGGAATATTATATACTTTCTCCACAAATATATAAAAAAACTAGTTTTCTGACGTTTCTGAAAATTACTAAAATTGAGTTACAACCTTGTTTGATGGGGGTGTCGATATATATTATACAAATCACAACGAACTACACAAAATGACATTACTAATAATTTAAGAAATAAAAAAGTTAGGTACATTGATGACAAAAGCTGATTTTCTCGAAATTAGTTTTTTAAATTGTCCCAGTACCTACCTACTATTGTTCTAGCACAATGATATTACATGAATGTGCATTGTGGGATATCTTATATTTTAGGAATAACATAATATATTTTTTTGCAGGTTTCTGTTAACAATGATTTAGAGAACTTTTGAAAATATTATTAAAACGGCCTTCACAAATATAATCCTCAATTAAGAGCTTTTGATCTAGCATTAAATTTTTATTCTCCAAAAGGTTACACCTACACAAGAAGAAAGTTTAACAAGACTTACCCCTTACCAGACCCAAAATATCAAAATGTTACCAACCAATTGTTGGTTCTCCTTGAAACAACTAAAAGAAAAGTGGCAGAGGTAACTGAAGAAGGCAAAAAAGTCTTTTGCAAAACAAAAACAAGAAATTTGTTTAATAATCTAATTATTGTTTAAAGATTTACTATTAATAATATTTGATAAAGTTTTAAGATTATGAAGTTCTATATGTTCTCTTTGATAACCTATGTTTAAATTTTTATTAGGACCAAAAATAAATTATAATTTTCATTTTAACTACAAAAATCCTCATAATATTAAAAAGGGGGGAAAACGTCAAATTAGTTATATTCAGTGGGATCATCAACTCATTAAACATTTATCTACTTAAAATGTGTTACTTTTAGAAGTTATATTATTGACTTTTTTGTTGTATATGTATTAATTTATTTCATTTTATCTCAGTTTGTTGAATTTTAAAATTAATTTTGATATTAATCTTATCTATCTCTATTTTTTTATATTTACATATATGTTTTTTCATTGAAACAAACGTTTATTAGCTTTTTAAATATAATAAATTAACGTTGTTTTATTATATGCTTGCATTTTAAAAATGAATTTCGGAGATAAAGCCGAAACGGTGAGTGAGAATACAAAATTAGACGAAAATGACGATATTTACGAGTGCTGGAGTTTTCATCTACACTTTTCTTTTTCTAGCCTATCTACACCTGAGCCAGCAAGGTTCGTCTTCCCTCCATCCTTACATTCTCAAGATTTACGAAGAAAACTTCGAGTTATCTTTTACATATCCGGATATTTTTTGATACATTATCAGCTCTATTTGTTATCCTGAGCAATTTAAATGCATTCGTAATTGCTTATTCTCACCTCTTTTATTGTAGATTCCGTACCCATTTTTCTTATTTTTAGGTAAGCTTGCACTGCTCTTTTATTTTTTCTTCTCCACATATCCATTTTTGTGAAGGTCTAATTTGTGAACAGTGATTTTGTTTTATTTTCTGAATCAGACACATATAAGACGGTATACATTTTAAAAATTGTAAAATTATCGAATTTTTTAGTTTTTTTTTACAATTAAAAAGTTTGGAAAATGTGTGAACGATTTCAATAGTGTTTGCTTTGCTTTGCTTTGGAGCGACAACATAGAACGAGCACTATGTTCTTAGAACAGAAAGATAGAGACAAGGGAAAAATTTGTTTTTGTCTCTAAAGTCTATTCACATTTCAAATACGCCCGATGTAAACAGTGATCAGCGCGTGATCAGTGCATGCTAGCCACGTGTTTCCCAATTCTCGCAACGCTATTGGGCGGTCAAACACGAACGTGCTTCGACGCCAGATGACCGATTTGACCAGTGTTGTATTCGGCTCAGTTGGCTTTGGCTGCGTAACAGTAAATATTTTAGAGTGTAAAGCTTTGTGTTATTCTTGGCTTTGATTGAACAAGCGTTTAGTTTTATTGCACAAAGTACGTGTTGTTTGTTTACAACTTTTTAAGAATATGTACAATATTTTTGTTTAAAAATAAAAACTCCTGATGCGTAAACTAAAATAAGTTGCAGGAAAAGGAAAAAGACTTATTATATGTCATATCGGCAGCAAAGACGGATTTGTGCAGGATGCACCATGGGCATTTGAATCCAAAAAGTCTGGTGATTACCACGATGACAGTCATTTGAAAACTGGTTTTCAAACACTTTGCCCAAGTTAGAAGACAATTGTGTCATAGTATTGGATAACGCATCCTATCATTCGAGAATAGTGGAAAAAATACCTACAACGGCATCTAGGAAAGCAGAAAGGACCCCGCCCTTTTCTAATGGCAAAGTGGCGTTTCGTCAAATGTAATAAATTGTGAATATGATGTTGTACTCGACTTGTTGACCAAAAGTGTTTATGGGACCAATTCAATCCTATGACTAGTTTTTAAAATACAGGGTGTTAAAGTCGAGAAATCGTATTTCTTGAAACTACGTAACTTAATTAAAAAGAAAAAAATAAGCATTTTTAGTTGATTGCAGCATTAATATGTTCTAGTCTAACGCAAACGAACACATAAATAGTACGAAATGTAAACATATACAGGGTGGTACTCAGTTATATCAGGGGGAATTTTTGAAATTTGAGATTCTGATATGGAATGAAAATATCGTCAAAAATAAAAACTTAAATAGTGATTACTATTCTGACATTATATAAACCCATTTTACATTATATGTATACAGGGTGATTGTTAATTCATTCCACAGAAAGGCGTTTCTTAAAACAAAAATTACTACTCTCTGTATATTAAGGAATTTGTTATTAATAATGATTATATGGGGGGTGGGTTGGCTCAGTGGTTAGAGTCATGACTTTGAGATCGGAAGGTCTCAGGTTCGAATCCCACCGTTGGCCGGGATTTTTTCATTTAATTTAATTATTTGAAATTAATTCTGATGCCTTGGTAGGATTCCCCACTCGACCATTCACTGTTGGGTTCTAATTAACAGTGCTGTTCCTAAAGTGGCGCTGGGAAACAGTAACAAAGCCTACACAGAACACGAGGCTAATGGCCGTAGTAGTCGACGCCGATGACACCAAATTAAAAAAAATAAAAAAAAAAAATAATGATTATGCATTTGGTACCTAGAAAACAATACTTTTTATGGACTACAGGGTGATATACACATCTAATTCGTTTTTGTAGCAGTAATAATTAAAGAAATATTCCTTTTTTAGAATCAACCTATATTTTTCAATTCGATCCGTCAAAATGTACGAACTATTATTTTTTGTTATTAGCTTTAAGCAATTAATAACTTCATATAATTTCATAATTTTAGTATGATCCGTTTTTGAGATTCCAATATATAGTGAACCATATTAAATATCAGACATATCCACTCATGTATGTAGTATAATAATTCCCATTTGTGAGTACAAAAATCGTAGTTTACTATCGGCTAAATAGGAAGAAACAGACATGCAAGTGGATAAAAATATCGGATAAATTACGTTACCGTAGCAACGCTGGCATTTATTGTTCGTTTATTAAGCGTTGCGCGTTCACTATATATATATTGGAATCTCAAAAACGGATCATACTAAAATTATGAAATTATACTAAGGTATTAATTGTTTACAGCTTATTACAAAAATAAATAGATAGTACATTTTGACGGATCGAATTGAAAAATATAGGGTGAGTCTGAAAAATAAATATTTCTTTAATTGTTGCTGAATCAAAAACGAATTAGACATGTGTATCACCCTGTATTTCATAAAAAGTATTGTTATCTAGGTATTTATTTATTGCCCCATAATCAATATTATTAATCCTTAATCCTTAATATATAGGGTGTAATTTTTTTTAAGAAATGCCATTCTGTGGAATGAATTAACAATCACCCTGTATACATATAATGTAAAATGGGTTTATGTAATGTCAGAATAGTAAACATTATGTAAGTTTTTATTTTTGATCATGTTTTCATTCCATATCAGAATCTCTCAGAATTTAAAAAATACCACCCTGTACATGTTTACATTTTGAACTATTTATGTGTACGTTTGCGTTAGACTAGGATATATTAATGCTACAATCAACTAAAATTGCTTATTTTTTCTTTTTAATTAAGTTACGTAGTTTCAAAAAAATACGATTTCTCGACTTTAACACCCTGTATTTTAAAAACTACTCATAGGATTGAATTGGTCCCATGAACACTTTTGGTCAACAAGTCGAAAAATTTATTACAAAATTTATTACATTTGACGGAACGCCACTTTGCCATTAGAAAAGGGCGGGGTCCTTTAAAACTGGTTACTGTCAAAGAATATACACTTCGACGATCAAATGCTTAAAGTAGAACTGCTTGCCCTTGTTAAAGAGCACAAAAAGCAGTATGACAAATTAATAATAGACAAAATGGATAAACAATATAATAAAACAGTATTGCGCCTTCCACCGTACCACTGTGAGTTGAACCCAATATAATTAATTTGGGCAGATATGAAGAATTTTGTGGCCGACAGAAATGTAACTTTTAAATTTGCCGACATGAAAATTCTTTTTGACGAGGCGGTATTACTAATTTCTCCAGAGAAATGGCAGCGCTGTATTGAACATGTACGTCAAAAGGTAGAACCAAAAATGTGGGAACTAGACAATATCCTGGAGGTTCAAATTGACAATTGTAATAGTTGATAGTAGTAGCTCAAGCATGTCAGAATTAGAGTCAAAATAATACATTTAAGTAAGTCCCAAAAAAGCTTTCTAAAAAAACGTTCAAACGTTCATTTTAAAAAGTAACCCTTAAATGTACGAAAGTAAGTTGTTATGGCTTCTAATTAATAAAAAAATATAGCATGTATATTAAAATGTTCACTCAGTCCAGTCCTGGTCCCGATTTTGTACAATACATATTTTAAGATTTATTAATATTAAAATACAAACAAATTCAAAAATTTATTTTTGCGCGTGGTTCACGAGCTTAGTGCGGCCCTGTTCTGTTTAGGTGTTCACGTGATTCTGTTGACATCGGGCGTATTTGAAATGTGAATATAGTATACCTATTTCTTTTTTAATTAACACACAAAATTGAATGTCAAATTTTGAGACCAGCACTGGGATTCTCATCTTTCAATGCGGCACGTGTTGAGACGACTATCTTCGTTCCACAGAATGCGATTCGTAAGTAATGTCTCTCTCTTTCTCTATTCAATTCGTTACGTGTTGAGTACGCACATAAGAATTCCTGTCCAGACAAAAAATCAGCAAATTACTTAGCCGCTTTTGTCTTATAGCTAAAATTATTCATCATAAA
>OV651820.1:51011517-51218304 GCA_927349885.1 Psylliodes chrysocephalus | reverse complement strand
ATTTTTTAGATTTTTAGATTTTTAGATTTTTAGATTTTTAGATTTTTAGATTTTTAGATTTTTAGATTTTTAGATTTTAGATTTTTAGATTTTTAGATTTTTAGATTTTTAGATTTTTAGATTTTTAGATTTTTAGATTTTTAGATTTTTAGATTTTTAGATTTTTAGATTTTTAGATTTTTAGATTTTTAGATTTTTAGATTTTTAGATTTTTCGATTTTTCGATTTTTCGATTTTCCGATTTTTCGATTTTTCGATTTTTCGATTTTTCGATTTTTCGATTTTTCGATTTTTCGATTTTTCGATTTTTCGATTTTTCGATTTTTCGATTTTTCGATTTTTCGATTTTTCGATTTTTCGATTTTTCGATTTTTCGATTTTTCGATTTTTCGATTTTTCGATTTTTCGTGTTTTCGATTTTTTGATTTTTAGATTTTTCGATTTTTCGATTTTTCGATTTTTCGATTTTTCGATTTTTCGATTTTTCGATTTTTCGATTTTTCGATTTTTCGATTTTTCGATTTTTCGATTTTTCCATTTTTCCATTTTTCGATTTTTCGATTTTTCGATTTTTCGATTTTTCGATTTTTTTCGATTTTTCGATTTTTCGATTTTTCGATTTTTCGATTTTTTGATTTTTCGATTTTTCGATTTTTCGAGGGTTTATTTTCGTTACGGAATTTCTTGATTCGGTCGCCACGCTCAAAGTCCGCGATAAAAGCTATGCAATAGCTTAAAAATAAATATATTTGCTTACTAAGTACTCTGTATGTTTTATAAAATGTATCTCCTAATAGTGAATAAGACCTTTCTTATAAGTTTTGCTTAGCGGTCATGCTCCGAATGAATATTATTTTCACTAACAATGAAAAATATTTTTAAAATGCCCTCCATTTTTTTGTTTACGTTAAAAAGCACGGAAACGTCCAATCTAAATATGTGACTATATCCAAGAGACTACGTTTTGACTATATTTTTGTATTTAAATTGTACATCAAAGCTTAAAATAATATTCACTTACATGATCAAAGTGGAAATACGAGTAATTAAAGGACTGTAGAAATACAGAGGTACATAAGCTCCCTCTTATTTAAGACCATTACATTTGAGCTGTTATCTCCATGGGGTTATTTGATGTTTTCGGACTCTCATTTATTATTACTTGAAGGTTTAATCTGAAAATGGACATACTATTCTAATTCGAATGTAAATACGGGGACATAAGAAGGAAGCAAAAAAACATATGTACCTGTTATTTTTTTATCAAAAGTTTTTTGAATATAGTATCATACTATTTAGCGTTCAAATAATAAGGCAAGAGAAACTTAGTCTGTTATTAATATATATAAATTCCCCAATGCAGATATAAATCATAAGGATTTCAATACATTCTATTACAATATCGCTTAAAATCTATCAAAAAATCTAAATCTATCAATTGACCCACTAGAGTTTGTTAAAAACCTTACCTAATAATTACCTATTTCTCATAAGGGAAACAATTTTTTTTAAAACACTAAAAGTCTGTAATGACATTAATAACAAAACTGCATCAGGAAATGATGGAATTTACCTCTATACCAAGTTGCTTCCCTAAGGAGTTATAGGCTTTGAAAGTAAAGTTATAAATTTTGAAAAAAATCAATATCTCCGTTATTCTTGAACTTAAAGCAACCAAATTTGGTACACTTTGTGGATGTATTTAGGGAGTTACTTGACAGTAACTAGAGTTTAATTGAAATTTGTAAAGGGGGTATACTGGGTGGCGCACCATTAATATTCAACAGAATTTTGTTAACCCTTGATGGATTTTAAAAATCTTTGCTTTGTTTTGTGGGCAATTCAATTCTTAAACTTTTCTTACTCTAGTAATTTTTTGAAAAAACTCATCATTTTCATCAAAAACTCGAATAACTTAAAACGCGCGCTCTAGGTGTGTTATTTAAAATCATCGAAAATTCAAAAGTTGGCTATCAAAATAAACGTCAAACTTGACAATGAAGCAATTAAGTTGTTCAATTAAGTAATTGTTGTTTGAGTGTTTTTAAAATGAACGGGAAGTTTTCTTTTAACGAGCAAGTTGACATGCTGTTAGTGCTAGGTTTTTGTGAAGGAAACTGTAGAAGAAGTGTAGAAGAAGTGTAGAAGAATATCGTAGAAGATTTCCTAACCGTATCATTCCCCATAGAGAAACATTTTCTAATGTTGAAAGACGAGCTAGAGAAACGGGCAAGTTTCTCAATAATACTCGAGAACGTGCTGTCGCACTCAGGCCACAAGTTGAGGTAGCCATTTTAAATGCTATTCAAGATGATCCACATATTAGTACTAGGAATTTATCTCGACAAATTGGTATATCGCAGAGTTCTGTGCATCGAGTTATCCGTCGCAATCTACTACACCCTTATCATGTACAAAAAGTCCAAGAACTTTTACCCGGAGATTTGGTTCAACGTGTCAATTTTTGTCAGTTTATTCTACACCAAGATAATAACTTCCAAAAGAAAATTCTTTTTACGGATGAGGCGACTTTCACTCGCAGAGGTATCACAAATCTCCATAACTATCATGAGTATTCTGACGTAAACCCACATGCAATAACTCCTCGGCATTTCCAACGTGAATTCAAAATTAATGTTTGGATGGGAATTATTGATCGATATTTAATTGGTCCTGTTGTTTTATCGAATCGGCTGAATGGTGAAAATTATTTAGAATTTCTACAAAACACCCTTCCGTATCTACTTGACGAGGTACCTTTACAACTAAGGTTGCAACATTGGTTTATGCACGATGGAGCACCGCCTCATTTTAGTATGAACGTAAGAAATTTTTTAAACCACCAGTATCCCAATAGATGGATAGGAAGAGGAAATAATTGCCCATAACGTTGGCCCCCAAGATCACCTGACCTGAACAAATGTGACTTCTTTCTGTGGGGAACGTTGAAAGAATTTGTGTATTCTTCGCCCGTTGCGTCTCAAGAAGAATTATGGAATCGCATTATTCATAAATGCACATCTATTAGGAATAATCAACAGTTATTAGATAGGGTGGATTTTAATTTTCGAAGAAGAATAAATTTATGCGTAAGAGAAAACGGCGATCATTTTGAACAATTTCTTTAATTTATCGATAAACAATTGTTTGTTCTGGTTGTTGTTTAAGTTTTTTGTGTTTATTTTGGTTAGTTGTTAATCCCAGTTTTTCACATTTCAGTATCTGTACTTACTTTAAGTTATTTTGTTACGTATCTAAATAATAATTTGCCAGCCAATTCCTACTGATCACATTAAATGACCTACTTTCTTGTTTGGCGTTTATTTTCATAGCCAACTTTTGAATTTTCGCTGATTTTAAATAACACACCTAGAGCGCGCGTTTTTAAGTTATTCGAGTTTTTGATGAAAATGATGAGTTTTTTCGAAAAATTACTAGAGTAAGAAAAGTTTAAGAATTGAATTGCCCACAAAACAAAGCAAAGATTTTTAAAATCCATCAAGGGTTAACAAAATTCTGTTGAATATTAATGGTGCGCCACCCAGTATACCCCCTTTACAAATTTTCAATTAAACTCTAGTTACTGTCAAGTAACGCCCTAAATACATCCACAAAGTGTACCAAATTTGGTTGCTTTAAGTTCAAGAATAACGGAGATATTGTTTTTTTTTCAAAATTTATAACTTCACTTTCAAAGCCTATAACTCCTTAGGGAAGCAACTTGGTATAGAAGTAAGTTGCGTTAAATTTCCATATTTTGGGACCCCCTATATGCCCCTGCTCTATGTCGGTTCTTATGTGAATCACCCTGTATAGAAGATTATAAATTTTTGTATATTACTCGCTCCTAAATGTCCCGCGTCGAAACGGCCGCCTTCAAATGTCCTAGACCAATATTAAAACGCATCCCTTTGAAAATATACTTTTCATCGGGGACCGACAAATAAAATAGGTGAACTTGACCTAAGATTGCAACTGTTGGAACCGTTATTTCGTTATTTCAACACAATCGCCTCTTTCTCAAATGTCATTTGTCGTTTATGCCTTGTGTCAAAAGTTTTTATTTTCATTTCATTTGAATAGATCAAATAGATCACATTTACTTTAATTTATCTTGATCATCCGATGTATTAAATGATTTTTATTTATCTTAAAATCCGTCTGATAAGGTAGATTTTGTTAATAATATGTTATTAAATATATATTTTGTGTAAGGATTTCTTGAACAATTTGTCAAAATTTAAACATAACCTCAATATCAACAATAAATAACACATGGTTGGTTTTATATAAAATTATATATTATTTTTTTGGAATAAGATAATATGCTTTACTATATTTAAATATATTAAATTAAATTTTTTCTTTTTATATTAATTTTAGTCATTGTGAAATTATTCATTTAATAGTTTGAAATTATTCATTTAATAGTTTGAAATTATTCATTTAATAGTTAAAGCATTTTATTTAAATCCTTTTCAAATTTCTTTTCTTCTATCATAACGTGTTAACCCTTTTTAGCTCATGGCTATATCTAGACGGTTTTGGATTCATCTCTAGACGTTTTGGGATTCATCTCTAGACGGTTTCGATTTCATTTCTAGACAGTTTCGAGTTCGAGTTCAAGTTCGAATACTGAAGATCATTCACACGTTTCATCACTAAACGTTTCATCCCAAGTCGGTTGAGTTGCAGAATTACGAATAAGGATCTCAAATCTCTTGTGAAAGTTGCCTGACGAAATACCATGATATAACCTAGATTTACATTCTGTATATTCCTAACTTACCAAAAGATAAGTGCATACTCAATAAATCGTTTTAAATTGGAATTAAGTACAAATTATGTGAATTAGAATTTGATCACTACCTTATCTAAAGCATGGTTTAAGTATTATTTGTAAGTGGTTAGTGATTTTCTATATTTTTATCGCTAATCTAGGGCCAATTGTAGTAAGCTTTAAATATAGTGGTGTCCAACTTCTTTTTCAAAGTTATTTGAGTTATTTAAAAACTTAACCCACGCCCTACAAATTGAGCTCAAACACATATAATAAGTAGATAAAATAACTAGATATCATGTTGCAAGATAAATCAGGTAAACTAAGTATGATGTTATTACATTAAAACAACAGTGTTTATAATTTCACAAGTTACTCTATGTTCCTATGAATAGTTTATTCCTCTTGTATGGGTTCAATTTAATACTGCCTTCATCTTATTTTTTGTACTAGTACTTGTAAATAATTGTAAATTCTCTAAAGTATGTACTGAAATTCGTATAATAATTTTTTTTTAAACAATTATCTTACACTCATACTTAATAACAGTTGCTTGAAATTAAAATTTAGGGTTACTTATAAAAAATCAGCGAAAGCAGTAATAAAACTGATCCCATATAGAAAAAGAAAAACAATGAAAGGAACATGGATTAACTTATTAAAATACATTTGTTGCACTTTTGTTATAATATATCAAAATCATACTTAATTTGACTGATTAATTATGTTTCTACATGGAGTTTTGTAAAAATGGCAATTTTTCTATATTTCAACATTATAAAAGGTCTTTACAAAAATATGTCACATATTCCTTAGACCAAAATAAGTCGATTTAAGTAAAATTACCTTAGTACAAAGTTGCTTCGTTGGGCTCCAGAGGGCCTTGAAGTTACAATTTTTAAATCGTTTTTCCCATATAAATTAAAAACGGCATATGCGATTTTGCTGAAATTTGGTATATTGGTAGTTTTATGTGGCAAAAAAAATGGTATTAAAATTTTGTCCGATGATAATACATAGGCGTATAACTTGATTTTTTTAATAATTGCATCTTTAAAAATTCTACGCCAATATGAAATTTAGATTGCGCAACTCATTTACTTTAAAAAAGATACTCTTAATAAGACTCGATTACTCTCATGGTTTTGACGAAATTTGCATTTTAGTAATTTTAGAACATAAACAGTAATTAATAAAATACAAACTTTGTCAAAACCATGAGAGTAAATCGAGTGTTATCAAGGGTACTTTTTTGTAGTAAATGAGAACCCAATCCAAGTTTCATACTCAAACCCCTTTTTTGCCATTGGCGTAGAATTTTTAAAGGTTCAATTATTTAAAAAATCAAGTTCTACGCCTATGTATTATTATCGGACAAAATTTTATACGATCAAAAACATAAAAATGTACTTTTTTCATATCTTCTTCAACACCTCTAATCGAGACTTTTAACAAAAATACTCGATTCTTGCCATGTACGATTTTTTGAGGAATACTAATTTTTTGCCTGCAATACGTATAAAAAAACATTTATTGTTGGTTTCCATAGTTTCATCTAAATAAAAATATTGTCAAGTTTTAACACCTAATCTCTTGTTAACGATTGAAAGTGTTCTATCTGACTCAATAATTAAAAAAACAAATGCGTGGTTTATTAATATGGCTGTACAATATACCAATGCAGAATATACCGATATGTTACCGACATTAGGATTTTGCGAAGGAAATGCTCGAGAGATTGTCAGGGTGTACTCTGAAAGGTTTCCAAATGTCGTGTACCTAGCCACCCAACTTTTGCTGCTGTTGAGAGACGTCTTCGGGAGACCGGTTCCTTTGCTCCCAACACTGTTGATAATGGAAGAGAACGTTTTGTAAGGATTCCTGAAGTTGAAGAAGTCATTTTCGAACGTGTTGAAGAAGATCCAGAATTAAGAATTAAGCATTAACTAGGAGTAAGTAAAGATGTCGTTCATGAAGTGCTTAGAGAACAATTGCTATATCCATACCATAAGAAGCCAGTACAAGAATTATTAGTCCATGATCCTCAAATTCGTTTGGGTTTTTGTCGATTTGTTAATATGCAAAGAGAAAGAGATCCAAACTTTGTCAAGAAGGTTCTCTTTACCGATGAAGCGGGTTTTACAAGAAGAGGTATAACTTATCCCCATAATGAACATGTTTATGCCGTTGAAAATCCGCATGCAATAAAGGTAAACCATTTTCAGCACGAATTCAAAATTAACGTATGGGCTGGAATAATTGGTAATTTCATTGTTGGTCCTGTCATACTTCCACGAAGATTAACTGGAGAAAATTATTTGGATTTTCTACAAAATAAGTTGCTGGAATTGTTAGAAGATTTACCTCTCCAACTTCGGAGAGATATGTGGTTTATGCAAGATGGAGCTCCACCACATTTTTCTTTAAACGTTAGAAACCACTTGAATGAACAATATCCACACAAATAATAATAATAATATAATAATAATAATAAACTTTATTTGCAACTTCCAGTTTTTTATACATATAAAAATAAAAATATTCAGAAAAAAAGTGCCAGAGAAGGCTGCAAAAAGGACTGGTGAACAGTGGATACTGATCAAAGCACCAGCCCTGAGTATTACCAACGCCACAGGACATCGTACAAAAAACAATATAAATATAAACACAAATGATAGTGAGAAAAAAAAGTATAAACATTCTAAAAAGTAGCTATCACTCTGCTGTGTCAAGAAGAAACTTTTTGTAAAATTTTTTAAATTTACTTACAGACATTTCTTTAAAATGTTGTGGGATAACCTTGTACATTGCATAAATATTATAAGTGAAAGACCGTCTGAAAATAGCAGTATTATGTATTGGAGGTGAGATACGACCACAAAAACGTAGATTGAGGTTATGAACATCAGAACGATACATTATTTTATTAAAAAGATATGGAGGGGATTTATGTAAAATAACAGAATGAAACAAATTAGCCGAGTGTAAGTTTCGTCTGGATTGCATATCTAGCCAGTTTGAATCCTTGAGTTTATGAGAGACTCTATCAAATTTCCGTATTCCATTCCATAAGAAAATCTTAAACAAGATTTCTGTACTCTCTGAATTCTAATTATGTCTGCGTTATCTAAACAGGGCCCATAAACTGAATCACAAAAGTTAAAATTACTCAGAACCAGGGAATCTGTTAATAACAATTTTGTTGTAGTTGGAAGAACATGTCGATGTGGGTAAAGCATTTTTAAATTCATGTATGCTGTTTGGATGCACTTGTTAGCGTGAAGTTTAAACCTCAAGTCATTATCAATTACTAAACCTAAATTGCGAGCAGATGTGGAAAATGATAAAATATTCCCATCAACTAGAATCTGCATTTCATTTTGTAGTTGATGTCGGTATTTACCAAATAACATTACTACACTCTTAGCTGGATTAATATTAAGTTTATGAATATTTGAAAGTTTAACTAGTCTGTCAAGATCTTCATTAATATGATTATTAGCTTCTAAGGAATCATTATGATTAAAAGAAAATTTACCTTGAGTATCGTCAGCATAAAAAAATGGCTTACCATTCCTAATGCTATTCTCAAAGTTGGAGGTATATAGTGAAAATAATAATGGCCCAAGTATTGATCCCTGAGGAACTCCACAGGAAATCTGCTTAGTATTTGATGAACCTGCATCAGTAACCACAAATTGTTTCCTGTTATACAGGTAGCTATTAAAAAGTCTGATAACATCATTAGAGCAACCAATAAAATGTAATATTGAGAGTAAAATTTTATGATTAATAGTATCAAATGCTTTGGAATAATCTAGCATAACAAGTGCTGCCGTTTTTTTGACATCAATATCCCTGAAGAGATCATCAGTGACATCCAGTAAAGCTGTAGCACAACTATAGCCAGAACGAAAACCTGACTGTCGCAGTGGAAGTATTTGATTATTTTTTAAATGAATATTTAATTGAAATTTCATGATTTTTTCAATCACTTTGGATAACACTGGTAGGATAGAGATGGGACGCAAATCGTTCACACTAGTAACGTTCTTTTTCTTGGGCAAGGGAAAGACTTTTGATAGCTTCCAAGATTCCGGAAAGATGCAATCGGTGAGGCAAACATTTATGATATGTGTAATTATAGGTAAAATTTCAGGACAGCAAAGAAGTAGCATGTGAATATTTAACTGATCTGCTCCCGAAGCTACAGACTTTATTTCGACCAAATACTTATATACGACTGGAGTACTGACAACACTGAATGCAAATATAGAACATAAATTATCCTTTAGGTAGAGGTAATGACGCACCTGTAAACTGGCCACCACGTTCCCCAGACCTAACACCGATGGATTACTTTTTATGGGGACATCTGAAATCCACAGTTTACAGGGAAACTGTAGAAAATGAGGAACAACTCTGTCAACGTATTCAAGATGCAATAAACAATCTTACAGGTGATGAAGAAGTTATGGAAAGGATACATTTTAATTTTTTTCGACGTATAAATCTTTGTATGAGTGAAAATGGTGAACATTTTGAACAATTTTTGTAAAATCTCTATTTTGATTATGTTGTAAATAAATATTTTTGTGAAACCTATACACTCTAAATTATTAAAACAGAAATTTAGCGAAAACCATGAGAGTAATCGAGTCTTATCAAGAGTACCTTGTTTAAAGTAAATGAGTTGCGCAATCTAAATTTCATACTCAAACTCCTTTTCTTCCATTGGCGTAGAATTTTTAAAGGTGCAATTATTTAAAAAATCAAGTTCTACGCCTATGTATTATTATCGGACAAAATTTTACTACCATTTTTTTTCCACATAAAACTCTACCAATATACCAAATTTCAGCAAAATCGCATATGCCGTTTTAAATTTATATGGAAAAAATGATTTGAAAATTGTAACTTCAAGGCCCTCTGGAGCCCAAACCAAGCAACTTTGTACTAAGGTAATTTTACTTAAATCGACTTATTTTGGTCTAAGGAATACGTGGTAAGTTTTTGTATAGAACTATTACAAATACCCTGTATAACTTTTTGATCACACTGTAAATTCAATCGATTAATACATTATATATTTACAAACAATTCACAAGGTAAAATTGCAATCCAAAGTAATTACAAAATCATACCTAAATTTTATATAAATCACAAGGTAAAATCACAAAATTATCAAAAAATTTTAAGTGTTTTTTATATTGCGCACAGCTTTGTTAATAAAAAACTACCTGCAGGTGAAAACAGGCATTTTTTTACTGTAAAATAAATATAACAAGTTTTTTTTAGGTTATAAGAAACTAATGCGTTTTTACAGTCGCCAGTGCAATTTTACAATGATTCAGTGCACATTTCATAATAAAGTGACTGTGAGATTAGTATAGGTAATACAACAAAAAAACGTTAAAGAATAAATAATTTGGAAGAAAATAAAAGTTTATTTGTATTTTAATTTGATGGATATTCACGAAAAATGTGATTCCATTTGTGAGAACCGAAATATGCTCTCTCATAAAAAAATAGTATAAATAAAACTGAATATATTGAAAATGTTTCATGTTTTATTTTTTGTTATAACTATCTATCTGACAGAAAAGTTCTCACTTAGTTTTGTGTTTTTCTATCATCACCAACTTTTGTATCTAATATTGAACAACCAGTATAAAGTAAGTTTGTAATGATTTCCACCGTACCAATAATTTTCCCACGAACACTAAAACAGTAAGAGGCTTAAACAATAGTATTTCTTTTGACACATCTCCGCCCTGTGTCTCACTCTCAATGATTCCATTAGCAGAAGATGGTCCGGCATATCTAATATATCTATATTATTCTGCAATTCAACATTGATAATTGCGTGAGAAACTGAAATGTTTTCTCACTTCATTAAACATTGTGGTGGTGTTTTCAACAGACAATAAAATTAGCACCTGTCGTTTAATATCTATAAATGTAAAAAAGGGAAAATATCGGTCTTTTGGGGTACCGCGCCTCAGAAAAACATTATTAAAATAAATATCAAATAAAACAAGTATAATATTTCTTTAAAGCAAGCAAAAACTAACGATGATGAATTCGTTATTGATGACAAACCTATTGGTAAGTACTGCTTTGTCAAGCATAACTTATTTTTGAGTAAAAGTCATACTTCTGTGACAATGTTATAAGTACATTTCTTTTACTCTTAACCATCTAAGCTTGGGAGTAAAATAACTTTTCCTTTATCAATATATACCTTATAAAAATAACATTTCTTCATTCCAATAATTATAAAAAGTCAGGTTAATGTGGTTTAAAATTCACAATTTTACATCACTTTAAAAATTAGCATCATAAAATTATTATTAAAATATTAGGTTTTTGACCTATGAAGAAAAACTAAATTTTGTGTTAGCTGGGAGCATCTAGTACTCTTTAGCCAGTATTTAAGTTTTTCATTGATTTCTATTAACAGGTCTGATTATATTTATCTTGTTTGTGTAAGGTGTGAACCATCAAATATATCACTTTTGTGAGAGCTTAATGATATAAAACAATTTGGATTTCATTAAGAGGCGTGTGTATATATTTATCTTTCACAGTCATTGCTAACTCTATTTTTTGGCTCACATTTTATTTAAATAATTAAGTTTCTGGTAGTTAATTATGACTACTATATTTTTGTTTTAGTAAAACACTGCTCTATACTGCTCTATAATCTTTTTTAATGTATACTTTCTAAGTACATATTCTAAGAAGTAATGTTTATTTAGTAATAGTTCAGGTTAGTATACTTACTATGTTTTGATATGCAGTAACAAGAATGCAATACCTATCTTTTTTTGAAAAAACATGTTTTTTTATAAAACATTTTTTATAAAACGTTTTTTTTTTGTAAACATTCTCTTTACAAATTGAACATTTTTAAATGAGTATCATGGTGTTTTTTTGACGCCTAAACACGTTATCTGGTGACGTATTTATCACGTCGCTGTATGACGTCTTTGATCTGTGACATATTGCCATCATCATGACGTCACCAGCACGTCATAAATTGGTGATTTCGACGTAAAATGTGACGTGTATTTCACGTGAAAATAACGTGTTTGTGCTAGCTGGGTAGATCCTTCTGGCTAACATACAAAATTGAGTTTTTCTTTATAGGCCAAAAACCTAATATTTTAATAATAATTTTATGATGCTAATTTTTAGGTAAATCTAACTTTTTTACAATTAACAGAATGAGGAATATTTATTTATTATACAAGGGAAAAAGTATTAGATTGTAGCTTGAGGTTGTGTTGTCTCCTGACGCGAAGCGGAGGGAGACAAAAAACTGTCACAAAAGTATCACTTTTACTCATGATAAAACATAAGTTATGCTAGACAAAGTAGTACTTACCAATAGGTTCGACATCAGTAACGAATTCATCATCGTCACTTAAAAATAATTTTTTTAATGCTTCGGTTTTCTTCTAGAAGGAGGAGGTTTTACCTCAGCACCACTTATCTGATGTTATAAGAATCTTTGTTGTTTTTTGGCTAGATTGTTGGTACTATCTAAAATAGAATAATTATTTTATACACTATACTTCTTAATTTTTAAAATAAGTAAAATGACCCCCAGAGATTGTTTACAAAATACTATAACTACAATAATAGAAGTACCTAGTAACAAACAAAAATTCAAAAATTATAATATCAAGCTATATAATGCAAAATAATTCCATAAAATAATGTAATTAAAACCACAGTACATAAAGGGTAAAGTTTTAGTAATAATACATTAAGCAGTAAGATGTTTTAGTTGCATAAAGGTATGTTTAGTCAGCATAATTTAGTTTTAAGCTCTAACATCATTAACATAATAGTTATCAATACCTGTCAATGTATCTGTTTATACAGAATAACATAAGCATAAATATTAACATAGTGAATATAAATAAAATCCAACTTAATGGTTAAAATGTCGAAAATATAATTACACATGTGAGTTTAAGAAAGTAATGTTAAGTTATTGTCCTAACTTTAAACTTTCGAACTTCTGAACTCTTTTTTTACATCTTTTTATTATTAATTAATAATTTTTATTTGAAAAACAGCTACCACATGTATTTTTCCAATTTAATGATTTGTTAAAGGAAATGTTTAAATTATTATCTGCATAAACAGTTTTGTTTTAAGATCCTTAAATTTTTGTTCATATTAATGACTATGTTAATGATTAAAACAAAATTGGAGTAGCTAAACGCACATTTACTATATAAAAAAAAATCACTTACCTTCGGTAAAATATGTTCTATAAATAGGAAAGAGTCCAATTTTCTCCTGAGGACTCGACTTTTTTTTTTAGCTTCTGTTTTAGCTTCTTGTTGTTTATACGAACCTCCTGCTTTCGTGATGTCAGCTACTTGACGTAGATTATTGATATTTTGCTGCCGTGCTTATCGACGTATTGAATTCTCATATACATACTAAAAATAAACAGAAGTAATCGCAATAAACTTTTAAACCAGTTACCTTTAAAAAACTTGCAAAATCAAACGATAAAATGTTAGTTATAGCGAATGTTGCAAAAAAAAATTAAAGCAAATGGCGCTAGTTGCGAACCTTGGACAATGACATGACATCTGACATTTCCAAACAGTGTCGATAATATAAAAATTTATATGAAAAGGTAAATTCCAAAAAGTTCGCAGATTTAAAATGAGAATATTTTTTTTTTGTGAAAAAACACTCCAAAAGAGGCGTTTATTAATATTACAATCTGATCAAGAGTTGATCAATGAGTAATTTTGTTATAACCTAACTTAACTAGGGTTGCAATCATAAAAACTGAAGTTCTACTTACTAGTACACCTTAGGGTCTGATAACTTAATTACACTAAACTAGTGTAACACTAAACCGCACTATGCTTTGCTTTGTTATTAACACAATCACTTGGCTAACTCAAAAAGTTTCACTCTCTTGAGTCTTCTTGTCAGGTTCGTGTTGTCAAGAAGCTGGATCGCCTCAACGTTCACATGTTGGTGGAGCCGTTGTTCGTGACTCCTAGCGAATCTGGTGATAGTCTGGTCAACAGTGTCCATCTGAAGGTCTCGATTAAGGTCGCTGTGCCAAAGAGCATCGACAAGGTTCCTCAGTATTTTGTTCTGGAATCTCTGGATTATAAGAATATTACTGTAGCTGGCACAACCCCAGAGCTGAATGCCATAAGTCCAAATTGGTTTGAGAACTTGTTTATATAATATAATTTTGTTATATGTAGATAGTTTGGAATGTCTACCAAGTAACCAGTACATTTTCTTAAATTTTAAATCTAACTCTGGTCTTTTCTATTTAACATGGACCTTCCACCAAAGTCTTGCATCTAGTGTAATACCTAGATATTTTGTCGAGTTAGCATAAGGGACCTAAGCATTTTTTATGTTTTAACCATTTTTGTTAATACAATTATTATTAACAGATTTGTTTAATTAACTGATGTTTGTAGTTTATTTGCAACCTCTTCATGATCTTTTCCTATCGCAAGGATGGCAGTATGATCTGCAAATGTAGCTATTGTGTCTTGTTCTAGTTGGGGTATGTCACAAGTGTATAACAGATACAAAGTGGGTCCAAGGACGCTTCCCTGTGGTATTCCTGCTTTAATGTCTTTCAATTCAGAGTATGCTTTATCTTGTTTTACTCTAAAGAATCTATCTGAAATTTATGAATCCAGTAGCTCTGAGTATGGTTGTGCAAGTAGCACATTCAGTTTATGTTTTAAGCCGTCATGCAATACTTTATCAAAAGCCTGCGCAACATCGAGGAAGATGGCTGAACAGACTTCTTTGTTTTCTAATGCTTTTTCAATCGCATTTGAGATTCTATGAACCTGATCTATATTTGAATGGTTTTCTCTAAAGCCGAACTGGTAATCTGGAATAAGTTTTCTTTCTTCAATGATGGGTTCCAGTCTTTTTATTAGCATTTTTTTAAATAGTTTCGATATTATAGGCAATAGAGATATTGGCCTATATGACGAATCTTCGTTCGGAGGTTTTCCTGGTTTGGGGATCATAATGACTTCAGCTACTTTCCCCAATCTAGGGACATAGTTTGAATAAGTTTAATTATGGCTTTCTTCGGAAGTTGTTTTAAGATTTCTCCTGTAATTAAATCATAGCTTTCTTAGGATTAATATTTGTTTTTATATCTTCTGCAATTTATTTTGGGGAGGTTGATCTGATAATTAAGTGATCTCTCTCTAGAGGAGCCCAGTTCGGTAATTCTCCTCCTTTATTTGGTTTGAAGGTGTTTTCTAAGTGTTCTGTGAATCTATTAACTTTTTGTATATTATTTCTAGTCCAGCTTTGTGACTTTCGATATAGAATAATCAGTGGATTTATCGTTTTCAACTCACTAAGGTAATTACAAATAGATTTATTTTTGATTCGTTTTATCTCCATTTTTAACTGCTGGGTGGCCTTGTTAGGTTTGGTTTTATCTAATGGAACTCTAGTCTGATGCCATTTCCTCCTTAGTTTTCTTTTTGCAGATATTAGGTCCTTTATTTCTTTAGGATAGTTATCTCCTGTTGTTTGCTGCACAATAGGTGGCGGATTATCCCATGCTGCTTGTTGTATGTTGACACAAGTAGTTTTACTTCTTCATCTAGCTGTGCTTTTGTTCTTAACGGAACTGAAATATTGGTTTTATTTTTAAGGTCCAGTCTGAAGCTTTGCGAGTCTTTTCTCCTATTTATTAGTCTAGGAGCGCTTTTCTTTTGGATAATGGTGTCACCAAGAGTGAGAAGAATGTGCGAATGATCTGAATTCATGTCCCATGCCTCATCAACTTGGATGTAGTTTGCTAAAATATTTCGTACAACAAAAAAGTCTATTAGGTCGGGTATTTTGTTTCTATATGTGGGCCAATAAGTTGGTTTGCCAGTTGAATGCGACTTACATTTTAACTGCTTGCTTGCTTCTTTTGGTTTTTACCCTTAGTTGTTAGTTTGGAACCCCAATGGGTGTGTTTTGCATTAAAGTTGTCTCCAATGATAAATCTAGGTTCTTGACTATTGAGGAAATCTAGGTATTGTTTATTCTTAACGGTATGTCTTGGATAACAATATACAGAAGTGACCATAACATCAGAAGTTTTAAATTTTATCATTACTGAAGTAGCCCGAAATTCTTTAGTCCTGTATCTCGCTTCTTGATGATGCTTAATTGCTTCTCTAATTATTACTGCGCTACCCCCCTTGCTGCATTTCGGGGACGAAAGAAATAATAAACCTTATATCATGAGAATGAGAATCATATATAAAAAATAGAGGTATAGAATCGAAGTGTATACGTGAGCAGTTTAACTAGTCATTTCGGAACGTGACAAACTGGTCCCTAAAGGACGTCATAGTACGTCTTATTGTGGTTTCACAATGACTGTTAGAAAAACGTTGTTGTATGAATTTCCTTCTATTTATTTAATAATTTTTCTTTGTCATAATAAACTTAAGTAAACTTAAGAGGTTTAAAACTGAGAGTTCACCCAATGGTATCTTCTCTTTTCTGTTCTGATAACTGTAAACTGCACACGCGCACCGTGCTCTGCTTTAACATATGTCACATCACTAATTCAAATAATTTAATCCTTATGAGTCTTCTCTTTAGGTAGCGGTTATCCAGGAACTGTAAAACTTCAATATTGACATGATCATGCAGTCTGTTTTTATGTTTTTTTTACGATGGTTTTCCTCTCTTATTTCACTGTAGGCATTCTCAGATTTCTGTTTAGGTCTGAGTTTCTAACACACCAAGGGGCGTTTACTATTATACTTAATATTTTGTTCTGAAAACGTTGTATTATATTTATGTTAGTTTTACTGGCACACCCCCAGAGCTGTATGCCGTAAGTCCATACTGGCTTCAGTACTTTATATGTTAAAAGTTCATTTTCGATTGAAAGTTTTAATTTTATATATTAAATACCCAACTCTTCCGGTTTTTTCTTTATGTGTTTTTTCCACTTTAATTTAATATCTAGGTCAATGCCGAATTAGAATATAGTATTCTAGTATTATTTAATGTCACTGGTAGAAATACTACTGATCTTGTATTAGTGAAGTTAACCTAAACTGTTTAAGTTTCGTTAAGCCCAATGCGCCATCTATTTGTTCACTCATAGATTTTATTAGTTGCATGTTAAAGTTTTCTGGTCGATTCTTCTATGTTTTTACAGATTACAAGTATTGCCGTGTCGTCGGCAAATGTGACTACTTTTACAATTTGCGTTTGTAATATGTCGGAGGTAAATAACACGAGAAGAACTGGCCCCAGAACACTTCCTTGAAGTATCCCTGTTTTAGTTTATTTAAGCGTGGAATATTCTTCTTCTTGTTTTACTCGGAAGATTCCATCAGTCAAGTAAGATTTTAAGATGCCGCAATATAGTTTAGGTAGTAGTTTATTTAATTTATAATTAAGGACCACTAACCATATTTTGTGGGAAGCCTGAGCTAAATCTAGAAAGAGTGAGGTAAAGGCCTTCTTTTCTTTCAGTGTTTTCTCTTTTTTATTCGTTATTCTGTGGACTTAGTCAATAGTAAAATGCTTGTTCCTATATCCCAATTGATAGTCGGATATTATACAATGTGTAAATAAATAAGTGTAAAACATTTAAGAGGGTGATTCCTCATCGAAAAAAAGATAGGATCTTTAATATAAAGAAACTTTATTGGAGCATCCCTTGTTAAGATACAGCCCCTTAAAGGGGGTACATAAAATTTGTTTAAACATTTTTTTCAAGCACTAAACAAGTTACAATATTGAAATTAACCTGTCATTTTCTACTACCAAAAAGACACTTAGCCAGTGATTTATTTGGTTTACCCCATGGTTGTAAAGGGTAGAAAACGCAACCCTTAAAATTTCGTTCCAACGTAACTTTTTGTCTTATTTGTTTACCATTTAAAATTTTATTTCCGATGCCTGTTTCATTCTAAGCAAAAAATGTCTATTGAATTTTTTGCCCAAAATAAACCAGTTCGCAGCAAAAAATTACTTTACGAACAACTACAGAGATACATCGTCATAAATGCGAACTGGATTTATTGTTATTTTGTAGTTACTACCTGCACTAAATGATTAAAAAGGGGAATAATCAAAACTAGTTTATTAATAACAAAACATAGAACATGTAGAAATCATAGTAAATGTTCAATATGTCTACCTTCAGACATTACGCATGTATCTAGACGTCGGCGCATTAAGCCACGTATTCGCTCAAATAATCCTGGAGTCTCTCTTATTACCCTGCACGCATCGATGATGCGGTTTCTTAAGTCCTCTACATCGCGAACAGGAGTACGATAAACCAAATGCTGCAAATGGCCCCAAGTAGAGAAATCGAGAGGATTGAGATCCGGGGATCGAGCGGGTCAATTATGTGGTCCTCCTCGACCAATCCACTGATTTGCATGTTTCAGTTAAATGCTGACGTGCTACTTGACTAAAACGGGCGGGAGCCCCATCATGCATAAAAAACATATCCCTTCTGACGCCCAAAGGAACTTCCTCCAGCAGTACGGGATACACTTCTCTTAAAAATTGAACGTATGTCTCACCATTTAATCGAGGAGGTAGAAAATGAGGCCCAATTAAATAATCACCAATAACTCCGACCCACACGTTAAGAGAAAAGTGTCCTTGATGATGAAGAGTTTCGACAATAGCGTGAGGGTTTTCATCAGCCCCTATGTGGTAATTATGAAAATTAATAATCTTGTCCCGAGAAAAACTACATTCGTCTGTGAATTCGATCGTCTTCAGAAAGTCACGATTTCTTTTAATCATTTCCAGCATCCAATTGCAAAATTCAAGACGGTTACAGTGCCTGTACTCGTTGCAGATGGTAAGGGTATAAGAGATGTTCATATAAAATTCGAAATACCGTCATATAATCAACATTTAGCTGGAAAGCAATCTTTCTAGTACTGGTAGTAGGTTGTTCTTCAATAAAATTAAGTAGTGCTTCCTCAAGCTGTGGTGTTCTTACTTCTCGATGGCGACCACAATCGTGCGTTCTTTTGTTGATTGAACCATATTCTCGTAATCGTTGATGAAGTCGGGCAAATATTCTATGTGAAGGATGCTGCCGTTGAGGATACATTTCAGCATATCTTCTAGAAGCTTCTAACCCATTCCCCTGCGACAGACCGTAAACGTAATGCATATCAGCCATTTCCTTATTTGTGTATGCCATTTTAATAACAAGTAAATTATTAAAGTAACAAATTACGAACAGAACAACAGTACACAATTAGTATTACTTCAATTTCAAAAATTTATAAACTGACAGCTTGATTTCAATGTAATTGTGAGTATCGTTAATAGCGGCCTAGTAGATAAGTGTTGGAAGTTATCAAATTACCTAATCCACTAGCTAGTTTATTACTTATGATCTTCATTGTTTATGTAAAATAATCAAGTTGTTACTTTTATTGATGAGTAAATAAAATATATTGACATTGTCAAGTTGTATAATTTATAAAAGTTAAGAATCTAATAATTCTTTGGGATCTTCTACTGAAACAAATCCATTGTAGGACAAATTGGATTTGGAGGTTAGGAACATATGTGATATCGGCGATCATTGTAATATTTGACTTTAAATGAACGGGAAAATCACCAATTCCTTCACTGTAAAGAGTTTGATTGTTAGCAACACATACTTCCAAGCCATTATTTGTCTCGTTCGTAAAGTTAATGAGCCAATCTTTTCGATAAGTCATGTGACTCGAAGCTCCTGAATCAATGTACCATTCTTTTAAGCTTGTCTGACATCCTAAAGCCGTGATCAGGGCTGCGACTTTATCTTTAGGATTATTGTTCTGTTTCTTGTCTTTATTTTTATTGATGGTACTCGATGAATATTCTGGCTCTAACTTTTTCTTTGCACAATTTTGTTTTGTGTGACCTAATGAACGGCAGTTCCATCACCAAGGTTTTCTGCTTTTCTTCTGAGTGTCATTTTCTTTTGGCCACAATGCTTGGTTAGGATTACATCGATCAGTATTCCATTTAGTATCTTGGAGTAATTTCGACTTAATAAAATCACTAGTAATTGTTACGCCAGAGTGTTCAATTGCCATTACCATGGGTTCATAACTCTTTGGCAAACCTTGCAACATCATGGCACCAAGCAGCTCATCATCAACGGGTTTATTTATTGCACTCAATTTTTGGGAGAGATTCATAAATTCGTTATCGTAATCTTCGATTTTTTGAAAATTCTCGAGCTTAATTGCACATAAAGATCGAAGCAAAGTGATTCTTCTATTTAATCCTTTATCTTCATAGGCAGCTTGTAAATTGGTCCAAGCATCCTTCGCAGTAATTGCATTTCTAAGATGAGGATAACTATTGGGCTAAACCATTAAACATATTTTTGTTAAAGCCTTTTGATCCTTTCGTGTTTTATTTTCAGCACTCGTTTTGTCATCATTGGGATATCCAACCACACTGAACCAAAGGTCTTCATGCTTTAACAACATTGACATTGCAAAAGACCAATCTGAATAGTTTTCACCACCTCGTAGTTTCTCGAAATAATGTAGAGAAGCTGACGAACTCTCGGAAGAAATTTCGTTTGGCATGCTTTACAAAATGTCCAAGAAAAATAATTTAATAAGTTAAATGGGATCCTGGGCCAATAACCGAGACATTGAATTTTGGGAAAATAATTTTTACAATGACAATCTTAGCCTGCCGGCGAGTAACAGCAAAAGTATAGTTGCTTTAAATGACTTATTTTCTCTGAGTTCGTCGTCAAATTTCGAAGAAATACCTCTTCAAGAAGATTTGGAAGCAATCCAAGTTCCAGAAGCTGTGGACGATAACGCCGATATCAGTGAAGAAGAGGACGCCTTACAACAACAAACCCCAACTATAGAACTACCTCCAGAGCCTAGATATTCACAGCGAGAACGTGTTCCTAAAACGTATCCAGACTTTATACTTTACCAAACTATATGTAAAGTTGAAGAACCGGAGGAACCTGAAACTGTCAATGAAGCTATATCTGGAGAATACACTAGCGAGTGGAAGGCCGCTATGAAAAGTGAGTTTGACTCGCTTATGGAGAATCACACCTGGGAGCTGGTAAATAAACCGAATAAGAAAAATATTATAAAATCCAAATGGATTTTTAAACTGAAACGTGATGCAAATAGAGAAATAACCAGATTCAAAGCAAGGCTTGTTGCTAAAGGCTTTACGCAAAAGTATGGAATCGATTATTTTGAGACTTTTTCTCCCGTTATTCGTCATTCTTCGATTCGTCTACTTTTTGCTTTGGCTGCTAAATATACTCTAGATGTAGTGACTGCTTTTCTTAATGGGGACCTGGAGGAAGAAATTTTCATGTATCAGCCAGAAGGGTTCATTGTTGAGGGGGAGGAACAAAAAGTATGCCTTCTTCACGAAGCACTCTATGGATTGAAGCAGTCTGCTCGATCGTGGAATAAAAGAATTAATGAAGTACTGGTAACGTTAGGTTTTAACAGATCAAATCATGAAAGTTGTATATATTTTAAAATTATTACTTTCAGCATGGTTATTTTAGCTTTGTATGTTGACGATTGTTTCCTATTTTATAATGACCACAAGGAAGTGGCCAAACTGAAAAACGAGCTTTCCATGAATTTTAAAATTAAAGATTTAGGTAAAACTGCCAACTGCCTTGGACTTAAAATTAGGCAACATCACAAAAAGATTACATTAAATCAGGAAACATACATTTTAAACTTGTTAAGAAAATTTAACATGGAGAAGTGCAATCCAGTCAGTACACCGCTTGATTGTAATGTAAAATTTCAAGACCACTACACTGCTATTGACAATGTACTATACCAACAAGTTCTTGGATGTTTAATGTATTTAAGTGTTATGACACGGCCAGATATTTCTTTTGCCTGTTCGTATTTAAGCCAATTTAATACCAGTCACTCTTTAGAACATTGGCAGGCATTGAAACGTGTACTTAGATATTTAAAGAAAACCTCTAGCTTGGGTTTAGTTTACGAAGGAGATAGTGAACAGAGTATTATTGGCTACGCTGATGCAGACTGGGGCAGCGATGTTAGAGACAGAAAATCATTCACAGGATTTATTTTCAAATTTTCCAATGCGGCTATTTCTTGGGAAAGTCGAAAACAAAGCACCGTGGCGATGTCCTCTAGTGAAGCCGAGTATATGGCTTTGAGCGACTCATCGAAGGAAGCCATATACTTGAAAAGCCTCTTTTCTGAATTGTTGGGGTCATGTTCTCCAATAAAAATCTTTTGTGATAGCCAGTCAGCGCAGAAAATAGCAACGAATCCAGTATTACACAGAAGAACCAAACATATTGACATTCGTTACCATTTCATTCGCGAAAAAATTGACAATAATGAAATAGTTTTGGACTATCTGTCCACAGCTGAAATGGTAGCAGATTTTTGCACAAAACCTGTACCAAAACCAAAACATGAATTTTGTGTTAAGGAATCAGGACTGTTCGTTACATCATTTAGTGACTAACTATTGGATTAAGGGGGAGTGTTGGAAGTTATCAAATTACCTAATCCACTAGCTAGTTTATTACTTATGATCTTTATTGTTTATGTAAAATAATCAAGTTGTTATTTTTATTGATGAGTAAATAAAATATATTGACATTGTCAAGTTGTATAATTTATAAAAGTTAAGAATCTAATAATTCTTTGGGATCTTCTACTGAAACAAATCCATTTTTCCTACAATAAGTTAGTTTCGTATTTTCGTTTTATGGCGATATCTATCTTGTTCGTAAAATAATTTTTTGCTGCGAACTGGTTTATTTTGGGCAAAAAGTTCAAGCGACATTTTTTGTTTAGAATGAAACAGGCTATCGGAAATAAATTTTTAAATGATAAACAAATAATAAGACAAAAAGTTACGTTGGTACGAAATTTTAGGGGTTGCGTTTTCCACCCCTTACAATCATGGGGTAAAACCAAATAAATTACTGGCTAAGTGTCTTTTTGGTAGTAGAAAATGTAAGGTTAATTTCAATATTGTAACTTGTTTAGTGCTTGTGAAAAAAATTGTTAAACAAATTTTATGTACCCCATTTAAGGGGCTGTATCTTAACAAGGGATGCTCCAATGAAGTTTCTTTATATAAAAGATCCTTTCTTTTTTTTTCGATGAGGAATCAGCCTCTTAAATGTTTTACACTTATTTAGTTACACCCTGTATTTTTACTATCAGCATTTTCAATCTTTTTAGTAAAAGTTTTTCTAAAAGTTAACACTGGTAACAGGGATATAGGTCTATAACACTTTACTTCATTTGGTGTTTTTCCAGGTTTGGGTATCATTATAATTTCAGAGATTTTTCATATGCTAGGTATGTCTTTTGGAAGCCAGAGCAGATCTTGTTGTTGCTCGGTCGTAACACCATATCTTGCTTTTTCGGTACCTCCATATGCACCCATAAATTCTTCAAAGACAAGGTCAGGTGTTTCTTGGAGCTGGTTTACTTTTTCTTTCAGCCGGTTTTAGTACACTACTTTCAGTTTACCGTTCGTGATCTTACTTATACGGTAGTTGACATCATTGATTCTTTTCTTGATGAGATACGGACCTTCCCAAAATATTTGAAGCTTCGGAGAATAACCTTTCTGCCTTTTTGGATTTTGAAGATGCGAGCGGAATAATTCATGCATATCATCTATTCTTCTTCGTAACTGGATCACATAATCTTCACTAGCTATATCAACAATCAACAATTGCGGCCTCTTGATTTGTAATGGCGTAGACTTTCACCCACTTTGTAAAATAATCCATAACCACCAAAATGTATTTATTACTATCCTCGGTGACGAGGAATGGTCCAGCAATATCTGAGGCGATCCTCTTAAATGAGCTACCAACGTTGTATTGCTAAATGAGAGCTTTCCTTTTTTGTTGAGGTTCATTACTCATAGCACCGCTGGTACATTTCTTATACCAGTCCTTTACATTATCGGAATAATAAAACCTTTTACGAACTCTGTGAAGGGTTTTCTTAACACCGAGATATCCTTCTGATAAACTGTCGTGTAACTGACGAAGTACTTCGAATGACCAACTGTCTTCTGTTTTCAGGACCGTCAACATTATCTAGTACTTGCTTTAAGAAGTCTTCTTCTAGAACAAAAGAGTCCCACTGAGCCCAATATGATTTAACTACTGGAGAGAGTTGTGATACTTCTTGCCAAGTAGGTCGACGATTTTCCTCTTTCCATTGTCTTCTCTTTTTTTTAAACAGGATCGTTCTTTTATTCTTTCCTAAGTTTGACAGGGGCTCACTCATCGCTGACAACCAACATTCTTCGTACTGTAACTTCTTTAGCAGATGTGGCCAACCCCTTTCCAATTGGAGTTTCTTGACCAACACCTTCATTGCGATTCGAAGGTTCTGCCATGACAGGCGTTGCTTTCTCTACAGCTCCTTGCAATCGTGTTACTCTTATGGTTTCATTTCTATCAGGCAACACCGTTCCTTCCTGTTAAGCCACCGGTACGGTTTTTCGATTCGTAGTGTTCTTTGTGTGTTTGCGCGAACTGCTTCCATTTCCTTTTTCACTGTAATTTGAGACATTTTTCGGTTGCTTCTCAATATGGCTTTTTATCGACGCAATTCAGCCACTTTTAAATCACACAGTTTTTTAGCCATTTTTGTCCACTTCTAACACCAATGTGACGTTTATTTAATTTATTTATATTTTATTTAAAACACACTATTTACAATTTATTTATGACGTACTCATTATTTTATTTAATACTTAGGCACTATAACTCACAATTCTAATTTATTTAATACAATTTATCTTTTCTGTCCAACATTTAAATTCAATCTGCCCGTCCGACGATGAACTCGCGCTATTTATATAAAGCCAACTCTGTACTAGTAATTTCTAGACGTTATCGAATGTCAAAAATTCCATCTCTATGAACCAACGACCACGTGCCGCTTTTTCTGATTGTTTCGAGAAGCGGTGCGTTTGTCTCTATATGCTGGCGCTAGACTTCATACCGCAGGCAAGGAGTGTACAAAGGGCAGGGTAGGCTTTTGCACGACATTAATTTTTAATGAAACTCTGCTAAATGTTTATAAATGGTGTTGCATTCATTTGGTAAAAATCAACACAAATAAAACAAAATATAAGGGGTAATTATTCGGAAAAGTATGAAATTTAAAGACCATATGCCGAAACTGTTGTCAAAATAATTGCAGTTAAATTAAATTTTTTATTTAGAAGTTGATTATAATAATTATATTACAATATTTTTACTTAATTTATATATTGTAATATTAAGCAAAAAATAGCCAAAAAAAAAAAGAAAATAAAAAAATAAAATAAAACCGAATACATACCTTTTCTGGATCTAAAATAATTGGAAAATATATATAATTAATAAGTACATTTTATCATTTAAATTATTAAAGTCCGTAAAATAAAAAAGTCAAGTCAAACCACAAACGTCAAACTTTCAAAACAAACATATTTGTGTTGATAGCCAAAAATACCATTTATACTATAGAATAATTTATTTACTTAAAACCTTTCCCCACACAGAACTTCGCCCCTTATCTATGAACATGGTCAAATTGGGCTAAGCCGGATTAACATTCGTCTACATAGGGAGCGATGTTGCAATTTTTCACTTAGTGCCTATTCCGTCTGTGCAGATGGCAGCATCTTATGTACAGTACATTTTTAAATCTTAACACAAGTTTTCTGAAATAATTCAGCAAAATTAAAAGAGTGTATTTTGCGTTTTAGTTTTTATATGCTATAAAAATGGTGGAAAGTCCATAATTTTTAAATATCTGTTAAATATCACTCCTTAAAATATTATGCATTAAAAGTAAAACAAATTATAGACTTCTCTTCATTCTTTACCGTACTCCAAACCCATTTTTAAAAATAATTTGTGAAAATATTATCATTTAGAGCTGTATTTTTTTGTGATAAAAAAGTCGCCGTCACTTGTTATTGACAACGCGTTGAACTTGGACTTGTCGGTAAGAAAAAAAAATATTTCGAATTTTAGAGATATTACTACGGATAATTGAATTATATTGATTGAAATATGTAATGTAAAACAAATTGTTATACTGTCTGCTGCTAAGTGTAAAACAAGCGAACATAATAAACATACTTATTGAGTACATTGATATGAAAACTCCATAATAAATCTGGAAGCTATAGATTTGAACTTTTTCTACTTAATTTTTGATTACTGCTTATATAATATTTTCTATGCTTTTATATAATATATCATTTTCTAGAAATAAATATAAAGAAATAATTACAAGTAAAAATAATAAAATGACTTACAATTAAATGAACTATATTATAAATTCAAATTGTTTATATAAAAAGTGAATAAATGTGTATTAATGCAGAACGTGTAAATTGTATTTATCTCTTATTTTAAATGATTTTGGTGTATTGTTAAATTTTTTCTAATGTAAAATTTATAGTTGAAATAAATTAATAATTTTAATAAAAATGTAATACGATGTTTTATTTATGTGTTAGAATCCGATTAAAGTCATAATGATTATTTCGAATACATGGTATCTTTATCTAATAATAAATAAAGAAAAATTAAGTTGTTTAGTACAAAAAAATGTTTCCTATATTCCTATAATATTAACCCTCCACTAAACCCCTAGTAGGCGAAAAAATTCAATTAATTACTTTGTCAGATGATAAAATAGTTATGTTCTTCTTCTTATTGTAATCGGACCCTAAATAATAATAATTACTATGAGAAATAATAGAATGTCATTATGGTAGACATTACTACAGTTTTGGATAACTTTGGTAACAGAGATAACTTTCTAGCATTCTATTTAGGCTACATAGAGTAAGTCTCAAAGATTTTATTTATATGCAGGGTCATAAAAATATCGAAAGAAATACCTATGTATATGAAATTTATATCTTGAATACATTTAATAGAAACTTTATGCTAATAATTCTTTTTATTACAGAAAAGACAAAGTTGAATCACCTATTTACAGAACCTACACAATCATTTAAAACGTAGACATTAAAAATATTGTTACGCTGGTTTTTGGTATCACAATTTATTTTAACTAAACTTTAACAACAATTATACAACTGATACAATGACTTCAACTGATAACATTAAAGTTTAACGTCTATCATAAAACTGAATTCTGACGTCAGGTCGTCGCCTTATATAGCTTGCCTTCCCTTCTGGAAACTTCTCGAACAATCTGGACTTTTCTTCGACAAGGAATGACATTTTGAGACTTTTCGGGAATATTCTATCTTCTTTATTTACTCGTACCTTTACTTATGATGACCGAGTCTTTCTTGGAGAATAGCATTAGCATTGGGGTCCTACTTTCATGGGATTTAATTTCTCTCATTTTTGCGCGAGAAGATCTGGATATGAGTTTTACCGCTTCATATTCCTGGGCTGCAATCAGTTTCTTCTTTAGCGTCTTGTGATGTTGTGGACGAAGGACTTGCTGCATTTCCGCATGTTGTAGTCCATCAATGAATGCCTCTATTCCGATTTGTTCTTGGAAATCTTTGGGAGCCTGTGGATAGGCCAGATAAATCAATCTTCTTATGTCAGCCCCAAATTCCTGTAGACTCTCATTATGTTTCTGACTACGAACCTTTAGCTGGCTTTGGAATACCCGTTGCAAATGCTGCTGGCCATATCTTGTCTCCAAAGCTTGGACGAGAAGAATAATTGGGTTCCTCTTGAGGAAGTGACTGTAAAACGGTTGCTGCCTGACCTCGCAGTGACACTATCAATTAAGCCGCCATCTCTTTCCCGGTCCAGCCATTGGCTCTAATTGCAGCTTCAAATTGGAGTCGATATGTTTCCCATGTTGTCTGACCGGCAAACGTGGGTGGCTTAAGGGTCTTGCTAGTATAGTTTTGTGAAACTGGGATTCGAATGTGGCTTGGTTCGGTTATGGATGAAGACGAGGTAGTGTTTTCAGCTTCAACGTTGTTTACTGGAGCTTGGCTACGAATTCTTTTTTCTAACTTTAACATTTTAGCTCTAATTTGCCTTTCTAATTCTACTCTTGCCTTTTCTTGCTGTTTTAAATTCTCTTGTTGTTGTTCTACATCAGTTTTTAAAAGCTCTTGTTGTTGTGTCAAAAGATCTACCCTATTGTTAAGCTGACCAACCTCTTGCTTGAAAGTTTTCTGGATTTTTAGCAAACCGTTCATAATTTTAATCTCTTCTTTTCTGCGCCTCTCCACCTTCTCCTCCTCTTCGTCCTTCCTGTGCCTTTCCTTTTCCTCTTCTTCTGCTTTCCTACGCCTTTCCTTGTCCTCCTCTTCTACCTTCTTGTGCCTTTCCTTCTCCTCTTCTCGCCTTTTCTTTTCCTCTTCTCGCCGTTTTCTATCCTCTTCCATCTTCAAAAACCATGCTGGTAGGCCTGAAGTATCCATGACTGCTTCGTATTTAGTGGATCTAGTATTTACCATGAACTTTAACTTTGTATCCCACCGCTGTCACCAATGTTACTCTGGTTTTTGGTATCACATTTTATTTTAACTAAACTTTAACAACAATTATACAACTGATACAATGACTTCAACTGATAACATAAACGTTTAACGTCTATCATAAAACTAAACTGTGACGTCAGGTCGTCGCCTTATATAGCTTGCCTTCCCTTCTGGAATCTTCTCGAACAATCTGGACTTTTCTTTGACAAGGAATGACATTTCGAGACTTTTCGGGAATATTCTATCTTCTTCATTTACTCGTACCTTTACGTATGATGACCGCAGCACGACACAGGGTACTGCGGTGCTACTTAAAAAATAACGTATTCACAAATAACATCATTTCCATTAAACTATTTTTCACAAATGGAACTTTTGAGTTTAATGTTCATTTTCGTACCAACATTAAACAATTTGCATCATAAGCTGTATAACTGTTTTTTGGAACTATAAAACTGCTACTATTAATATTAAGATCCTCGCCAATAGGAGTAGTCACAATTAAAAACAGCAGATCGATTCACCATAATGATTATTTATTTTAAGATCTTTCAATAATTATCTGTCAGCATTATAAATTGCAGCGACTATTCTTTTTTATTTACTTTTCTTGTCGGCTCGACACTAGCGAACCTAGCGGATTTTGGCTAGGAAGTACGCCCGATTTTATCAGTGTTTACATTTTTTTTTTTTAAATCGGAGTTGGTTCACTTTATAGTTCACCGTGCATATTAGTCACCCTCGATCTGCCATGTTTACAAACAATAAACAGCTTAAACAAATTTGATACCAGACACTCGTTTTTCAAAATTACTGCCAGAGTTTAACATTACATGGCTTTTTACTACTTAAAACAGTATGCTGCATCTCTAAATCAGAAGCAATATGACTACATTGCAGGTATTTTTAAGGTGTTCTCTTAAAAGGAAGGTGACTCTATCCGGGATATTATGTCATGTGTCTACTACCAGGACTCGTTGCTAGTGATTATCGCTAAATCCATTTCAGTCAAAAACATTTACTGATTTATCTCATTCAGATTGTTAGTTAATATCAGCTTACTTAAATGTTTTCTTAGCGTAGGATAATCTTATGTTTATTTAATTTAAAGGTAATATCTTTTAGACGATAGATTGTTAATTTAAATTCATAATCATTTTATTATAATGGCAATGATGGCTTTAGAAAGCCGAAAGTATTCGCCCAATTTTAATAAATAAATTTAATTTTACACTAACAGCGGGTTGCAACAACGATCGTTAAATATCTATTGACTCGTTAAACCCAAATCTTTTACTAAAGGTGTAGTACGGGTTGCATCCTTCTGTTAATTTTTAACGACGACGTGAACTGGCAACGTCGCTTCCTCTGTTAGCTCTGCTCGTCATTTACTTTGACAGATTGAATCTTTACTGATTAATATTTTAGAATTTTTCAATTTTCCAGCCAATTTATGTGAGTGTCGAGAGGTACTTTGAATATATATTATAAAAGTTCAATTTGAGTTCGTTTAGTTGAAGTATTATAATGGTTGACAAAAAAAAATCGCAAGCAATTTACTGCTACAGATAGAAGAAAAACCACTTGGTAAGTAAATTAATAATAAGTACATAAAATTCCTTCAAAAACATTCACTTTATTACATACTTAATTTGTATTTCCAACTACATTTTTGGGGTTAAAATTTTAGGTAAATTGCTAAGAAGTTGTATTGGCCAAAATACTAATTAGAAATAACTAGCTTTTATTAAATATAAAACTGATACAAGGAAATCTAAAAGTGAGATACAACAGAAAGAAAACTAAACTTTACAAGAGGTTAAATAGAAGGAGAGACAGGACAAGGTTCGTATTTTTTTGTCTCATTCAAAGGACACTTTTATTATACATAACATTTGTATGTTCATAATATTTGTACACCCACCCTTCTGGGACAGTAACATTAATATACTTACCTTCTATATAGTATAGAATATTGTGCCTTCTTAGTAATAAAAGAAAACATTTATTTGAAAGCAAATTAAAAATTTATGCAGTAATATATTTAAAGTTAATTTTCTAAGCAAAGTACCTATAATAATGTTATTTAACAGAAATTTTATATTTTAAAAGATTAATTCATAGGATTTTAATTTAAACAGAAATTAAATCACTTTTATATATACAATATAAAACTTCTTTTGTATGTGTTATTATTTATACAATTTTAGCAATATCTGTCTTTTCCCATTTTAAAGATTATTCAAACTACTAAAGTTAAAAAAAAATAAAATTGGAAATAACTAACGTTTAGTATTATTTTTGTTTATTTAAATTCTTTCCTTATTTGTTTAAGGGTAAAAAACGAGAAGGAGGCATGGTTAATCTTCAACTTGATGAGATGGGCTCAAATTAAAGCATTTTTTTTATAATCAAATAGAGTCCCCATTGATTCCACTGCTGCATTCTTTGGTAAGAAAGTATTTTATTTAAACTTAGCTGTTTTATTATACATGGTGGTCAAAATTCGACGCTTTTACATGATACAACTAGATATCGAAACCTTATAACCCACCATTCTTAACTTTTTTGAGAAATAAAACATGGAATGCTTAGTCATGTTATAAATCCATGTTAGAAGCTACAGGGTGATTTTCTAATTTTATCATAATTTATTATCTCAAATAAATATCTTATTTTCAAAAACAATTTAATAATTTGACATAGTTACATATGTAAAATCCATTGTCATACTCTTATTATTTTTTCAAGGGGTACAAATTTTCAAGGTAATACCATTTACCATTTTTTATTTGAACACCCAAACAAAATAATGATATTTTAAAAATCACGCTTACATTTTACTTAGGGGAGGAATTTATAACGGGATATAAAATAACATGTTTAGTTTAAAAAGAAAGGTGAGATCAAATGTGCTTTATCCCCTGCTAATTTCGTAATATCTTATAAACCTGTCAAATTTGGACCATCCTGTATAATTATCACAAATACTTTGTGTGTTGGTAAGAAAATTAGTGCAATATGAAGACAAATTTGGAATTGAAGGGAACTTTTACATATTTTAGTAAAGTATAACTGTAGGTTTAATTAGGTTCTTGCATTGCAATAAATAATTACACGAGTCCTAGTTAACTGCAGCTAAATATCATCGTTGAATCTCTATGTAGGTTCGAGTTATAACTTCTTCAATGATGAATTTCCTATAAATTTTGTTATATCATTATATTTCGGAACATACTTTTAAGAGCTCTAGAATAATATGTATTTATTTATTATTCTGTAGGTGCACGAATCAATAATTGATATTATGCCTCTTTTCAGTGGAGTCTCCGTAGCTGCTTCTCCTAGTAGTCTCTTCACTCCCAAGGAATCTACTAAACCCTTGCCTGGTCCAAGTAGACTCTTCTGGTCCCCCTGCACAGACTCTCAAGCAAAACCATACAGTTAAAAAAGGAAAACTTTGTAACACAACAAAATTAAAAATATTGTTGTATGGACCACTAATCTTGAAACAAGACAGGCTTGGCTCACAAATAAAACTTTAAAATATCTATACTGCCCCAGTAACTACACAAACTATAGAATGAAGATATATGCAATAAAATAAATTTATTAGTGCCAGTATTTTGATATGTGTTACCAATATAGCTGCATTTGTTGAATTAAAGACAAGTTTTGAATAATGTTAACTAGTTATATAAATAAGTGTGATTTAATGTTTTGGGTTGATTTTTGATAAGAATTCTCTAGAAAAATGTTAGTTACATTGTAGAATCAAGTTGACTTTTTAGGATACAGAATAAAAATTGCTGGTATTTTGTTTACTTTTTAAAAAGAAAAATGGGTTAGTATCAGAATGGTCAAATAACCTCAAATATTTGTAATTTGTCAGTTATGGGGGTTTGGCTTATGACGGAGGTATAGCCTTGTAGCAATATATTTTTATTTTTAAATAGGCATTACTTTGTAGTAATATAGGTGTTTGCTAAGTATTTTAAAATATTTCATGAGATGATAGCATGAATAATTTTAAGTCATATAACTGTGAAGCTTGGTATCTCTACTTATATTGTTAAAAACTTTTTAATTCGTATAAATAATATGTATTTATACATTCTCAACTATATTTAATATTATTTTATAGTTTTTTCCTGCCTATTTTCAGAAAAAGTAAATACTTAGCAGTAAACTACTATCAGTAATAACATTTTTATTGTTTGTACCTATGTTGAAATAATCCATTTCTTTTTATACATTTATTAAATATGTGGAACTGGCTAAGTAGACATATCCAATACGTTAAGGCAAACTGTAAATTTTAACACAAAATTACTAGTCAACTTGAAACCTGTCATAACCAAAAAGAAATCCTGAATTGAATGTTTATTTTCTAGAATTAGAATTCTTAATAATGATGGGCAAATTAAATGTATTTTTATTTATTGTAGATTTATTATATTTTTTTATTATGTTATGTATTTTGTGTATAATAATTTAATCCTAAAAAATAAAATTTTAAAATGAATTTGGTGTTTTATTTATGACCTACAAATCTGTGAATTATAAATGTGAAAGCAAATATATTAAGGTAAATAAGTGTAATTTATACATAGTAATTATTTAATATTCTAAATTTCGACTATTACACAACCTATAAAAGCTAATTATCATATAATTATTTAATTTTCTCAACAATCTAGAAATTCCAATATTGTACAAATAAAAAGTTGTTCTTAAATAAAAAATAAATTCTAGCATTAGTTTATTAGCAAAGAAATATAGCATCCAAATTGAAGGGATTAAAGGAACTGTATATGATTTTCAAGAATAGGTCAAATGTGAATTTATTTCTCATACCAGAGATTTTACCATCTCTCCTCCAGTTTTCCATTTCTAACTAAAAAATAGATACTGAACTTTAGAAATTTCCCAATTTAAACAGTTTTTTACTTTGATTCATTGAAAAATGTATAAGTTACAAAATTAATTTAAAAAAACTGACGACTACAAAATACGAATAGTGATTATTTTCTCATGAATCCCATCATCAGATCTTTACCAAATTTATATTAAGAAACCATCTCTCAGGAGCCCCCTTTCTAACAAAAAAATAATCAGAAATCGGACAACATAGTAAAGAATTGTCGCTGAATATCCATAAAAAAATATATTCCGATGAATTGAGAACCTACTTCTTTTTTGAAGTCTGTTAAAAATAGAAAATACATTGGAAATTACCACAGTAAATGGGGTTTGCACACATGATAAAACCTAAACATATTTTTAATTATGTACTTCTATTTGAAAAAATAATGTACACTAGAAAGAAATATGCTTTTCCATGACAAACGGGAAGAGAAAATGTAAAGTAAGTACAAGAAAAAATAGTTTTAGTTTATATAAAAGGGACAAACTATATTTAAATACTGTCGTTGCTTTAAACCACAAATCACAGATTTTTAATCGAGCACTACTAGAAGGGCAGTTAAATGAGTATTTTCCAGTGACTTACTGGAACCTTTTCTTCATTTAAGCCATTCTATTTATTTTAAGAAATTCATGTGTAAAACATTTTTTCTCTGATCCGACTGTCCTTGCTTCTGTCTATTAAAAAATATGAACCGATGTCGAAAAAAGATAGGGATAGTGTTAACATTTAACCATAGTCGTAAAGGTTGAGCCTCAATTTCATTTTTTACTTTATTTGTAATTAATTTTCGAAAAAATATTACCAAATTGACTTCATTATTTTAAAAATCTCCCGTGATCAGCTGTGAAGCGACAGACTAGGTTCTTTCGTTCGCTATTGGTGAAGTGTACACCAGTGTAAATTACACCAGTTACACCACTTTATTTACCTTAGTTTACTTCCCTCCTTATTCCTTATATACATGTCGAGTGTAATTCACTCCTGCTAAATAGCTGGTGGAGAAAATATCCACCAGTGGATACCACATCGCCGACAGGAAGGTTTAGTGGATTTTACACCGGGCCGAACGAAAGGTTTAGTGTACGTTGGTGTAGTTCATTCCTACACCAGTGGGACGAACGAAAGAACCTACTGTCAGTTGGAAAAGCGCCGTTGCCAGTTTTAATCTCAGTTAGTTATTTGTTCTTTAGCTAACGAGAGATTTTAACAATCGTTCTTGCAACCGGCTGTAAATCTCTTATCCCATTTAGAGGACACCCAGAAAAAACACTAACATGGCAAAATGTCAACTTCCTTGACCTACAAAATATAAAATTACTAAACTTTTGACGCCATCTTGGAATATACCGCAATGATGAAAAGTTAATAAATGGCACCTACGTTTTACTTATTGTATTTAGTTACTGCAGTTGTTTTACATACATATTAAACATACATTAATTAACACAAAAATATCGAATCATAAAACCGGATTATATTTTTTTATCCCGTACTAAAATCAATTCATCTACACCAATGGCATATGGTATGTGGGCGGGCTAATATTTTTTTGACCCCGCAGGGCCGGTATCTTGATTACAGGCTGCGTGATAGCTTCATTAGGTCAAAACTTTCGGTTAGAAGGCCCACCTCTGACGCCCGAACCGTTTCATTTTCATTCTCCGACCGATTTTGTTTGAACACAGTAAGTAACCACTAAATTTCGGATATTTTTATACTTATAATGATGCTGCGGCCGACGGTTGTTATGTTGTTGGTCTCGCACGTTATTTTTTAGGTCCACGAGAATTGAGATCTGTTGGGGCACCTACAGCATGTTCCATTAAAATTTTAAAGGTAAAATGTAAGTGTTATTAGTTTTGTTGAATTCTAATTACCAAAGCTTTACCATGGCCAGTGGTGCTGGCCTTGTTTTTTTTTTATTCTATTGTATTAGTTATATTTATTCATTTACAAATTTAGGGAATATATCTAGTTATTGTTTATATTACCTAATCAACTGTCCAGAAACCATATCAACAAAATAGTTTTAAGTGCGTGAAGAATGCTAGGTTTCATTTGCATACATTAATTTAATTTCTTGTCTGAAATCCTTGTACTTTGCATATGTTCGATCGCGTCTTGAATTTGCTGCTTTGGTTTCGGTGCACCTGAACTGCAGAAAAAATAATCTGGTTCTATAATCCGACACCCGAACTGCGGAAACAAAATAGTTTGACCTGGTCTGTACAATCTAAAACACCCGAACTGCGGAAACTAGTCTGTGAAATAATGGTAGCGTATGAAAAAAGAAAAAAATGACCAGATACAATTTGAAATTCAATTTTATTTAATATTGAAATATGTAAACAATAAATTAGAGTGAAGCAATACTACCAAATTTGTAAGAGACACACTCGACAAAGTTATACCTATTTATTTGATTAATATTGCAAAATTTTAGATTAAATTTATTTTTGTTTATTTAAAACTTCGCTGAGAAGTCTCTTCTCATGTTTTAACACAGAGTTAATTCTTATATAGGTGCATATTAATTATCGACTTTAAAAAATATTAATAATTGGATGTGGAGAGGGACAATAGGCACTAAATTTGAAGTATAATGATTCGCATGTATTGGTATTTCTACAAGTAGAAGAAGTTTTAGCCGCCCATATTTTGGGTGGAAATAGAGTTAGTATCTATATCTATATATTGTATCCACTAAATAGGCACAAAACTAAGTAATTCTTTCATCATCTGGCTTCTCGGCCATGAAATCTTCAGCAAATGAGCCCTCTACTTCATTTCTAAATAAAAAGGACAGCCCAAATATAGGATGCTGCCATCCAATAGTGGAATTAATGTCTATATATTCTGTGCTCTCAGACCAAGTTGTTGTGTTTTGCGCCACCAAAAAAACGGTCATTATAGGGACCGTGCGTCATGACTTTAACGCTAACTGGTGACAAAAATGTGAATTTTTTGGGGGGTATTTATTAATGTTTTATACGGCATTTATTGTTTAATAATTATTAATAAAATGAAGTCGAATTATTTTCGTAATATCAATATCGAAAAAACTTGTTGCATCCGTGGATGTACAAACACATCACTTTAGAAACCTGGATTTCATTCGATAGTAAAGAAATTTTATAAATTTCCACAGAGCACAATTATGCCTCACACCCAATGATATACATAATTACAAAGATTGCTTATCCATATGTAAATCAGACGACGAAAAGCGTATTTCACTGGGCAAAGTTTTCTTTTTATCTAGCTTGTATCAATTTTGAGCACTTAGTTGTAAAGAAATCATTTACAGAAAAATTAGAATCTTTAGTGTTTTCTTGTCATTAAGATTTTTACATATTTAAATAACCATTTTATATAAATATAATTTTACAGATAATGGTTTATTCTGTTGATTAAAACTAATGTAGAATGTTATGAAATAAAAATATCCAATTTGACAAAAATATCACTGCCCTCTTTACAATTTATTAACTATTTCTCATTTATTATTAAAATAAACAAATCATAAATAATACATTGAAATTACTGTCAAAAGAGATTGTAACAAACTTTAAAATATTAAAAATCCAGTGATTTTTTGTAAATTTTTTTAGTGACATTACCATTAAACATTATTCAGAATAATAGATAAGTGTCCAATTACAACTCTTACCAAAGTTGTTCATACCTCATATCAAAATTGTTTACATTACCTTTTCAAAATTGTATTACATATTGCAATTATGTATTTTATGTAGAATTGTTTCTGAAATAGTAGTCTAAAATTATTTATATCCATCTGTTATAAAAATTGTTTAGATCTCTTAATATTATTTAACTACATGAAAACTCAACTTTCCAAATACATAATGACATGTCTTGAAGTAAAACTTTAATTATTATCTTTTTCTAAAGATTAAAATGCTGAAATTTTATTTTAACACATTTGGGCTAGAACGGCTCTATTTAGTGAGCACTAGGAAAGGCACATTGCAACCAGCTTTTCATAATTTTTTTATAGTTGGGTGAGCAATCTATAATATATGTATCATTGAACATCTCATAAACGCCAGTGGATGAATGACATTTCGATTAACATAAAGCTAAAAAGATTTATAATTATTATTATCAATCTTTTTTATTAATTTACATTTTTTAAATGTTATTGTAATACTTTTAAATTCAGTGTTACTAAATACCTATATTTTAACATTGGATACACTTGTTTAAGGTACAACTTTACAATTTATTATCACTTAGCCATTTAAATCTTTTTGCTTAAAATGTATATGCATGTCCAGATTTTAATAATGTTTCACGTTTTACGTCATTTTGACCATGTACACGATTGTTTGGTACGGGCCGGTATCTATTTTTAACTATATTTAATATTTAAAAAAATACCCTTCATTATTTACTTGCAATGTTTACCCCATTTAATTCTAAAATTAAACACTAGAGAGGGATAAGTTCGGCAGTAGTGCTGCCTCTATATTTCACGCACGGTCCCTATTTCACCAGTTGTGAAAAGAAAACATATAAAAATAAAACTTTTTTGGTTTTAAAATTAATATAATACTAAAATTAACGTTTCAACTTTTCCCACGAATCTGATTGATGAAATATATAGCAATTTCGTCTGAAAAACTGAACTTCTAAACGAAAATAGTCCTTTTAACCCATAGACCTTGTCCGCAGTTTGAGTTAGGGATTATATCCCTTTTTTATTACCTTTATACCTGTCCCATGCGTTCCCGCAGTTCGAGTGCGTCCTTTGGTTTGTTGTCCAAATTACAACATTCACAATGATAAAATTGAAAGTGTTCAAAGATCTTTTTAAAGTCTATTAAGCTAGATCGTACTTATCTTGTCCAAGATACTGTTTTTATTATTTATTAATGATCTTTTCATATCATTAAAGTATAAACTATTATTTGCTGATGATTTGAAAATTTACAAATGTGACGTCTTAATTGTATTGTTTATTTCTTCAAGCAGAATTGAATAAAATCTCTAATTGGTGTACAAGTAACAATATCTTCCTAAAATTTGTAGAATGTAAAATTTGTACATTCAGTTGCAAGCTCCAACTAATTTTACATAACTATCAGATACATAACATATATCTATCAAGGCAGATGCGAGATCCCGGAGTTAAATTTGATTCTGGTTTGCAAATTGTCGATTATATTAATAATATAGTTTTTTAGTCTTCTGGGTCTTTAGGGTTTACTATAAGAAATTGTAGAACTTTTTGTCACGAAATTCCTCTGAAAACACTATTTTTGCGATTATAAGATCGAAACTTGAATACGTAACAATCTATTAGGATTCCTAATATCAAATACACATAAATTCATTGGAAAAAGTTCAATGCGTTTCTTAAATTCTTTTCTAGAAGGCTTTCGATAACTTATGTCCATATGTGACAAAGAGCCGATCTTTTCACCTCTGAGTAAAGTTACATGACAAATTAACGAATAATAGCCCTATAGTTTAATCAGCAAGTAGTTACTTTCAGCTTTACTCAGAGGTGAAAGAATTGGCCCTAAATCGAAAAATATTGAAACTGACATGTTCAACGTGTGCGGCTGGCCGGTGCAGCTACAATAAAATGTTTATAACAGGTTGACATTCTTGTCATCTGTCATCACTTGGATGTAAATTAACTTGTTGTGGACTGCAATCTTGATTTTTCACAATAAATAAAACACTTGATACGTTTGTGAAACAATATTTATTCCTGCTTTCGCAGCGTGCAGTTACCGAATATCGAATGTTGTAAAAAACGAAACAATTTTTTATCTGGAAGTTGGCGATGTTGCCAAACTCTACATAATATCCAGTTTTACATTAAAAAATACATTTTATATAAAAAAGGCAGCTACAAACCTAACCAATCACGGCATCTTAGTTTTTGATGAAAAATAGAAAACTAATTATTTTACTGTTTGCCCATGAGATAATAAAAAATATATATTGTCTATGTTTTAAGCCCCTGTAATTTTATCGCAGCACGTTTGTTTTTAAGTTGAGATCATTGGTAATGATCCAAAAAACGTAAAATCCTGTAAATTTTCGGACTTTTTCGATGTTTCGCCTATTTTTTCTAAACCATTTGTTTTTAGAAAAACATTAAATTTTCTTAAATTATCATTGCTACAAATTATTTTTTGTTACAGAGACGTAGCAAAGTTGGAACAGATTCCTCAATATGTATATAACGAGAAAAACTCAGGTTTTCGCTTTATAACTTTCATTTTTAAATATATGTATACCAAATATAGCACTATACAATGTGTTACTTAATGATAGGCCATAATTCAAAGGGCATATGCATGAACCAAGGTCAAGTAGTATGTGTCCTAAAAAGTCTTGTTTTTAAAGTTTTAAATAATGGGTGTTTTAATAATATCTCAAACATCCGTTTGTTGATTTTGTTGAAATTTGACAGTATCTTCATTGTGATAAGACGCCAAGCAAACGCTAACGTTAATAATTATGAGTTCCAGTGGTGTCGCAGGGGTAGTCTCACGAATAATGTTGACCAAAAAAATGTCCGCCACTGACTTTTTAATTTTTTTATATTATTTCGAATTATGCTGCTAAAAAACATCTTTTTTTGGTTTTTAATATGTTTTCGTATCTTATTTTGTTTTCGAGGAAAAAATAAAAACCAGTTTATTGAAGGTCGAAAAATTGTTAAAATAAAATCAGGTTAACTTTAATCCTGGCACAATATTTATTTATAAACCATTTTTTAAATCTAAGAAATAAAAAATAATAACAATTTAACAGAGTATTCAAACACATATTGGAAATGGCCACCTCCTGCTTCTATGAAAATTCTGAGTGTAACGCATGGTTTTACATCAGTGGACAATTATATTCCTTAGTTGTTCTACTATCTCGATTGGTGTAACATAAACAAATGATTGTACGTACCCCCATAAATAAAAATCCAGGCTTTTTAAGTTCAATTGTGGTCCTCCTCGACCTATCCAACGATTTTGGTAAGCTCCATTCAAATACTCACGTGCCAATATGCTTAAGTGGCTGGTGCACTATCATGCATAAAACAATGTTGTTGCCGTAACTGAAGAGTAACATCTTCAATAAGTAAAAGCAAATGATTTTGTAGAAAATTACTATGACTGTCCGTGAAGTCGTCTTGGTAAAAAAATGGCCCAATCAAATAGTAACCTACAATACCGATCCAAACGTTAAGAAAAATTGTTCCTAAAAATTGGTCTCTGTAATAGCATGAAGATTTTCTTGGGCCCAGATATGATTATTATGGAAATTAATTATTGCATTTCTGGAAAAGGCGCTTCGTCTGTAAATGTAATGATGGAATCAAAGTGAGGGTTTTCTGTAAGCCTTTGAAGATACCATCTATAAAATTTCGTACGCGGTTTAAAATCTCTTGGAAGAAGTGCCTGAACTCTTTGTACGTGGTAAGGATACAATAAAGAATCTATTAAAATTGTCCATGCCATTTTATGGCAAATATTTAATTCCTTTCACGTACTAGTTGCTATATTCTCTTCGACCGCAAGTAGGAGAGCCTCTTCAACTGCCGCAGTTCGAATTGTAAAAAGTCTTTCCCTGCAGGTATTACGTTTAAAACTGCCAGATTCAGTCAATAATTTTCTGCCAGAAAGGACACGATCAGGATACCTTTCTTGATAGAATAATTATTTAACATTATTTTATTAGCACAATTCACATTTTGACCTGAGGAAAAATAATAATAAACTATCACGGAAGGTCAAACACATTATAACATAACAACAACATAACATTTCCTAGGAACGATCAATATTGACTTGATCTTATTGATAACATTGCCAAATTTCAACCAAATCGACAAAAGGATTTTTGAGATAATATTAAAAAACATTTTAAATTAGGAATGAAATAGACGGTATTATTTTCAAAACCGTAACATTTGCCAGAAATTGTGCTGGCAGTACTGTTTAGAATAGCATTGAGGCAAGGTGACGATGACGACGGTGCTGGTCCGCGTAAATAGAAAACCTACTTCAATACGTCCCCCAGGCAGTGACCAACTAGACTAGGGTTTTTATGGGTTAATCGTGCAGAAAACCAACTTGAATATATCATCGGATGGTACCGTATTGGAGTAGGATTGCGCGTTATTACGGTGCCTAAACATGTGGAAATACTACTTCAGTGTTTTCTTTCGTAAAAAAAAAACATATGTGTTCGCATAGTTTATTAATATTTGTTGTCATACTGTAAACGATTTGTAATATTAAAGGCTATATTATAGGGTTACTTTTTGGCACCATAATTGAAATAAGTATATTTAGCTCTTGGGCGTGAGGTAGTTGTGGGTTGTTCTTTAGTAAATTACTGTAGATATAAGTTTTATTCAGTAATAATTGATAATCAAGTGGCGACATTTTTACCTGTAAGTATGGTGCTATTTGCATCGTTTGTTAATGTTTTTGACACACTGTAAATTATTCTCAATATTGAATGCTATATTATGGGGTTGCTTTTTAGCGCCTCGGCGTTCTAATTTCGCAGGACGTCCAGCTTGAATTCTTCCTTCTGAAATACCTCTAGCTTTTCGGTGTGAAATAGATGTTGGTTGTACTTTATTTTTTCTTATCTCCTACCGGCTGTTTTGTGATACACAAAAATGACATGATCTGTGATGGGGTCTGTAGAGTTTCTAGTATAGCGGAAAATTTATGTATATAAAAAAGTTTTATATAGTAATTGATAATCAAGTTGCGAAATTCTTATCTGTAACTGTGGTAATAATAATAATAATAATAATAATAATAATAATAATAATAATAATAATAATAATAATAATAATAATAATAATAATAATAATAATAATAATAATAATAATAATAATAATAATAATAATAATAATAATAATAATAATAATAATAATAATAATAATAATAATAATAATAATAATAATAATAATAATAATAATAATAATAATAATAATAATAATAATAATAATAATAATAATAATAATAATAATAATAATAATAATAATAATAATAATAATAATAATAATAATAATAATAATAATAATAATAATAATAATAATAATAATAATAATAATAATAATAATAATAATAATAATAATAATAATAATAATAATAATAATAATAATAATAATAATAATAATAATAATAATAATAATAATAATAATAATAATAATAATAATAATAATAATAATAATAATAATAATAATAATAATAATAATAATAATAATAATAATAATAATAATAATAATAATAATAATAATAATAATAATAATAATAATAATAATAATAATAATAATAATAATAATAATAATAATAATAATAATAATAATAATAATAATAATAATAATAATAATAATAATAATAATAATAATAATAATAATAATAATAATAATAATAATAATAATAATAATAATAATAATAATAATAATAATAATAATAATAATAATAATAATAATAATAATAATAATAATAATAATAATAATAATAATAATAATAATAATAAATAATAATAATAATAATAATAATAATAATAATAATAATAATAATAATAATAATAATAATAATAATAATAATAATAATAATAATAATAATAATAATAATAATAATAATAATAATAATAATAATAATAATAATAATAATAATAATAATAATAATAATAATAATAATAATAATAATAATAATAATAATAATAATAATAATAATAATAATAATAATAATAATAATAATAATAATAATAATAATAATAATAATAATAATAATAATAATAATAATAATAATAATAATAATAATAATAATAATAATAATAATAATAATAATAATAATAATAATAATAATAATAATAATAATAATAATAATAATAATAATAATAATAATAATAATAATAATAATAATAATAATAATAATAATAATAATAATAATAATAATAATAATAATAATAATAATAATAATAATAATAATAATAATAATAATAATAATAATAATAATAATAATAATAATAATAATAATAATAATAATAATAATAATAATAATAATAATAATAATAATAATAATAATAATAATAATAATAATAATAATAATAATAATAATAATAATAATAATAATAATAATAATAATAATAATAATAATAATAATAATAATAATAATAATAATAATAATAATAATAATAATAATAATAATAATAATAATAATAATAATAATAATAATAATAATAATAATAATAATAATAATAATAATAATAATAATAATAATAATAATAATAATAATAATAATAATAATAATAATAATAATAATAATAATAATAATAATAATAATAATAATAATAATAATAATAATAATAATAATAATAATAATAATAATAATAATAATAATAATAATAATAATAATAATAATAATAATAATAATAATAATAATAATAATAATAATAATAATAATAATAATAATAATAATAATAATAATAATAATAATAATAATAATAATAATAATAATAATAATAATAATAATAATAATAATAATAATAATAATAATAATAATAATAATAATAATAATAATAATAATAATAATAATAATAATAATAATAATAATAATAATAATAATAATAATAATAATAATAATAATAATAATAATAATAATAATAATAATAATAATAATAATAATAATAATAATAATAATAATAATAATAATAATAATAATAATAATAATAATAATAATAATAATAATAATAATAATAATAATAATAATAATACCTCCAGATGAAACTTATAAGTACTTGGGAACACCACAAAACCAGCGTATAGACCACACGCAACTTAAAAAAGTATTCACGGAAAAATACAAAAAGAGAGTACTGAAAATTTTAAATACAAAACTGTCAGCGAAGAATCAGATTGTCGCTCTAAATTCATGGGCAGTACCTGTCTTGACGTACACATTTGGCATCCTGAAATGGTCCGATGCTGATCTAAATGAGCTTGATCGCCTAACCCGACGTCTAATGACCAAATTCCGATGTCTACACCCTAATGCATCGGTCAAGAGAATATATCTCCCCCGAAAAAACGGTGGCCGAGGAATGGTTAACATTTATAAACTATGCAGGACACAGGAGGTAAAACTAAGACAGCGATTGCTTGAGTCGGAAGATAGTCTAATGAGGTTAGCTACCCAAGAAGATCGAGGGTATACACCTCTTAACTTACAGCACCATCATCTTTTGTTTGATATAAGCACAAGACAAGAAGATCAAGAAACATGGGCGGAACGAGCTCTGCACGGAAAATTTCCAAAGAGTCTGGAGTTAGATAACATCGATAAGGCACCATCATTGGCTTGGCTTGACGCTTGTTATCTATATCCGGAAACAGAAGGATTCATAATGGCTATTCAGGACAGAGTTATGAGAACACGAAATTATGAGAAACACTGCCTAAAACTAGAGGTCGAAGACAGATGCAGAAAATGCGGATCAGTGGGCGAAACTATCGAACACATAATAGCAGGATGTCGGTACCTAGCAGACAACGCATACCTAGGACGTCACAACCAAGTTGCCAAGATCATCCACCAACAACTTGCTTTAAACAACGGTCTCCTGAGCTCATGCCCACCTTACTATAAATATCAGCCCGCAGCTGTTCTGGAATCAACAGAAACGGTGCTGTACTGGGATAGGCCAATAACAACGGACAGGACAGTCGACCACAATAGACCAGACATCGTCATTATCGATAAACAAAAGAAAACAGGATTGATCATCGATATAGCTGTACCACTGTCATACAACGTCACTAAAACCGAGACCGAGAAGATCAGGAAATATGAAAATCTGTCATATGAATTAAAGAACATCTGGAAACTAGACGAAGTCTCCATAGTCCCACTGGTGATGTCAGCGGAGGGAATTATATCGAAACACTTCACTAAAAATCTCCAAGATATAGGATTATCAAAAAACATAGTTGGATATGCACAGAAAGCAGTCATTTTGCAAACCTGCCACATCGTTCGCAGGTTCTTAAATGGTACCTAAGTGGGTTAAACTGAATTGTTTCCCTGCTAGGTTGTCCGAGCTCATACATTTTGTATAGCGAAAAATTATACCAGCATGTGCTGAGAACACGAAAATAATAATAATAATGCTCTCCCTAATTCACCCCCTTTACGAGTTAATTTTAACCCCAAAAGCTAAGCTTGTGCGGGGAAACGGACGGCTATTATTATTATTTGCCGTGGCGCTCCGGGGCGACTTAAAGATGATTGATGGTGCCATTTGACTTACAGGTGAGGAAAACCCGGAAAATCTCACCCACCATCATTATAGTATATGGCTCGTATTTGCTTCACTTTGTAAAACTTGACCAATGCGTGTAAACTCATAATTTATTTTGTGGACTATGTTATTGTAATTGTCAAAACCTCTTTGGTCAATGGGAATGTTGAACTGTGATGATGCTCCTAACTCCGCTTGCTGAGATGTAGTTTGATGAGATGTGTGTTCATTTGATGATCCTTCATGAACAGGTGCGTTGATATCTTCAAAGAAATACAGTTGAATTTCTTTTCCTAGAGCCAGATATGTAAGCTGTTGGCGATCCTTTTCAGATAGCAGCAGGGCAGATTTAAACATAATACCGTACTTATCTTCAACTGCTAGTAGGTGTTTGCAGAAGCGCCCACCACTTCCACTTGAACAAGTGCAAAATCCAATTTTACTATCAACTACGTAGTACTCTAATGTTCGTTCGTTGAAATTTAAATGTTTTTTTATCAACCTGTATAAGTTCGGTTATATTTTTGGATCTTTCAAAAAATTTCTGAGAGTCCAGTGTCATTTTTCGGGATCTTGAATTAGCAAAATGTAATCTTTTTCACTCAACTTGCATTGAAAAGACACCGTACAACTTTCGTCATTTTGACCGTTCATTTTAACGATTCGATAGTGAGTTAATATTGCACTAAGTAATGTTTCAATATTTTCTTCCATTTTATTGGTAGAGTATATGGTTAATTCACTTTTTGTTTATAAACAATCGAATACCGAGTGAACGTTATAAACATAACCAAACAACCACTTAAGGAACACTTGCCGTACTAAAGTAGCAATTACAGAATATTACGCCGCCTAAAGACCGGAAAATCCTACTCCAATACGGCACCATCCGGGGCTATATTCAAGTAGGTTTTCTGCAAGAATAACGCATAAAAACCCTAGTCTGGTTGGTCACTGCCTGGGGGACGTATTGAAGTAGCTTTTCTATTTACGCTGCCGGTGCTTCCCCTAAAAAAGCTAAGCTGTAAAATCTGAGAGGTTGATAGGTAGACACTTTTTGGCAATAATATCTGGATAAACTAATAACAAAAGAGCTTTAAGGAGATGTTTGTTTGTTTGTTCTCACACAAAACAAGACCAGAAAAAAGAAAGGATAGCAGATACATGTTCATAGATTGTGATGTAGACCTGTGTGTAGTGCCTTGTTTCAAAACATACCACAGCTGATTTTTAAGAAATATATATCATTTGTGTTATGTATAAGTCGCGTTACTTGTTAATAAAATTATCAATAAAATTGTTTGTAGTATTTTTATTCATATAGCAAGACTCCAATTCATGATTATACACCAACTTATATTTGTAATAAGGTATTCATTGACAAAATAAATTTATCCGCCATTCGGCGGTCTGTGGTGCAAATCAGCTAAAAATAGTCCCGTCCTTAAAAGGGTTAAGTGTAAAGCTTTATAACACAGTTTAGTCAAATAGAATTTACTTTGGATACTTTGAAAAATCTGGACATAGGCATAGTTTGTGTTATCCAATGACTTATAATTCTGCAACCAGAATATACAGGGATAAATGGTAAGTTACATAGAATAGTTCTATCCGCTTATTTCTTTTTAATAAATTCAAATAAAAAAATTGACATTAAGTGAATTAATACACAAAAAAGTAGGTAAATAAACTTGCTACCATAATATAATCGCATAAATTATAAAAGCATAAAAATACTCTTTATAACTTATGTTAAACAGAATTAAACTATCTCCACAAAAAGTTGGATATCGACTACTTCTATTTTGAATAGAACTATCTTACCTCCATGAGCGGTCGGAGCTAGGTATATTCTGTAGTTGTCATTGATGCAAAAAAAACTATCTTCGATCAAAATTTCACTTAAGTTGTTTATATTTGAAGATAGGGTGGTTCTGCTTTCAAATTAAAATTAAATTTTAAAATAGGATACTTTTTAGTTAACAGTTCTCATCAAATAATAAATAGGATATATGCTATACATTCTGTAGTTACTAGAAACCGCTACATTTGCTCTGAAGCGACGTTTTGCAATTAAATTAACATTCATTGTTTAGCAAATGGAGTCCTTATTAACTATTATTTATTAATCCTATTTAATTGGTAATATCGTATTGACGGAAATTAAAAAATCCGTCTATTTTGATAGATTAAAAAATTAATGAGTGTTAAACAGGTCTAGATTAGTTTGTTTATTTAATTTTTTTTTAATACCTAAGCAAATATCTCCATTGAATTTTCAAGAGGGCACCTATAGTGCGTCTCCTTCAGAAGATTATATGAGTCGGTAGTGTGTGAGCATCAAATCTGAATCTGACTGACAATACCACATTCTCGATTCTCCTCACATCGTGAAACAAGTGAACGGCTACAAATGTAATCATAAATATCTCAGTCGGCCGTGGATCTGCTGTTCAAGAACCCGTTTCGGTTATTTTAAAAATGTTGCCTTATCAGAAATTACGGTAGGCCAAGAAGATACGCCTCAATACAATTATAATTCTTGCCGATTGTGCTCTCTACTTTAGTGCTGATTATATTGTAAAATAATTGACAGCCCAGCTTATTTATCCCTCAAGTCCTTTGTTGTGTATTGTTTTCTTGGACTATGTACTTTTCAAGCAGTCATTTAACTTGTCAGATTTTTTCTGCGTTCCAAATTTTAAATTTGCATAGTTTTCAGTCCCGAACAAATTCTCAACATTGTAGTTAGGAATTAAGTATATTATGAGATATTTTAAATTTGTTTATACTATTTTTACGATAAGTTTAAAAATAGGTACATCATATTTAGTAATTAATGCAATAAATTAAAATTTAAAAATCTGGCAGTTGGTTGCATCCGTTGATTCAAAGGACCCTACACGTTTTACATTGATTTTGGGTACTGACAGAATTTATTCAAATTTTAGTATGTTATTTTTCAAGACATTAATAGCAACTTTCTTATGGACCTCAAGTTTGCAGCTCTACAGGGTGTGCTGTTAGAAGGAGTCAGAAGTGTGAAATACAAAATTAATATTTTCATATATATCTCTACTACTCTTAAGAAATTTATGTTTTTTTTATGAATCTTATGATACCTTTTACACTTGTATATAGTTTTTTAATGCCTACTGATACTTTGTAAAATAAAACATACAGAGCGTTCACAAAATTAGAAATAGTAGTTACTTAAATAAGGTGCATTTTCATGTATTATCATTATTAGAACATTATTACAGGGTGTGACAGAAATAAATAAAAAATTCGTAGTACAAATATTTTTTTTTTTTTTAGTATAGATATTTAGAGTTCCCACTAAATTATAAATCAGTATAAAAGAAACTGCATTTAAAAAAAACTTGTATTACATATATTAACTATAAACCAATCACACTATCAAAATCTGACTCATCTTTCAGCAGCATTTAAATAGTTCCTAATAAAACACTTGTAGGGTACTTTATATTATTTTCGTATCGTGCATATCCTAGGTAACACAAAACACTAGAAATATGAGCATACGTGCCCATAGTTATTGCACCAGTGTTACATGTACAATAATAATCCTGTTAAATTTCGTTATACTCTATAAATAACATCTGCTTTACATTATTCGTAAATCTTGTATTATTTTGGTTTAGATCTAACCACTATCCCCTTCTACAAAGCAAATTATCACGTTCTACGCGTGCTTGTACCCTCTTCTAATTTTCTGCGTAAATTTGTACAAGTCTTCTTGACAACTCAGGCGTAGCATCTGGTATGGTGATTGTTTGGGGATACCTGTTAATTAATACACACCCAATTTTTAAAAGATCTTTCAAGTGCACACAATGATCCAATTGAATTGTATTTTTAAAAAAAATTAAGATATTTTTTAGATGGCCATTTCTAGATTCCACAATCCATCTCGTTTTTGTAATCAATTGAGCCGTAGGTAGGTGGGTTAGGAGAAATTACGCAACAGAGACCTAGATTTTCCAGAAATTCAGCTGCATCTCTATATCGCCGATCTACAACAAGTCCAGCTTTACCTAAATTATATTTTTTATGGACTGAAAATGATTTCCTCTGAATACAAAATTGCTTGAGGAATTTCTTAATTGGCACTATACAAAATTTTAAAAAATTCATGTCTTTGGATAAAAAGTTTGCAATTTCTAACATCGTTACACTGGACACCAATACTTTCTGGCACATATCTTGTGATTAAACTAATTGTGACCAGTAATATTTTGTTACTCACATTTTGGCTTTATGAGTAACCAAACATGTACGCAATGAATGCATCGGATAGACCTTGGCTTAATTTTATCTAAAAGGCCAATAAATCTCTATTCTTTATCTTTCTATGATTTCCATAAAGAACAACGGGATTACAATATGTATATATTTCTCCAAATTGCCGCTTCGACAGAAACACAACATTTTTAAATTCTGTATCTTCTAAATTATATTCATGACCATATCTTATTCTTAAAATATTGGACGAGTTATCGTTCATTTTTGAAAACCATAGTGCAGTTTTTCCTTTCCTTTCATAATAATGAAAGAAGGAATGGTAATGGGGCCTATTCTGTAACAATTCCTTTATATTTAACGGCCTTTAAAAATATTTTCTTTACTCAACGGTAAATTTAAATACAGTGAAGTGAACCAGCACTGAAACTACAATAACTACAACACTGAGGGAGTGTGTGTCCCAGGTTCGAATCCCACCATTGGCCGGGATGTTTTCATTTAATTTAATTATTTAAAATTAATTCTGATGCTTGGGTAGGATTCCCCACTCGACCGTTCACTGTTGGGTTCTAATTAACAGTGCTGTTCCTAAAGAAAGAGTAACAAAGCCTACACATAACACCAGGCGAAATAACCTTAGCAGTTGATGCCGATGGCTATTCGATTTTCACCAATCTAGAGGATTCAAATTCAAGGGTTGAAGTGGGTTTTTCAAGTAGCAGGTCATTTCCGAAAAGGAATCTTCTTGCGCAATGAAGCGCGCCATATTTTCTTGAACCATTTCATGGTGACCTGCCCACAATTGAGTGTTCATTATTGGTTCTGAAAATAATTGTATACATAGTAAAAGTAAGTTTACAGAAAACCGGGGGGAAAACGTTGTCATATTTAGAGCAGAAATGGTTATTAATTTTTTTTCTCAAGTACACATAAGAAATAATTTAGGTACCTATAATTATTAAATTTCAGTATTACAAAAAAAACACAATTAGAATTATTGCTTTCCACATCAAAAGTAATTATGTAAAATTGAAATTGAAACTAGTACCTAAAATTTAAAAAATACAATGGCTTACCAGTAGTATATTCCTTAGGTGGTTCATCAGCTGGATGTTGATGCATTTGGGATGATGCTTCATTTATTATTTCAGCACCCCTAGCACAGTTTAAGGGATCTTTGATATAAATTTTCTTAAATCAGGGATCCAACAATGTAGACACTGCTAGGAGATGTACTTTTTCTGCTGGTCCAAACCTACTTCTAATTTCCTTTAAAAGGTTGCTTTTAAGAGACTATGCAGTATCTGAATAATTTGCCGCACTGGTGTCAACTGATGAAATGCTTCTCTCTAAATTATAAATTAAAGGTATTACAATGCTGCTTGTTGAATATGTTTGTCCAGAAAGTTGTGTTGTTGCATTATCGAGGGGTTGTAGAAGCAACATGACAACTTTTAATTCTTCTATGAGAGGTCCGGTTATCATAACAGGGGCAGTTAGTTGCATGTCTATTTAAAATAGCATTGAGTTCTTCTCTGAGCTCTAAAAATCGGCATACCATATGATAAGAAGAGTTCCATCTTGTAGGGACCATCTGCACAAGTTTTTTTTCAATCTGGTCTGCCTGTGCTTTTCTCAACTCATCTGCTGCAACTACACTTTGCTTGAACCATGTCACAATGTCTTTTATTGATTTTATCATATCTTGAAAAGCAGTTATGGGTCTTATAGCTTTTTCAGCAATTAGGTTCAGCTGGTGGGCAAAACAATGTATATGGCGTTTATTGCCAAATAACAAATCAACTGCTTTGCACATATTTGCTGCACCATCAGTGACTACAGCTGTAACATTCTCATTAGCAATGTTCTATTCTATTAAAACATTTTCCATTTTGCTCACAATAATACGATGACACCAAGAGTACCCGCATGCATTTGAGTGCCGTCACCAAAATGAACAGTAATACCAAGGTAGCTCCTAGTCTGCATATCAGTCCATATATCAGTCGTAATGGTCAGGTGTTTACCTTCAATTTTGTTTTTAAATACACTCGCAACTGAATCATATTTTTTATCCAGCAGGGTACTTATTGTCTTGCGAGAAGGTATTTTGTATTGTGGGGCTACGGTTCTCATCAAGTATTTGAAACCTTCATCCTCAACAACTGAGATGGGTTGAAAATCATATCATACAAAATGGCAGTGGTTGTTTTATTAAAATTTCTTTCATCTCCTGACCAGGAAAAAATATTTTTAAAAGACTGAGTAATTTTTGGTTGCATCTTATTCGCTTTAGGATTCTTTTCGATAACGTACTTACATTGCTGCATGAAGAAAAAGACAAGTCATTATCGTCGCCACGAGCCACTGAGGTACTGGGACTACTGGCAGTAATCTCATACGCTTTATGATTCTTTGAAGATATCGTACTTACATTGCTGCATGAAGAAAAAGACAAATCATTGTCGTTGCCATAAGCTGCTGAGGTACTGGGAGTACTGGGACTACTGACAGTAATGAACTCAATATTTTCTTCTTGATTGTATTCATGACAATCTATATTTTCCGGAGCTATCCTTTTGTTTGTATTGGACTCTTCTATTTTAAACAAGGTTTCAAATGCCTTTGGATGTGTTCCTCAGATTTGAAGTGTTTCCTGAGGTCTTTATTTTTCTTGGACACAATAAACACTGGGAGAATTCTGGTGTATTTTTGCATTTTCGCCACAAAATACTTTTTCTTGGAGCCATATCAAAGACACAATGAAATTAACACTACGGAGAATCGCGCACACAACTCAAAAAGCACTACTTATTGCTTACAATACAAAATACAAGTAAAACAATCCGAGACGGAATTCGGACTTCCCCGAAACAATAATCAATAAAAATCTACAACAATGTTTTTTGCTGTAATGTGTCGCCATCTATCGTAGTGAAGTTAAACGAGTCCAAAGCGCGTTCGATTATTATTTTAGATTTAATGATGCGGCGACCAGAAAATTGCGGACCCGCTAAGTTTCCTTTTTTGTGTATTTTTAATTTGTAATTGAGTAATTGAGATTTTCAGCAAAACATTGACGCAAGTTCTTCAAAATATCGATGTTTTCATCGATGGTTAAAGTTAACAACATCGATGGTAAAAACATCGAACGTAAAATATCGATGTTTTACAAAAATCGATAATTATCGCCCACCCCTAATACAAACTATTTATTCGCGGACCTACAAAAATAGATACGATAATAATAAACAAAATGTCTTTCTTATCAATATGACGGGAGTGGACAAACTGCACAGACTGAGAAAAATATAATCCTAACAAGGGAAAAATATTTCAACCGGGAATGGCTCCGGCCCAATCCACATATATATTATACAACAGCCAAATATAGCACCACCAATACAAACACAGCATATAGTACAACCCTATTTCTATCAAAATTATCAAGATCAATTTCCCTCCCTTTTAAATAATTGTTTCTACTCTGTAATTCCTCAACCGACACCCTTATTTAATCAGAACATAAACATAAACATAAACACCTTACTACCTACAACATGCATCCCAACATAGCGATCTAGATCTAATACATGAATATGCAGATATACCATCAACAGACGAATCGATAGAGGAAAGTGACAAGGAAGACACAAACGAAAACGAAAGAACCCATTAATGGCAAAAATTTAAGAATAATAACAGAAAACGTACAAATTTACAGATAAACACCGATAATCAGCAGACCATCAAAACATCTAATACTTTTCAAGTTCTCACAGAAGAAGACAACAATCAAAGTAATGTTCCAAATTAACAATCCCCGACGCCCACCAATATTTATCTAAGGTGTCAAAAATTTCAAAGCTATGATTGATAACTTCTCTGAAGTCCTAGAAGATGAATCATATGTTACTAAAGCACAATCAAATATTACTGTTAAAATAAACACTCATAGCATTGAAGATCTCAGAAAACTAGTTAGGTATCTAAACGATACCAACATAATACATCATGCATACCAGATTAAACAAGAAAGATCATACAGAATCGTACTACGTGGCCTTCATTACTCTATTCCGAGGGAAGACATAAAAAAGAAACTCGAAAAAAAGGGACACAAAGTCAAACATTATCAATTTGAGGCGCACGGTAAGCAAGGAGCCCTTACCGATGTTCTTCGTCGATCTAGAGCCAAATGAAAACAATAAACAAATGTACGATATGAGAAATGTATTAAATACCAACATTAGTATCAAAGCGCCACGCACCAAAAATGATATAATTTAGTGCATACGCTGCCAGGCCTACGGACACTCTAAATCCTATTGCAACAAGCCATATAATTGTGTCAAATGCAGAGAATCGCACGACTGCATAACTTGTACCAAATCAAGAAACACCCCAGCAACATGCGACCTATGTGGCGGGAACCATCCGGCCAATTATAAAGAATGTTCCATCTAAAAAGACCTGAACAAAAAACTACTCAAATCAACCGTTGAAGAAAATACCTGACAGAACCAACATTACCCCTAATACCACACCAACCCAACAATTCAGCCAACGACCTCAACAAAATATACTCAATTACACATACGCTACAGCAGTGAATAACAATAACAATAACCTAGCTGATAAACTCACCAACTTGTTGAGCGAATTTTAAACAACGTTTTCACAATTGTTTAATCAAAATAACATGATACTAAACGTGCTTACTACAGTCATCACCAAATTAACTAAATAATGACCCATTCGTTAAGAATTGCAGCTTGGAATGTTAACGGTCTAAAGAATCACATAAATTAAATAACCATGTTTTTAAATACTATTAAAATAGATATACTACTGATATCAGAAAGTCACTGTACCGAACATCGTGTAATAAAAATTCGAGCAACTATAGACCATTAGGAACTACAGCCATACACTACTAATAAAGTACAATGCACAGGGCATTTCCCAGGTTATTAACAATAAGAGCAATATACAGTCCACCGAGGCACACCATTACTGCAGAAGAATACAATAAATTTTTATCACCATTGGGGTTACATTTTATAGTAGCTGGCGACTAGAATACCAAACATACTAATTTAGGGCTCAAGATTAATTATTCCAAAAGGAAGAAACCAACTAGAGACTATACAGTCACTAAATTTAAAAAGCATGTCAAATGAAGAGCCCATCATACTGGCCAACAGACTTGAACAAAATACCGGATTTAATTGACTTTGCAGTAACAAAGGTTATTTCAAATATACACAGTCATATTAAAAGTAATTTAGATCTGGATTCAGACCACAGCGCTTTAGTAATAACTCTGAGCACAAATGTTATCTGGAGAACACAACTACAAAAGCTATGCAATAACAAAACAAAGAAACAGAGGAATCACACAATATCCCACTTCATATAAGACAATTGGTAACTGAGAAACGAAGAGCCAGAAAAAAATGGCAACCAGAAATCCTCAAGATTAATCAATTCAGACCAGACTAACTCACTATATAAAGATCGCTTTAAATGAAAACCAAAATGCTCGTTAAATTACTACACTTCCAATTTATCACCCCAAGATTACACAATATGGAAATTCAAGAGAATCGTTGTTGCAATTCCACCACTAAGAAAACCTGATGGAAATTGGACTCGCGCAAACGACGAAAAATGCAATACGTTTACAGAACACTTAGCAAAAGTTTTTACTCCAATACCATCAGTTAATCCAGATGCAGAGGTAAAAACATATTTGAGCTCTCCCAATCAACTATCAGCTCATTTAAGATCAATCTCCCCAGCTGAAGTATATCGAGAAATACAATTTATAAACCCACACAAAGCTCCTGGTTACGATCTCATTGTTGGAAAAGTTTTAAAATATTTACCAAGAAAAGTAATTTTACTTATTAATACAATATTTAATAGAATACTGCAGACTAATTATTTCCCAATACAATGGAAATATGCTCAAATAATTATGTTAGCGAAGCCAGAAAAATCTCTGCAGAACCCCAATTCATATAGACCCATAAATATACTGGCACAATTATCTAAAGTTTTTAAAGGATCCCTCAATAAAATTAGCGAAATAATACCTAAAGATGAACTGAACCTATACATAAATTTGTTTTCAGAGAACAACATTAGACAATCCAACAATGCCATAGGATTTTAAACTATATCAAAGAAACTTTAGAAAAAAAAATATTCTGTGGCTCTGTATTTTTAAATATTTAACAGGCATTTGACAAAGTATGGTATCAAGGACTACTATACAAGATAAAGCAGCTATTAGCTCACCACATATTCTTATTACTTAAATCATATCGTAGCAACAGATATATATATATATATATATATATATATATATATATATATATATACAAGTCAAAGTTCAAACCTGTTAATCCAACTACCAATCCATAAAGTCGGGTGTTCCTCAAGGAAGCGTCTTTGGCCCTTTCCTCTACCTACTATGTACTGCTGATATTTCGACCACCGACAACACACTTATCGCCACCTTTGCAGATGATACGGCAATCATGTCATCAGATCAAAATTCTATAAGAGCATTAGAAAGGATAAAGTTTCATTTATAACTACTACAAGATTGACTGCAACATTGGAGGATAAAAGTTAACACTGATAAATCCACACAAATCACGTTTACAACAAATTGCAGTGTTTGTCTACAAGTTTTTATCAACAACATGCAAATACCAGTGAAACCTGAAGTTAAATATCTTGGATTACACTTCACAAAAAGCCACTGTAAGAATTATAGATTCTGCATAATGTCGCGACCATTGTCAGGAACTCTTCAAAAAATATAAGATTTTACCGCTCCCTTGCTTGTATATATTTCAATTGCTTACTGCTATACACAGTGGATTGTCTAGTATTCCAACACATTCGAACATCCATCATTACGGTACAAGGGGGCGTGAAAAATCTGATAGTACCATATTTGCGAATTTATGTATCTTAAATCAACAAATAAAAATGAAAATATTAAACAGAAAATTTTACAAATTCGCGAAAGAGTTTTTACAGAAAAATTGCTTTTACAGTATATAGGAGTATATATCATTTTCTTGTTAAATTTCATAACTATTTTATTTGATAACAATTTTATAATTTACATTATCTTTTATTTATTTACAATCATTTTACATTTGAACGAATTATATTATTGTTATCTACGCGTTTATCGACGCTTATTTGTGCAGATTCCTTCCCCTGACGTTAAGACAGTCGCATTTTGCCGTCATTCACTCGTGAAAACAAAACAAAAACACAATAAACGAAGCTATTTTATTTTCCTGTCGAGGTTAATTCAGGGCAAGAGACCATCTCCAAAGTAAAATAGTAGTGTATCTTGCGTACTATCTGAGACAAGAGGATTTAATAGTGGCACATAATTGACATTAAGAATGTACAGTCCGGCGGATTCCAGGATAAGGACTGATTAAACGGCGATATACTTGGTTTAAGTAAATGAAGTGCACCTTCAACAGTCACAATGGGAAATTAATCCTGTGACAAAAGTCCATTTACTCAATGCAATTCGATGTATGTATGTTTCAACAAGACTTGCTATTAAATTTTAAAACTTCACAAATAAGAATGTGTTAAATTTATTTAATAAAGAACATTATTTTTATTTAATATCATTGGAAATATAAAATATTTTAACCACTTTAACTAAATGTGTTTTATGATTAGAAGGAAAGACATTTTCGAAATGGTTTCAAGAAAATTAGTTACCACCTGTCGGTTATAACTTGACTCATATGCATATTAGTTATAAGTTATAATACATTTAATTTATTATTTATAAAGCGTTATTTTTAGTGATTTTTGTATTTGCGTATACGGTGATATATTTAAAACATTTGAATAATTTAATTTTTTTCCAAATTTGTAACTGCTATAAGCCATTTCACCGATTTTGTAGTGTGCCTGGAATCATATACGACACAATTTCAGAGTGTTACCTCTCTCAGATTAAACAAATTCTACGTGTATGTGTGTGAAAGTAAGTTATTACAATAGGGAACAGACGAACCTATGTCTAATTTAACCATACTGTAACAATTTTGTTCTTTTTTTTGTAGTTTATTTAAAACCGTTTATTTACAATTTATTTAATACTTAAGGAAAATTATAATTCACACTTCTAATTTAATTTACAAATTATCTTTACTTGACAACATTTATATTGAAACTTAGCTTCAATCGACAAAGCCGTGCTATTTATATAAAAATATAACAGGTTAAAAAAATCCGTTCCTGGTTAGAAAAATCTCGAAGCGTTCGTGAATTCCTTCTTCCATGCATACAAAAACATTCTAGCCGAAACTTGATCATGAATCGGATTCCGGTGGCAAACGAAGACAGAGAACAAAGTCGGTTTCAGGCGATCGCATGACATTGTCCCCTTTTTAAGAGAGTTCCTCCTGGAACTAAATAAAACAAAATGGTTGTATCTGCAACTGGAACCACTTTTACATTTACATTCGCATGGAAATAAGAAGGGTTAGATTTTGCTGAAACATGGACACTAGGCGATGGCTGCAGAGCAGTATTTGAACTTCGATATCTTGGAAAATTCCTTCCACTATGTTTCTAATGATTTATTAATTCAGCTGATTGCTCTCTATCTTTGGCATGTCTCGTATCTGTACATGCTCCCTCAGATAAAGTAATGCTTCCCATACATCATGATAAATGAGACATCAATAATTTCTTTTAATGAGGTACTGATCTTTCCAAGATGTCTGAACCTTTGGAGAATAATCTTTTTGGGTTATGGAGCCAGACTCAGTCACCTTCCTTTAATCATCCTGCTGTGGCTTGAGTGGCGTACCGTTTTTCATTCTGTCGCTAAAGATTTGAAGATGAAAGCAAACCAGATCATCCATGTCGTCCGTTTTTCTTCGTAGCTACGTCTTCTTCAGGTCTGCCGCCAAATTCGAGGTCGCACGGTAGTCTCATCTCACGCCCAAAAAAACTTTTGATGGTATTTGGCACGTTGATTCAATAACAGTGGATCTATTGTATATTGCGAAAAGCGAAAGATACTGTTGCCAATCTCGCTGATGGTTGGAAACCACTTTTGACAGGTACTTGTCAATGGTCTTATTCATTCCCTCTACCATCCTTGCTGACTATATGGCCCAGGTAGTTAACTTTATTTTGAAATAGCCATTTATTGATGTTTAGAATCAGTTGAGCGTCTTGAGTCTTTAAAAAATATCTTTTAAGTTCTTTATTTGTTCATCAACTATCATCCCCAAGACTATAATGTCGTCTAAATACACCAGGCAGGTTTTCTGGGATAACCATCTTAATACATTTTCAATAAGTCTTTCGAATATCGCGGGGGCATTATATATAGTCCATATTCGCTCCGTGCGAAGTCATGGAAAGGGAAGCAAAAGCGATACTAGCGCTAGCTGCGGATAATTCGTGCATTTTAGGGGGATATTTTGTAATTTTGGCATATCAAATACACGTATACATTTTACTTTTTTTCAAAAAAAGTAGGTAAAAACAATACAATAAGCAACCGGAGTTACTGTGTTGAAAATTGTACAAATACTAGCAATAAAAACAGTGAAACTTATATAAAAAATTTCAGTAGCAAAGTGGAAATTAAATTAAAGAAAAGAATGGATAGATATACAATAAGAAGGAAAATTACCTTTATTTTTGTAATAATAACCGTAATGCTGCAAATAGTAGACATCAGAAACTTGAAAGATTTTAAATCAACAATAGATTATCATTTTACCATGTTCTTTAATATCCCTTATTCTTAAATGTTCATTCAGCAAGGACTAGATTTCAAGATTTCTGCCTTTGATTATTATATGTGGTTGGAACGCAATTTTGTAACTTACTGATAGGAAATCAGTTTTAATCATTCATTCTATGTTTTCTTTCGAACAAAAATGAATATATAAGTAATGATCCGTTTTTATACATTTTAACTTCACGCTATTATTAAATGGTATTTTTGTATTTTGACAGAATAGACTAATTCTTCAATGAAAACTTATTAGACTTAGGCAACTTCTCATACATTTTCCAGTAAATACTGTTGCCTGCCTATATTTTATTATGGATTTTTATCAATTATACATAATTTTCTTTAATTTAAGCGATAAAACTATATAATAATAATAAATTAATGTTTTACTTGTTTTACAAATCCATATACTTTTATTAAAACTAACATGTATACTTTTTAATTACGAATTCTATTAAAAGTTGCATTTGTCAGTATACGCCGAAATCCTCCATTAGTATCAAAACGAATTGGCGCTGCTGTCGCGCACGGAGCGAATAGCATGACATTTAAATGCCACAACACGGCATAAAAAACAATCGGCAGGCCCACTCTCCGCTGATCGCATACAAATATTATACTAAGAAAATTTGACCTTGACGACGCCATTCGGAGGTCTTAGTCAGGGTCGGATTAAAGCATATTTAAAGATTTTGTAATAAAATAAGGTATTGATAGGCAGGATCGTATTAAAACAAAAAAGCTTCACAGATTGCGCCAAATAATTAGCTTGTTTTTATTGATGGTCTTAAAATTTCTATTAATATTTTTAAAGTGAAATATATGAGCAGCCTTAAATATAACTTAGGACCGATTCCACCGTTGTGTTAAACGAAGTTTAAAATTACATTTTTACATTAACAATGTCATTTTAATCTCCGTTTAACACAACGGTGGAATCGATAATAACATATATTCATGGAAATCGGGGACAAGGAGCGTCAAATGTTATCTCGGAATTAATTAAATCTAAAAAAAAATTACAAACGCCGGATTTAGTAATAAATAATTCAAAATTGTGATGAAAAATTATTTCAATTTTTGTTATTAAACATACAAAACTATTATTTGACATTTTTAAATTGCCAAAAATATCTTTATTTGTTTTTTTTGTATGCTTTATAATAACAATACATGGAGCTTATATCCAAGTATTCGTGTGTTAAGGCATATTGTGTACATACATCGCAACGTTGAATTTTAAGACATTTTTTTATTAAAAATCCGCATATATAATAAAATTTTTTAAAAAAATATTAATATTTTGTGCATGCAATTCATTAATATGCTTGGTTATATTTACATTTTCGACAATATTGCCACCATTACACGCGATTTTGGAAAATGACTCATCCTTACTAGTCCTACGAATTTCATGTAGCCTTACAAGTAAAGCATCTCCACCTGTTTCGCAGTTTTCAGTTCCAGAATGTAATAATATGGAATAGTTTTGTGCAATTAATACTCAGTCGGTAATATAGAAAGATGTAATGCTATTTTAGCTTGAAAATTGGCGGGCTTTTGAATTTACTTCGACAAAATATAAGAATTTTACATTTTTAATAGCACTGCTTAAAACACATGATTTTGAATGTGACTCATTACTAATTTACTACTTATAATTTCTTTAATGGCTAATTAAGATTTTCTTGCTTTTTGTAATGAAAATACTTTTTATCAAGATTATAAAGCTTTGTTATTCGCATATCTTGAATAATTATCAAAATGAATATCAGAATGAAATTTTTGTTAAGCATTTCAATATTTGGGAATAACACAATTACGATTAATATTCATTTTTTTTTTTCAGAAAAAAAAATTATTCCATACAAAAAATTCTGCTTGTTGAAGAAAATTACAAGAAAAAGTTTCCTTTTAAAGTTATGAAGGAAAACCGAAAGGAAAACTGTGACTTTTCTTCGTAAAATCAATAAGGTAATACAGATTTTTTCCTTTTGTCAATTTTAAGTTTCTTCATTTATTAAGACCATGTACACCTGACCTAACATATTAATATAGTAAACCTATTTTTTCGTCAAACAGAATTTTGTTATAATGACTTTTTCCTTAAAATAAAAATAAAGATTTTTCCATTTTGTCAACTCCATACGGGAGATGTTTAAAATATAACATTTTACTTTAAATCTTAATAATATACCTACATAAGTAAATATAAATTGACGCTAAACTTTACGTGACGTTAACTAGGCACCTACCTACATCTTACTAATAGCTTTATAACTGACAAACTGACTCATAAACTAGGATTTTTTTAAAAGTATACCATACATACCTAATAAGATCTTAAAGAAACCGAAAAAATCTTTTTATACAGTTTATTCATATAGTTTTTTGCTGCACAACTTTGCCCAGACATAGTGATACACTTAAAAGTTAACAAATTAACCCTGGAAAACAACTACTATATAAAAAGTGTCAAAAAATATCTATAATTCTAAAAAAATAACAATAACTACATAATACAAACATCACAAACAAAATAAATTTAAGATACACGCTACTGATTCCGTGCTACTGCAACTTGTTTGTTTTTGTCGATATAAACGACAACAGTGACGCCACTGGCTTGATTGAGAGGTTGGACCCCAAAATGGCGGTGTGCGCGTAGATGTGCGCGTAGCGTTGCCGCCAAGACAAGTTAGCCTGCCGATTGTTTATTATGCCGTGGCCACAATCCAGGGTTATTCTCTAACTTTTAGCTAAAAACTCATAGCAACGAAAGCGCCAAGCGAACTTCTCAACAAAGTTAGATCATCAAAAGGACAAGCATGCGATTGCGGTATTCTCTAATGCTAGACGATTTTGCTATTCGTAAGTGTAATTCGTGCTATTCGTAAGTGTAATTCGTGCTATTCGTACGTGTAATTAGTGCTATTCGTAAGTGTAATTCATGCAGTCTTGAAAATAATTTTTTTTTCGGAAGCGTCAAAATTATAATTCATAGATGCTGATTGGTCTGAATAACTAAGGTTAGGATTTAAATGCCATTTTGATATTATAATTCATTTATTATTAAACATGAACGCGGTAGTTTAAAAGCAACTGGATAGGGCCCAAAAGCAAACTTTATTAGAATATATTGCTAACATTTCGATATTTAAGTCATAATATTTAGATGCATATTTTAATGTTTTACTTATCTACGTTCGCAAATCTTAACCTTAAATGTCAAAACTTAAATTGCGAACAGCAAAACGCTATTCATGTGTAACTTTTTTTAAAGCGCATTACGTTATTCAAATTAAGATTCAAATACAAACAGAGAATACCAAAACGTTTGTGCTTTACACTTTTGTTAGTTGTTTGTCGCGTTTCTAGAGAGATGTCCTGAGTGCTTTCAAAAACTTTGGTAAGAGAATAAGCCCCCAGAATATCCAGTGGTTAAAACTATCTCTTCTTTATCTACTGGGTCCATTTCCATTTCCACCTACAAATATCCAGACTTTAAATCTAAAGCAGAATATAGTTTATTTACAGTCAATGTGTTTAAAGGGTTATCGTTTCGAGGTAAAGGATAACTGTCTTACTTAGTAACATTGTTTAACTAACGATAATCCACATATTCCCATTTACTTCTGTAACGTTCATTTTTGGCCCCACGAATTAATAAAATTATTTTGGCTTACCTGGTTAATCATACAAAAAAAAAGGGTAAAATCGTATTGATGATATCACTATTATTTTTGTCATTAACTAATTTCACCTGTATTCTAACTTTCGGACATCATTATTACAATTTATTTCATCTCACCACTAAGTAAAAGGATAGTAGTTCTCCTAAAAATAGACCAAGTTTCGTTGTAAATTTATACATATTATGTATTATAGTCTCACCTTTGGGTAATTAATTATTTACGATACCATTCTTTAAGATTTTCTTTGTTTATTTGTGTTTATAGCTGTCAGAATTGGAATAATGTTTTTTAATTATGACAGTGAATGACATAAACGTCATTTGACGACAGAACACCGACAAGTGTCATGTTGGTGGGACGTTCCAATATCGGGCTCAGAACCCGAGGTAAGGTAGTTTCACAATGAGCGATTTTAAGTCGTGAGGGATTTTTTTTTGCGATCGCTGTTGTATTAATTTTTGTCGGGAACAGTTTCCCAAATGTAGTTATACTGTATATAAATATAGTTTTTAGGGTACCTTTCGTAAATGGTATCTTAAGTTATATAGTGGGGAATTCTTGAGGATGAATTTCTGAACCCACTTGACATTTATCGGAAAGGGATTTCGACCATTTTGGACGGCCGACGTATTGTTTCTGTCAGTGGGTGTTGAATCACAAGGAAGACGATTTTTGTGTCGAAATAGAATTTTCTTAATATTTAGCCCCATCGGCTTACCCTAATTAAAGGGGATTTTAGATTCTACTTCATGGTTAATTGTGGGTAAATGGACATTTCGTATTTTGAGAGGAATTTTAGTGTATTGGTAAATTCCTATGGTCATTGGTCCAGCCCATATCTATTATAGGATTTTAACGCAATAATTGGGAGTTCACAGCATTTGGAGTGTGGAATATTGTTGTGCTGTGGATCATCTCACGTGTTTCTCATCCTTGGAAGGCTACCAAGTTAACCCTTTACGAAAAAGGTATGTTTTGTATATATTTGGTTATGTTACGCACCATGTGGCTGTCAATTTCTTTTGTGTTATGGCATGGTGTAACAGAATATTAATTATTTGAGCTCATAATACTGTTTATGACTCACTGTTGAGCCAATGTAATTTTTCTTCATCCTAGATGCTGAATAGTTTCTAGTTTATGTACATTTTTGGGTAATCCTATAGTTCGGGATACTTGAGTCAATGTGTATTGACATTTTTCTTTGTAATATTTTAAGGGTTTCACCCAGGGGCTTGTTAGCCCAAGATTCGTCGACAGTTTCACCCAGGGGGTTGTTAGCCCAGGATTAGACGACAGTTTCACACAGGGGGTTGTTGACCCAGGATTTCAACAGTTGTACACAGAGGGTTATATCGTCCGGAGTTCAATGGTTTCATCGAGGGAACACAGAACATTGGTATACTAGCCGCCTAGCTTACTTGTAGCTAGATTTACAATGATGATTCTCGTTCTGGATAGGAAGATGGGAATGCTGTGAAAGAAGACACCCTACTATCAGGTTTTTCTTATACGTTATATTGAAGGTTTCATGCGTGCATTGTTAAACTATACATTCACTTTCAACCGAATGTTGTCAAGGTATTCTCAACATTATTTATACTTTTGAGCACAGAATGTTCTAGGGTTATTTCAGTCATAACTTAAGTATTATCAAATAGTACATCGTTTAATTGATTAATATTTCAAGCTTTTACTTAATTTAAGCAGTTAATGCTGATGTAGTAATCCTTCGGGTCGCAGAACACTTGGACTGCTTCCACGTTTAAGTTGTAATTCTTCAGTTATTAAGGGCTACTGCCATAATTTTACTTTATTCAATTTATTCATTATTAAATGGACCAGACTTAACGATTAAGTTAAGCAATCTCAGAAGACCCGTGTGGGGGCAGAGATTAAGTAACCTCTTCCAATCTGGGAGTTTAAGTAAATAACCTCTGTGTCTGAAGTCCTTTGTGTATCTTTGTATTTTTATTTTTTTTTGATATTTTTATTTAGTTATATGAATTATACTTAACTATAAAATTTCATGGTTTAATAATTTTCTTTTGGGTAGTTTGGTCTTAACTAAAAGTTAAGCAGATATCGCCTTCCAATTTGGAGAGGGTTATAAGCTTATAAGGATTTCAAGTTTACTGTTTAGTTTATAATATACGATGTAGTATAGGTGCGGTTGTGCACAATATTTAAGTTAACTATTATTTTATATTTTATTTTTTATGTAAGGTGAAAATTAATATTTTGCGCAAGCGTCATGCCTGGTATCAAGCTAACGACGAACCGTGCCATATTTTGATTTAATAATTTATTTTGGGTTATGCATATACATATACAGTGTAAATTTTCCTTTTAATTTCCTCCAATTTTTTTTTTATTACCTAAGCCATTGGGTAATTAATCTGTATATTTAGTAAATATTTTTTTCTTTATAAAGGAACATAAGTTGAGGTTTGTCTTTTATTTCTTTCCTCATTTACTGGGTTTTTGGGGAAATAGGATCATAGTTTGGCCACTATATAGACCCAGTTGGCGCCTATTTATTTGTCTACTATTTCCGGAATTTTTGTAAGCTATCCACCCCCTAGCTGCCGTCTGAGCGACGTCGAAGGCCCGAAGGTTGACACCGGAACAACCGAAACTTTTGTAACCGCAGTAGACAACATTTTAATTGTAGTTAATACTTTAATAATTTTTTTTAAGTTTAAAAATTTTGGTGGAATCACCAAGTTCATTTCTGTAGGTTACATTTTTGGCGCCCAACGTGGGGCCGTCGTGTTTAAAATATTATATTTTGAGTAATTACCCTGGCTTTTTGTTGAATATAAGTCTTAGATAATTTTCATACTGATAGAATTGAGTATATGTATATGCATTTACCATTTGTTGTAAGAACTGAATAGTGTACCAATTTGATTCATTGATTCACCTTTTTAAATGATTTTTACTATTTGAATTTTGAGTATTTAAAGAAAGTCAACTAAGTGTGTATTATAGTTGAAATTTTGACTTTATTATTATTTTCGCACTATATACTGTATATTTTGGAACTTATATTTATATCGAGTTTATGAGTTTTGATATTAAGATGGCTCGTAAAATGTTTATTAATCGTTTGGAGAAAGAGGAGCTTGAGTGGGAACTTCGCTTTAGAGGTCTCAATGTTGGCACCGCAGAAGAGATGCGATCTCAACTTTCTATGGCTCTGCGTATGGAAAAAGCTGGTGATAGTTTTAAGTACCCTAGTTATCCTTTTAAGTTTGCTGATGACGAGGCTGCTCTTTCCAGGAAGTGTGTGGAGTTAGACGCTTTGTTAAGTAGTTATAGTGGGAGTGATAATGTCAGCGAGACTCAGAAACTGCAGAGTAAGTTGTCACACACATGGAATAGGTTTGATCAAATGGATACTGCTGGAGATGTAACACTTGAAGGCAAAAGAACAGAAATATTGACCAAATTGATTAGTTTGCATGATGAGTTTCAGACGAAATCGCGACCAACTCCTAGTAAAGATGCTATTGTACCAGCTGCATTGAGTGTCGTGACCAATAATCTAGATGGACAATTTTGAATGGTGTGCAAAATGCTGCTACTTCGTCTCCTGTTGTTAGTATTCCACATGCTTCTTCTCAGGCTAATATTTCACAAACTCATATTTCGCAGGCTAATATGTCTCATAGCCTAAATTCTAAAATGATACCGCCACATAAGTGGGGATTAGAAAAGTTTTCTGGATCATCTAGGTCTTTGTCCATTACAGCTTTTCTCGACCGAGTAGAAGAACTTCGTATCGCTCGCCATGTTCCATCAGAAATATTGTTAGATTCAGGTGTTGATTTGTTTTCCGACAAAGCTTATCAATTCTACAAGGATGTCAGGCTTCGTGCTCACAGTTGGTGTGAATTAAAAGATGAGTTCAAACGAGAGTATTTAACTGCACATCATACTGATGATTTGTTTGATGAACTCAGAAAAAGGACACAACATTCGTCTGAGTCTATAGGTGTTTATCTTGCTGTTATGTCTAGTTATTTTAGTAGGTTGGGATGTTTTGTGCCTGAAAATGCAAAAATGTCAATTATTATTAAGAATTTACACCCTTTTTATCAAGATAGATTGAGAGATCCACTCCCTAGTACTGTAGAGGAGTTGAGGCAAGTATGTCGTCGTATGGAGGATAGACGTGATGCTATTAATAGCTATGTTGAGCCTAACAGTCGAAGAGGTAATGTGTTAGAAAGAGATTTGGCTTTCGTCGATGTTGACACACGTCAAGTAGATCGTTTGGAGGTAGATAGTATGTCGATTGGTAAAGAGTCGTCAGTTGTATGTTATCGGTGTAAGAAACCTGGGCATCGAGCAATTGGTTGTCTTCTTCCCAAGCAGCTGAAATGTTTTAAATGTCAGCGTGAAGGTTATACAGTGAGGACTTGTCCAAGGTGTAACCAGGGAAACGAAGTCAGGCGCTCTTAACTGGTCGAAAGAGTAGTGCTGTACAACGTTCGACTAAAGTTCAACCCATTCTTGACTATATTTTGGATCATGCTAGGGAAGATGAAAGGCCCTACCTTAAGGTAAACGTATTTGGTGTTGAGTTATTAGGTCTTTTGGATTCGGGTGCGTCGAAGACTATTGTAGGTAGTACTGGTTGGAAACTTTTGCAGACTTTAGGTTTAGAAGTTGATACTTCGAAGAAAACTAGTTGTAGGGTTGCGAATGGACAGATGTGTGAGTGTATTGGTGAGTGTTTGGTTCCATTTGCCCTTCGAGATCAAGTGAAGATTATTCCTGTTTTAGTAGTGTTAGATGTTCCACATGTTCTTATTTTGGGTGCTGATTTTTGGAGAATAATGGGGGTTGTACCAGATCTTAGACATAATGAGTGGCATTTTTCAGAGTCTTTCGTTGATATTGCCACAGTAGATCATCTTAGGAGCAGTTTTACGCTTGGTGATTTGCAGAAAGCTCGTTTGGATGCTGTAATTGAGCATAATAAAGTTTTAATGGGGACTAGTTTAGGGTGTTCTAATGTTGCTGAACACACAATTGTTTGTCATTCTCCACCCATTAAACAAAGATATTACCCAGTTTCTCCAGTGATGCAGGAACATATTGATAAGGAGTTGGATGAAATGCTTCGTCTTGGTGTTATTGAGAAATCTAACAGCCCGTGGAGTTCGCCGATTTTACTGGTGAAGAAGAAGGATGGTACTTTTCGCTTTTGCGTGGATTATCGCAAGTTGAACGCTGTAACTGAAAGGGATAGTTACCCTCTTCCTTATATTACCAATACTTTGGACAAACTTCGTAATGCCCATTATTTATCCACATTGGATATCAAATCTGCATATTGGCAGGTAAAGGTGGCTGAGTCTTCAAGGCCTTTTACAGCTTTTACTGTCCCTGGACGTGGGTTATTTCAGTTTAACCGAATGCCCTTTGGACTCCATAATGCCCCTGCGACGTGGCAACGCCTTATTGATCAAGTTCTTGGACCCGAGCTGGAACCTAACGTTTTCACCTATCTAGACGATGTAGTAATTGTTACTCAGACCTTCGAGGAACATTTGGTTATTTTAGAGGAAGTTTTTAGGCGTATTAGGGAAGCCAATTTGACTGATAGTTGGGATAAGTTATTTTTGTCGTCCCCAATTGAAGTATTTAGGGTATGTTATAGATGGGACTGGACTTCATGTGGATCCTGACAAGGTCAAGGCTATGTTGTTGTTACCTACGCCTAAATGTGTTAAAGATGTTCGTGGTGTGATAGGAACTTTCTCATGGTACCGCAGGTTTATTCCCGATTTTTCCACTTTGATTTCACCAATTACGGCTTTGTTGCGTAAGGGTAGGAAGTTTAGCTGGACACCAGAGTGTGATGTTTCATTTAATAAGATTAAGGAATGTTTGGTGAAGGCCCCTGTGCTAAGTTGTCCTGATTATAATTTTCCATTTGAAGTTCATTGTGATGCTAGTGGTTATGGACTCGGTGCTGTCCTCGTTCAGATTCATCCAGATGGGGATCGAGTAATTAGTTATATGAGTCGTTCGTTGACTAAGCAGGAACGTGTTTATTCCACTACGGAGCGTGAATGTTTGGCTGTTCTATGGGCAGTAGAGAAACTTAGACCGTATTTAGAGGGTGTCTCATTTACAGTAATCACCGATCATTATTCCCTGGTTTGGTTACAAAATCTAAAGGACCCTGCTGGTCGATTAGCCAGATGGAGTGTCAAACTCCAACAATACGACTTTAAGATTGTTCATCGCAAGGGTAAAGATCATGTTGTGCCGGATACTTTGTCTAGGGCTATACCGGATGTTGAGATTAGTGAGGTTTCTGTTGTTAAAGATCGTTGGTACAGTGGTATGATAGATAAGGTGTTAAAACACCCTATAAAGTACTCACAGTGGCGAGTCATTGATGGTAAGCTATTCAAACACATTAGAACAAATTATAAGACTTTAGGAGATGTTGCTGACGATTGGAAAGAAGTTGTTCCTAAAGGGGATAGGCGAGGGCTTATGCAACAATTGCATGATTTGCCTTTAGCTGGACATACGGGTGTGTTGAAAACTTTTAAGCGTGTTAGTGAAAGGTTTTATTGGCCCAAACTTAGGTCAGATGTGGCTGCGTTTGTTAGGAATTGTTCGATTTGTGCAGCGCATAAGGTTGACCAGAGTGGCCCTAAAGGACATATGACACCCCAACCCAGAGCTACTCGTCCTTGGGAAATTATTTCTACTGACTTGATAGGTCCACTACCTCGATCCATGGCTGGCAATAGATTCATCTTAGTCGTTGTCGATCTGTTCACCAAGTTTACGCTTTCTTTTCCTTTGAAATCCTCTACTGCACCAATAGTAGCTAAACGAATTGAAGAGGGGGTATTTTTGTTGTTTGGTATTCCGCGTTTGTTGCTTTGCGATAATGGCCCACAGTTTACTTCGGGAGCGTTCTCTTCATTAATGAAGGAGTATGAAGTTTCGGTACGGTTTAACGCCCATTATCATCCTCAGGCGAATCCTACTGAAAGGTATAATAGGACTTTAAAAACGATGTTGGCTATGTATGTTTCTGATAATCACCGAAAGTGGGACGTTGACTTAGCAAAAGTGACTTGTGCTATACGTACTTCTTTTAATGAGTCTACTAAACAGACTCCTTACTATCTTAATTTTGGGAGAAATATGGTCTTAAAGGGTAGCGAATTTGCAATTAAAGATAAACTGAGAGATTGTTCTGCTGACATTGGTATTAATAATGTTGAGAATAACAAGGCATTTGATGATTTGTTTAAGGACGTCAGGGAACGACTAGATAAAGCTTCGCAGAAAAACGAAAGGGTTTATAATCTTCGGCGGCGTAGGGAGGAATTGCTTCCTCATCAATTGGTTTGGCGTAAGAATTTTGTTTCTTCTGATGCTGCGCGGTGCTATACTAAGAAACTAGCACCTCGATGGGTTGGTCCCTATTTAGTTAAGAAGAAGGTATCTCCGTGGACATATGTTTTGATGGACGAAAAAGGTAATGACAAAGGGACTTGGAATATTAAAGATTTGAAGACAGCTAGCGCTGGTGAGAATTCACCTGAGTGAATTCTCTTGAAGTAAGGGGGGAATCTGTAACGTTCATTTTTGGCCCCACGAATTAATAAAATTATTTTGGCTTACCTGGTTAATCATACAAAAAAAAAAAGGGTAAAATCGTATTGATGATATCACTATTATTTTTGTCATTAACTAATTTCACCTGTATTCTAACTTTCGGACATCATTATTACAATTTATTTCATCTCACCACTAAGTAAAAGGATAGTAGTTCTCCTAAAAATAGACCAAGTTTCGTTGTAAATTTATACATATTATGTATTATAGTCTCACCTTTGGGTAATTAATTATTTACGATACCATTCTTTAAGATTTTCTTTGTTTATTTGTGTTTATAGCTGTCAGAATTGGAATAATGTTTTTTAATTATGACAGTGAATGACATAAACGTCATTTGACGACAGAACACCGACAAGTGTCATGTTGGTGGGACGTTCCAATATCGGGCTCAGAACCCGAGGTAAGGTAGTTTCACAATGAGCGATTTTAAGTCGTGAGGGATTTTTTTTTGCGATCGCTGTTGTATTAATTTTTGTCGGGAACAGTTTCCCAAATGTATTTGTACTGTATATAAATATAGTTTTTAGGGTACCTTTCGTAAATGGTATCTTAAGTTATATAGTGGGGAATTCTTGAGGATGAATTTCTGAACCCACTTGACATTTATCGGAAAGGGATTTCGACCATTTTGGACGGCTGACGTATTGTTTCTGTCAGTGGGTGTTGAATCACAAGGAAGACGATTTTTGTGTCGAAATAGAATTTTCTTAATATTTAGCCCCATCGGCTTACCCTAATTAAAGGGGATTTTAGATTCTACTTCATGGTTAATTGTGGGTAAATGGACATTTCGTATTTTGAGAGGAATTTTAGTGTATTGGTAAATTCCTATGGTCATTGGTCCAGCCCATATCTATTATAGGATTTTAACGCAATAATTGGGAGTTCACAGCATTTGGAGTGTGGAATATTGTTGTGCTGTGGATCATCTCACGTGTTTCTCATCCTTGGAAGGCTACCAAGTTAACCCTTTACGAAAAAGGTATGTTTTGTATATATTTGGTTATGTTACGCACCATGTGGCTGTCAATTTCTTTTGTATTATGGCATGGTGTAACAGAATATTAATTATTTGAGCTCATAATACTGTTTATGACTCACTGTTGAGCCAATGTAATTTTTCTTCATCCTAGATGCTGAATAGTTTCTAGTTTATGTACATTTTTGGGTAATCCTATAGTTCGGGATACTTGAGTCAATGTGTATTGACATTTTTCTTTGTAATATTTTAAGGGTTTCACCCAGGGGCTTGTTAGCTCAAGATTCGTCGACAGTTTCACCCAGGGGGTTGTTAGCCCAGGATTAGACGACAGTTTCACACAGGGGGTTGTTGACCCAGGATTTCAACAGTTGTACACAGAGGGTTATATCGTCCGGAGTTCAATGGTTTCATCGAGGGAACACAGAACATTGGTATACTAGCCGCCTAGCTTACTTGTAGCTAGATTTACAATGATGATTCTCGTTCTGGATAGGAAGATGGGAATGCTGTGAAAGAAGACACCCTACTATCAGGTTTTTCTTATACGTTATATTGAAGGTTTCATGCGTGCATTGTTAAACTATACATTCACTTTCAACCGAATGTTGTCAAGGTATTCTCAACATTATTTATACTTTTGAGCACAGAATGTTCTAGGGTTATTTCAGTCATAACTTAAGTATTATCAAATAGTACATCGTTTAATTGATTAATATTTCAAGCTTTTACTTAATTTAAGCACTTAATGCTGATGTAGTAATCCTTCGGGTCGCAGAACACTTGGACTGCTTCCACGTTTAAGTTGTAATTCTTCAGTTATTAAGGGCTACTGCCATAATTTTACTTTATTCAATTTATTCATTATTAAATGGACCAGACTTAACGATTAAGTTAAGCAATCTCAGAAGACCCGTGTGGGGGCAGAGATTAAGTAACCTCTTCCAATCTGGGAGTTTAAGTAAATAACCTCTGTGTCTGAAGTCCTTTGTGTATTTTGTATTTTTATTTTTTTTTGATATTTTTATTTAGTTATATGAATTATACTTAACTATAAAATTTCATGGTTTAATAATTTTCTTTTGGGTAGTTTGGTCTTAACTAAAAGTTAAGCAGATATCGCCTTCCAATATTTAAGTTAACTATTATTTTATATTTTATTTTTTATGTAAGGTGAAAATTAATATTTTGCGCAAGCGTCATGCCTGGTATCAAGCTAACGACGAACCGTGCCATATTTTGATTTAATAATTTATTTTGGGTTATGCATATACATATACAGTGTAAATTTTCCTTTTAATTTCCTCCAATTTTTTTTTTATTACCTAAGCCATTGGGTAATTAATCTGTATATTTAGTAAATATTTTTTTCTTTATAAAGGAACATAAGTTGAGGTTTGTCTTTTATTTCTTTCCTCATTTACTGGGTTTTTGGGAAAAAAGGATCATAGTTTGGCCACTATATAGACCCAGTTGGCGCCTATTTATTTGTCTACTATTTCCGGAATTTTTGTAAGCTATCCACCCCCTAGCTGCCGTCTGAGCGACGTCGAAGGCCCGAAGGTTGACACCGGAACAACCGAAACTTGTGTAACCGTAGTAGACAACATTTTAATTGTAGTTAATACTTTAATAATTTTTTTTTAAGTTTAAAAATTTTGGTGGAATCACCAAGTTCATTTCTGTAGGTTACACTTCTATCCTTTTGCTGATTCACAGGACCCGAACCTGTATTTGGCAGTAGCAAAACCTCTTCTTGACAGGCAGTGAACAGGTGAATAACCACAACAAATTCACTGGAAACAAATAAGAGGGCACAGAATCAGTAAGCTCATGCTACGGGAACCAAACCCACGCATAGCTACTGAGACACTACAACTCGCAAGTCCTTAGATATCCACCATTTTGGGATTACTAACGGGGCACTACTTGCTGAAACACCTTCATGTGATGGGATTACACAATGATCCCACTACGTGTAGGAGGAAGAAACCTTATACCATGTGACCTTCGAATGCGAAGCTCTTACTAGGCGACGTTTCATCCTTTTCAGCCTAGAACTGGATGGAACGCACCAGGGACACTCCGTCGGGAATTTATTAAAACTAACCAAAGACCCAGGACTATTCCAAAGAGAGTACCTAAATAGCAGGGGAATACCTGCTTATAACCGACAAGGATAAAGATAAAGATCCTCGTTTTGCTGGAACAGGACTACCGGAGAAACCTATGGGTTGGTAGAAGGTCCTGCCTTTTTCCATGTCCCAAGCAATCCCTTTAGCTTACTCTCTCTTGGTCATTGGTAATCTTCGAGCTGATTGACGAATCGGCCTGGTTTCAGCAGTGTCATTTTTATGTTTTACAATGGACCTTCTTTCTGTTTTTCCTCCTTTTGGTATAAAAATGACACGATATCTTCGAAGAAATTCCTCTATTTTCTTTTTCTCTAATTGATTTAAAAATGTACTGTCCATAAGAAGCTACTATCTGAACAGGCGTAATAGATACTAAAGTGAAAAATTGCATCATCGCTCCGTATGCAAACGAATGTAAAACCGGCTTAGCTCAATTTGACCATGTTCGTTGGTAAGGGGCGAGGTGCTGTGCTTAGAAAGGTTTCAAGTAAATAAATTATTCTATAAATTGCATTTTCTGTTTGTAACACAACACAAATATGTTTGTTTTGAAAGTTTGACGTTTGTGTTTTACTTGTCATTTCAATTTTATGGACTTTAATAATTTAAAAGAATGTACTTATTATTTATATACAGGGTGTAACTAAATAAGTGTAAAACATTTAAGGGGTGATTCCTCATCGAAAAAAAGATAGGACCTTTCATATAAAGAAACTTCATTGGAGCATCCCTTGTTAAGATACAGCCCCTTAAAGGGGGTACATAAAATTTGTTTAACAATTTTTTTCACAAGCACTAAACAAGTTACAATATTGAAATTAACCTGTCATTTTCTACTACCAAAAAGACACTTAGCCAGTAATGTATTTGGTTTACCCCATGGTTTTAAGGGGTGGAAAACGCAACCCCTAAAATTTCGTTCCAACGTAACTTTTTGTTTTATTATTTGTTTACCATTTAAAATTTTATTTCCGATAGCCTGTTTCATTCTAAACAAAAAATGTCTTTTGAAAATAAAATAAACCAGTTCGCAGCAAAAAATTATTTTACGAACAAGGTAGATATCGCCATAAAACGAAAATACGAATCTAATTTATCTAGTAGGCCGCTATTAGCGATACTGACAATTACATTGAAATCAAGCTGTCAGTTTGTAAATTTTTGAAATTGAAGTAATACTATGTATTGTTGTTCTGTTCGTAATTTGTTACTTTAATAATTCACTTGTTATTAAAATGGCATACACAAATGAGGAAATGGCTGATATGCATTACGTTTACGGTCTGTCGCAGGGGAATGGGTTAGAAGCTTCTAGAAGATATGCTGCGGGTTGTATAATAGGCAGTTAAAATGTAAACTTAGTTTAAACTGTGAACCTTGTTGAATACTCATCGGTTATTGTTAAATATAGTTTTAACAAGTTATAAAAGTAATTATAAAAACAGACTTCAAAATCGTGCAGATGCCATCACCATACCTTTTCCAAATTTAAAGGGGTCCACCCCTTTCTAACAAAAAAAGAATCATTAAAATCGGACACTGTGTTATAGAAAAAATATATTATGACGAATTGAGAACATCCTCCTTTTTTTGAAGTCGGTTAAAAATTATATTTGTTTTTTGAACATAACCATAAAAATAAAACTCCTTTAGCTAAACTGAGTTTACAACCTGCCCATAATGTATTTTGTAATAACTATAAATCTATATAGGTAACTATTATTTTTTCAGTAATAGTTTCCCTCTAACTTCTGAACTATGTTTTATATTATATTTTTAGTTGTAAACAAGATAGTGATGAGTACCTACATTTTACAGATTTACCTATACAAAAGATCCTGTAAATGTACCGATAAACTTTTAGGTGTGGTAGAGGGGACACCAAAATAAACTTCTTTGCTTAATAAACATGTGTTTCGAAAACGAAGCATTTTCGGACATATTATTATGTTCATTAAGCAAAAAATGTTTATTTTAATGCACCTACCACCTTTAAAAGAATAAATTACAAATTCTATTAATTGATATATTTTATTTTTTAGATTCAATGACTCAATTGAAACATGATGATCAGCCACTCAAAGAAATATCCTTGATATTTATAAAAATGGTATACCGGACATGTATGTACTCTAGTAGCAGTTTTGCCGCCAAATATTCATTAATGACATACGTTTTATTAAATTCATCGTTACATATTTGTTGACATAAAGATATAGAAATTTAAAGTGACGTCTTGCATTACTTTGAATGAAAAATCGATAATGCATGTTTCCTAACCTAAAAAAAATCGTGATTATATGTCAAACAAAATTGAGTTTGGCCTTAAATTATATTTATTTCCGTTAGCCTTATAATAACAAATCTGTTTGAAAATGTGTATTATCTTTTAAAATTTTTGTTTTATTGATAGTTTTCAAACACCCCGCATATTTCATGTTCTGTAAACCAGTTGAAAACAATTATTAATTAGTGACACATTAAAACAAAACAAAAACCTGTGCAACAGCACTGCACATAATCAGTGAATACCTAACTTGTTTCTCAAGCATTTCTTTTTGGTAGGCTTGGGAAAGAAACCACATACAAACCATTTTGAGACTCGCAAAGGATGCAAAAACCCGGAATCAGCCGACACTAAAATATTTTAAATGGCTATTAAGACCAATTTGTTTTGCTTTACACTTAATTGAATATTTTAATTCCCAGGGTAGATAATTACACCAGTATATATATTCAGTTAATAAATTTTTTGAATACATTCAACGTTGTTAAGAAAAATTGGTTGAAGATGTATCAAAAACAATACAAAGTAATTATAATTAAAAAATGTATACATGGCAAATCCCTTTTAATAAACGGCTTACTCCTAGGTGATATTGCCTACTGATATGTTTTGTGATTATTTTTATTTCATTGCGAAATATTTATTTATAAGTTATTTTTTTTATTTATATATTTCTACACCACCCAACAGAGTGGGAATTAACATAGTTTACAAATAGTTATTATTACATCAAATCTAAAAGAAATACCTAATATTTTTCAGTTTTCTTTTTGGTACCGTACGTTAAGTATATATTAAAAATGTTATTGTTTTTGTTCTTTGTTTACTTTCTAATTTGGGTAGAAAATGTTTAGTTTTCATTTCTTATTTACTTTTATTTACTGCACTGCAAATTATAATTATTTTTCCCTGTATTAAAGTCTACTGTTTAGATCTACGGTTGTTTTTTTTTCACCCATACTGTTCCAGGTAATTTTCATCTGGCAACACTGCCCAGGAGAGATCAAAAGAACTTTGCAACTACCATTTCTATAAAATATCGACTAATCACCTCGAAATACAAACGAACACTGAGGACTAAGTGCGACAGGCAGCAAACACTACCCCAAGACCGATTTATCTGTCCTCGACTTCTGTCTTTCGCACTGGTCACGCCTTGCGAAATGTGTTTCTATTGATGAATGCAGATAATCAATATGATAATACTTTATTTGGAAATCGTATAAAAAATATAAATGTGACAAATATCAAAAATATGACAACTACTACAGCTAACAAGAAACAGTAAAAACAATTAGCAACCGTTAAGTATCTAGTGAAAGTATTAAGAGAAAGTGAACGTTTTATCTCAATACTCCCCCTAAAACTTCAAGTTTCATTGTGTATCATTCCTAACATTAAACGCAGTCTTTCGAACTGAGTTTTAGGAATGGGCTTAGTTAGGATATCTGCTACCTGCTGGTTACCGGGAACATGTTCAATCTGTAACATTCCTCGTTGAACTTGTTCTCGTATAAAGTGAAATCTAACATCAATATGTTTAGATCGTTTATGAAAACTAGGATTTTTGGTTAACTTTATAGCACTCGCGTTATCAACTAGAAGTAACGGCACTGATTTCAAAGGCGCGATTTCACTGAACAACCGAGTCAGCCAGACGCAATCCTTAGCTGCCTCACATGCAGACACATACTCCGCTTCCATTGTAGATAGCGAAACACTCTGCTGCTTTTTGCTCGACCAAATAATAGGCCCTCCATTGTACTTAACAAAATTACCACTAACTGAACGTCGTGTACTGGGATCACTGGCATAATCCGAATCACTGAAGGCTTCCAATATACAAGATTTTTCACCAGCTGTATAACAGATACCAAGTGTTGACGTGCCCTTCAAATATTTAAATATTCGTTTCACTATCTTCCAGTGTCTTTCTTCGGGTTTTTCAAGAAACTGAGAAGTATAGTTAACGTTAAAGCAAATATCTGGCCGTGTAGCTACAGCCAAATACATGAGACAACCCACAGCTTGACGGTAAGGTGAAGTTGTCAAAATATTATTTTCGTCCTCCGTTAGTTGACATTTCTCAATTGGCTTTGATACAGCATTGGCGTCCTCCATACTAAACTTACGAAGGATACTTTTAGTATAGGATTCTTGACTTATGTAAATGGACCCATTATCCGTTCGTTTGATTAGTATGTTTAAGTAGTATCCAACTGGTTCAATTTTTATTTTAAATTCATCTTTTAATTTCTGGAGGAATTCATCGACCAATGCCTTTCGTGTAGCTGCTACTAACCCGTCATCGACGTATAACGCTACCAATAGCTTTTGACCGTTATCAATCCAATAAAACATACAGGGATCAGCAGAACTTTCCAAAAGTCCAAAATATAATAAAACATCTTTGAATCTTTTATTCCAGCATCTAGGAGACTGTTTCAAACCGTAAAGACTTCTATTGAGCTTACATACTCTATTAGTGTTATCCCCGAAGCCCTCGGGTTGGTTCATGAATATTTATTCATCGATGAAGCCATAAAGAAATGCTGTTTTCACATCGAATTGTGCCAGTTCAAGAGATTCGTTGGCTGCTATGCTCAAAATAGTTCGGATGGTATCGAAACGTACTACTGGGCTAAAGGTTTAATTGTAATCGATACCTTCCCGCTGACTAAATCCTCGAATTACAAGACGTGCTTTGAAACAATTTATCTGGCCATCACCTTTACGTTTTACCTTGTAGACCCAACGATTTGAAATAGGCCGACGACCTTCTGGCAACTCAACTAAAGTCCAAGTTGAGTTTTCTCTCAAAGAAGTCATTTCATCTTCCATCGCCTGTTGCCATTTAGATGATTCAAGCGAATGTATGGCTTCCTTGAAACTCGTTGGTTCATCTATTTCAACGAACATGGCTTCGATAGAATGTTCAGGTACTAAAATTGTTTTATTATGGCTTCGAAGATTATATCTCATAGCTTCAGCTTGTTCTTCATTTTCTACGTTCTCGTGTTCTGAAGTTTTACTTTGAGTCTCAGGAAGATTTTCTTCAGAATTCTGATTTTCCATCTCGACATTTTCAACGGGAAATATAGCCAATGTTTTACAGGTGCTTTCTGGTACAAAGACAACACTTTTGCTTCGTATGACTTGGTTACTAACTTTCATTCAGATATGAAATTCATCGACATGATCTGAATAACCAACAAAAACACCACACTTTCCTTTGTGGTCCCACTTTTGTCGCTTTATTTTGGGTATATGAACATAACATTCTGTACCAAAAATGTGAAGCCGTTCCAAATGGAGACCTTTTCCTGTGAACAGCTGCCATGGTGTTTTTCCGTGTATACTGCTTGGCCCAGTTTGGTTGAGTGTAAAAACAACATAATTGACTGCTTCAGCCCACAAGGATTTTGGTAGATTCTTTGACAAAAGCATTGTTCTCGCCAAATCTAGAATGGTTCTGTTGGTTCTCTCTGCGCAACCATTCTGTTCAGGTGTATATGGATTTACAGTGTTAAATATGACTCCATTTGACTGGAGTAATTCTTTTACTTTTGCTTTGGCGAATTCAGTACCAACATCACATTGAAACATTTTCATAGGCCTTCCGCATTGAGTTTTCACAAATTCAACGAAATCAGATATGTGTGTTATAGTCTGTGATTTTTCTTTTAGGAAATAAACTTTTCGATATCTAGAGTAATCGCAAGTCAAGCACAAAAAGTATTTTGACCCTCCCAAGGAGGAAGATTCCATTGGCCCACATAAATCAGCATGGACAACTTCGCCAGGTTCAGTCGCTCGTTGTTGTCGTTCTCTGAAGCTACTTCTGTGTTGTTTACCTTCTACGCACGCCCCACAAAACTGTCCGTCTTCTATGTAGCTGACTCCGTGAGTCTTTAATACTTCTGCAACGTGACGTTTATTTTGGTGTGCGAATCGTTCATGCCACATCTGCAACGTATCGTTTGAAGTAAAATTTGCTTCATTGACTGGAGAAGTTACAGGAATCTTTACCCGTATAGACATTCTGAACAGCTTTCCGAATTTTATTCCTTCAGCTTTAACAACACCACTTTTGACAAATTTACAGACATTGCTTGACATTGTAAAAGTCATTCCTTTTTCAGTTACTGAGGGTACCGAAAATAAATTTCTTCTCGCAGATGGGACAAAAAGGACATTTTCCATACGGCATGATAACCATCTTCCGTTGACCTTAGCTTCAAAAGGAATAGTACCTCTTCCAAGGACATTCATCGTGGAATTATCACCTATATGAATTTTCAGAGGAGTACTAAATTGTTCAAAGGTAGAAAACCATTCAGCGTGATGCGTTATGTGGTCGTTAGCACCAGAGTCAACAATCCAAAAGTCACTGTCGAGTTCGGCATTTTCAATTTCGGAAACAAAAGCTTTATCCTTTTTATTTATAGATGAAACCTTTTTCTTTTCTGGGCAATCTTTTCGAAAATGGCCTCTTTTACCACAATGATAGCATTTGAATGACTTTCTGGATTTGGTAGACGTTTGATTCTTAGTAACAGAAGGTTGGGTCTTTAATTTAGTGGCAATCAGTGCAACTAGTTCTTTTTGTTTTCCAACTCGTTGTTTCTGGCGCGTTTCTTCTGCAGTTAGAACCCCTATAAGATTATCCAGCTTCTGCTGATCTTCCGGTCTTGCCCACCAAGCTTGCTGAAGACTTTCATACTGATCTGGTAAAGTATCTAGCAATTTTACGATTAAGGATGCTTCATCAGGTTTTACATTTAGTTGTTGCATTCGTAAAACCAACCCTTCAAACTTTGAGATGTGAGTAACCATATCATCATCTGAGGTCATGCTAAAGCCAAAGAATTCTGCTTGAACAATATGCGCTGCTTGTTTGGTTTTCTGTTCAAATACAGCATGTAGTTTTAGCCACATGTCTCTAGCCGTATCACAAGCTACTAATAGTGACATAACTTTAGCTTCCACCGATTTGATGATTACTTGACTTGCTGCACGATCACTCTTATCCCATAGTTTCAACTCGTTTTGATATTCCTTTGTCAGTTCTTGAGACGATGCTCCCTGAATTGGTATCGGTTTGTTAAATTCCCCAATACAGATTTCATACGCTCCATCAATGGCACGTAAAACGTTTTTTATTGCGAATTTCCAGATGGTCCAATTATCTGCACCCCGTAGTTTCTCAATTCCTTGGTACTCCATATTTCTTTCACACTACCAGCAGATTCCAAATCGGTGATTTTTCTGATGGTTAACAGTTAGACGAAATGGTAGACAAATTATGAGGAACCACGCTCTGCTACCATATTGATGAATGCAGATAATCAATATGATAATACTTTATTTGGAAATCGTATAAAAAATATAAATGTGACAAATATCAAAAATATGACAACTACTACAGCTAACAAGAAACAGTAAAAACAATTAGCAACCGTTAAGTATCTAGTGAAAGTATTAAGAGAAAGTGAACGTTTTATCTCAATAGTTTCATATAATTGCATATGTTCAGACGTAAAGAGACAATTCTTGGTCTCCTTTGCCGTCACTTCTGCTGTCGTATGTCGTCTGTCGCTCGTTTTGAAATAGTACCTTAATAAACAAAAAATCTGACGTGTTCAACACATGACTTTCCTGTCTAGTTATTACAGGCTGTTTAAAAGGTACATTTATTAAAAAATCAACTTATTAAACAATAATTCCAACGAAAAATAGGTTTCCAAAACAACTAGTCTTCACAAAGTAAAAACTGTCCAGTTTTTTCTTGACCTGGAATCATATTTCTAGATATTTTTAGAATATTCCCCCTTCTGCTTTTACTCGTACCTTTAGTTATGACGACGGCAGAACGTTGTAGGTTGATGGGTGACATACTTCTTCTTTTATTCGTACGTTTCCTATAACAGCTGAGTTTCTATCTACTCTAATAAGCTAGATGTAACCCTTTATGTCAAACCAGTTACACTCTGTTACAAATGTTTTCATTTTAACCACACTATGAAACAATGCAAAGGAAAGAGTCGATGTAAAAAATGTGGTGGTAAATAAATGGAGACATTTGCATTTTTTGCAAAAAAGATGATCTTATAACAGACCGTACACGAAATAGAGATTGCCAAGAAATTAGGAGACAAAAAATGATTCATGAATATATTAGTGTTAACAATACCTCATATTTCGATGCTACAAAAAAGTTTTCTAACAATTAATCCAAAGGGAATAATAGTGAAGAATTTAGATTGAATTTTGGGATTAACAATTTTCCAGATTTGCCTCAAACATCGTTGGATCCAGCAAATGACATTATTGATGTTTCACGTAGGCAAAACTTATTAGTTACAGTCAACCATTATATAGTGAAGTTTCTGCAAGCAAAAAACAAAAGAGAAAACCAACATCCTCTACATCTACAGGATATGATAAGGAGGCTCACAATTTGTGTTTACTTCCTTCGTCATCTCCTACCAAAAGCTCTCCCCATCTAAACTCTCTTAAACGCATCGAAAATCAGTTTTCATCACTACAATTGTTCAAATAAATTTTTATAGCAATTTTCCTATCCCTAATTACTTTAGAACATTCCTCATCCCACCATACTGTAGGTAGTCGATTGTTTCGTGAAGTTGTGTATCGTTTTTGGGTATAACTATATTTGATGTTTGTGATATGATATTTCTGATATCTTCAAAAGTATTGATATTCAAGTTATTACAAAAATTTTTAGCATATTTATGATATTTCGACCAGTCAGTTTTTCTAAAATTATATTCATCTTTAAAAGTTTGCAGCTGTGATTGATGATTAAAGTGGAAACCATACTTAATTGTAATAAAAATTGGAAAATGATCACTACGAACTGAGTCAGTAGGAGACGTTTTCCAATCTGTGTTTAAACCTAAATCAGGATCACAAAAGGTTAGATCCGTAACACTCTTTAACTGACCTGGAAGGCTAAAACGGACAGGAGTACCATCATTTAGACAATTGAGGTCATATTCGCCAATTGTTTCTGCTAATAGGTTACCATTGTGATCATTGGTAACATTTCCCCAGAAAATATTTTTTGAATTGAAGTCTCCTACTATTAAGACATTTTTCAAATTATGTTTTTCATTACATAAGTCTTTTATAAACATTTTATTTAATCTAGTTTTGGCCGGTTTGTACAGATTAATCACAAGAAGGTTTTCAAATTGGATACCTAATATTTGGATTGGATACCTCTCGGCTTATTAATAAGTTTTAACTGTTATTGTCTTATTTTTAAAGATGTTTTAGCGAGTATTGCAATACCGTTGTGACCATCGCTGGCATCCACTCTGAACACATCAAAATGTTTAATCTTGTACATCATATGCGTTTTTAGATATGTTTCTTATAAAAGAATTATATCAGGTGAATCCCTATAAATTATGTTACGAAAAGTTGGATCATTAGAGTTAATACTTCTAATATTCCATTGGAGTATTAGAAGAAAGGTCATATCTTAAAAGGAAATTATAATAGAATTGGGTAAAAATGTCTAAGGGAATATTTACGTGGAACAATCTGACATGTTTTCTTTTAAAGAAGAATGGATTGTACTTTCCAATCCTTTATTCGTAAAAATTGACAACTAAGTATAATAAGGCATTGAAACACCTCGCAAAAGGAGGTTTTGTTTGATCGACTGAGATATTGAGAGTAATTCATCTAGTGATATGATATTGCTACTGCAGTATTTTTCAAATTCTTGTAATTGGTTGTTGCTAAAACTACTAGAATTTTAAGAATCAAGAAAAAAACTAGTTTCGTAAAGTTTTCCGAATCTCTTGACAGAGATTCTCGCTTAACAGATATGTAGAGAAAGATTAAATGCTTCAAAAATGGTGGTCAAATACAAACAACCCACAATTATAATAGTTCGTTTATTAGAGAAAACTTGGGAAATTTTTTAGATTTAATAACAACACCGCGCACGCAGCCAGTCTCTTTTCATGTGGTATCTCGAGAAAAAACCAGTATTCCTTTTTCACTGAATGAATTACTATCAGTTTTGAATCAAAAAAATAAAGATACTGCTCCTGGTCTCAGGAATGGTCCTCTCAGATCATTTGTCCCATTCCAAAGCCCGATAGAGATTAAAATAATACGGCTAATTATCACTTTATAGCATTATCTTCATGTTGTGCAAAAATTCTAGAAACAGTAATTAAAAATAGAACAAAACATTTTTTTAGAATCACGTAAATTTTTTAATTCACAACAAACCGGTTTTAGAAAAGGAAAAAGAATTATGGAAAATTTGATTTTTCTACAAAATAAAATTTATAATTCTTTTAGTAAAAATGAGTCAGTTATAGCTGTTTTTCTAGATATAACCGGACATTATGATAATGTCGATATTGTAATTCATCTGCAAACATTGGTAACACTAAATCTCCCCCAAGACATTATTGACATCATTAAACAATTTTTCATCTCTAGAAGAGTGGTTATTTGAGACAGGGCAAGCGGTAAACTGTCTGCATCTGGTTTTGTTAACAAAGGTCTTCCACGAGGCTCGACTCTGAGTCCTCTGTTGTTTATGGAGTAAATTTATGTGGTTATGCTGATGATATAACATTGCTGACGTAATTCAAGAATTTGGTTAATATGCGGAATCTTTATGATTGGATGCAATTTCATGGTATGTCAATTGCTTTAAAAAAGTCCAAATACATTATTTTTCAAAAACGCAAAACTTCGCGAACTCTCCCGGATATACTGTATGATCTACACATAATTCCTAAATGTAATGTTGTTAAATATTTAGGAATTACTCTTGATTCTAAATTAAAATTTACTAATCACATTGATTCCGTGGTAGGGAAAGCACGAAGCGGATTAGATGATATGAGAGCCATCTCGAGAGTTGGATGGGGAGCAGACCCAAAAATTCTATCAATGATTTATAAAACACTCGTAAGATCACATCTAGATTTTGGATCCATTTTATTCTTCAAAGTATCCAAACAAAATTTAGATAAATTAGACAAAATTCAGTTTCAAGCATTGAGAATAATAATTGGAGCAATGAAAAGTTCTCCCATTGGATCCATTTTGGCAGAATGCTGTGAACTTCCTTTAAGATGGCGCCATATTGATCTAGCTTGTAAATATGTTTTGAAGAATCTAACTCTAGATAATAATCCAATTGGACAAGAATTGATAGAACTATATTCAACTTTTAATTTACAAAATTTAGAAGAACAAAGTGATTTTCCCTTAGATATAGGATATAGGATAGACCGATGTCTATCCTATATCTCTCAAATAGAAAAAATCAAAATTGTCCATGTTTTGACTTCAATTTTGTTTCACAATTTATGGATATCAACATAAAAACAATATTTTGTTTCCACTCTCGATTGTATTGTAGTTTGTTGTTAACGTTAACTCGGTTTATACTTTTTATTTATCTATATTCTACATGTATTAAAAACGTTATAAAATAGTACATATGTAGGAATCAAACTTGCAAATTTCTGACGTAGCCGGATTTCTGAGAATATTCATTTAATTGTAAAATTTCCTTTCTAATGTTTTAAAACATACCATCCTTCTGATTCGTACATTTATCTTACCGTACCTAATTCATAATTCAATAAATTAAAATAATTATTGATACATGGAGGGTTCAGAAGCTAATCAGTGTAAGTCAGTTAAAAAAATGAATCTTTAGTAGAAACACAAATAAAATTATAAGAGCTTTATGAGAATTTATTAGTGAAAAGTAAATCTTATATTATAAAAAAATAGTTTAAAAAACAACTTTGATTTGACCCAAAAACTGTGGCAAGTCATTTTCACATATATTCGTTTAAAATATATTTATTTTTTTTTTAACCAAACCAGTTGATTTATACTGAAATGTAATTTATGTTTTTATTTTTGTATAAAACCAAATGAATTTAGGTACTTTTTTATAGATTTTAATTCATCCTGTGGCCTATTGGCCTAATGTCTTTATATTATGATGCCTTTAAAAACATTATTTTAGCTAAAGCATTCGCATACACTACAACAATTATCATATTATACTCTCAAGATTTTATTCTTAAAGTAATTTTTGTAAAATATTTTGTGAAGTAAATACCTGAAGAAAACATCTGCCTCCCAAAAAGTTTTCAACAGGATATTGCCCTTACTCTAGTCCACACTCTCTGTGTTTCTTTTCAATAGGCAATAGATAGGGATACAGTTAATAAAAGTAGCAAATAAGTAGCTAAACATTATATTCTCATACTTAAACGGGGATTAAACAGGAAGGGCCCTCAAAAAGGTATATGAATGGATGAGTGGAGACAGTAACATACTTTCAACAAAAGGACAAAAATATATCGGCTTACAAAGGATGAGTGTTGTCGTTTTTAGTGAACAATATAACATTAAGTACATCTTCAATGGTTAAGTGAATCCGAGTTTATCTGTATTTAGCTTAATTGATTTCTACTGAATGGACTATCCAAAACGACCGGCCGTCAAAGTTGTAGAGTTGCCATTTAAATAAAGCTGATACCTATTTCCATACAATAAAATGAGCAGGTATGTTTTTCTTAACGTTTCTAGCAATAACGGTGGTATTGATAGTTGTTTAACAAAAATATATATTTGTTTCGTTTGCGGTTTTACCTAAGCCATTATAAAAATATGCCACCTAATTTGTTTCTTTATTTCATGATCGATTCTAAAAAATATTTAAGTTTCGATTTAATCACTAATTAAATTTGTGTCCTTATTAAGAAAGTTATGCATAAAATATGAATTAGTTAATTTTCGGCAATCATTAGTGCTATAATCACGAGATTTTGCTTGTGACCTGACATCTTATTTGATGTATCATTTGCTACAAGTAAATTTAATCTGGGGAGTGCAAAATAGGGGACAGTTGCGTTTCGCATTTTGTCAGCCGACACCATGGGTCGTTACTTACAATTAGACAGAAAACCTTTCATGTTACCATTTTCAATATAAATTATCCAAAGATGTCTGCATCTCTCAATTAAAAAATACTTGGTACTACATTTACTTGGTAATCGGTACATATTTTATTTTAATTTTGAACCCTTTTAAAAGGATCTTTCGGTTCCATAATAAAAGTTAGTCTATATAGTCTAAACCAATTTATTGATTGTTTTCGATAAATTTAATACAAATATTTAAAGTTAATCATTAATTTGGTAGTTATAATGACTTTTTTGTTTATATAACTCTTTTGATTTCTATGGTATATTACATTACGAGTGTGGAAAATCACTTTTCACACAAGTGATGTACAATATTTTTCTTACGACCACAAAATAATTTTATCAAAAAATGTAAAACCAGGTTATTATTAGAATAATTAAAATGTATTTTAAAAATAATCAATAATAATCGTATTTATTTAATTTTCATATTTTATAAACAAAAAAAATAAAAAAAAAAAAAATTCTGGCCCCGCCAGGATTTGAACGCGGTCGCTCTCCAGGTCTCAAATGGCAAAGTTGATAAGTTTGACGCTCTAAACATCTAAGCTAATAGGGCATGCGTCAATTTAATGATCTAATCGGTTATGTGTTTAACCAGAATAAAGGCAAACATCTTAGATATTTTAAAATTATTTTAATTATAATTGTTAAAGATAAATATCTAGGATCTAATTTACAACAATTTCAATAATTTAACAATCATATCGATTTTAGTATTAATATGGACATTACAAAGATCAGAATAGAAATGATGCATTTGACATTTTATGACAGCTGCTGCGGAAAGTAGCATATTCGTACACATTTAGAGGGTTTTGAATTAAAACACGATAAAAACAATATTTTAAGTGTGTCTGACCTATAATAAGGCGATGTTGATTATTTCTCAGGGGTTGGGTACTTAAGGGGATGATTACAATAAAAACTAATCGATTACCTTACGTGGCTTTATCTATGTTGATTACTAGGACCGGGACAGTCTGATTGTCTTCTTTTTATTTTATCCTGGTCTTGTCATGTGGAAGATAGTGAGGTTATGTTACAAGATTTCGAATGTCACAAATATTTTACAAATTCTTAATTGTTTAAAAAGCTGAATAATCTCAATATGGAATATTGCAACATGAGGTATTTATAGAGTTTTATTACCCTATATGTTATAATATTAGATTCACTAATTTTAGATAGACCTTAAATTTGCATATTTTTGGCGAACAACGTGATTCGTAATCAAATATTTTACAAAGCATTCAATGCTTACTGCTTGAAATAATTGGACAAGTTCAATGTATTGCTAAGATATGGTAAGTTTGTACTATGAACTAATTAGCTTGATAAAAATTTACAACTAAATATATATGTACAAATACGAGTAGCTTAATACTTCTCAAAATATATCACGCGGTTTCAGATTGTTTGAATGTCCAATGTCCGGAATCCCGATTAATAAAGCATAGAAGGTTACCTTGTATAGCAGGTTAGGGAATGCGACTAGGTATACCTCCGGTATGAGACCAGTCGATGATTCTCCGTGGCTAGTGTCTGGATCGATCGCAAGGGAATGAGACTAGGGACGTATGAGACCAGTCAATGATTCCCCAAAAATGTTGAGACACTTGTTCTTGACGAAAGCTCTCACAAGAAGAACAAAATGGCATATTCCCTTTTGATAAGACCCTCCAAATTATTAAATAGTTTGTTCGTTTATAAGTTCCGATACTTGAAAAGAGACTAACTTATGTCTAATCTAGTTGGTAGACAAAGACAAAACGTTTTAGTTAAAAGTCTAGTTCTAGTACATTTCTTAGAACTGGTAGATGAATGAATGATTACTTAATTCATATTACTATTCATTAATTCTAATTGTAATTCATTAAAATAGACTTTTGTGACTTATGGCATGTAGATATTATGAAAATGTAAACAAAACTAATTCAATAATTTGGTTACCTTTCGAAATCATTTTAAGTTGTTTTGAAATTTAACAAATAGTAAAAATTGTTTATTATTAAGATACCTATGTTCTCTTTATTTCTAGATAAATTCTACATGGATTCCCAATTTGAAATCTGCATGGATTCTCAAGTTTAAAATAGTAAGGAAATTTTAATGGAAGTAAACAAATGATAAGATATGAAATAATTCACTAGATTTATTATAAGTAGCATTTATTTTAGGTTTTAGAAATGCAGTTTATGTTAAATGAGTCCTAAATAAATCCTATTAATCCTAAAAATCCTATAATTTTTTTTTATCCTGTAACAACAGGTGGAAAGTAAATTCTTATTCATACGCGTGTGATATAGGGCACTTTCCATAGGACTATAATAGTGTGTCACTTTCTTAAGTGGTCGTAGAAAAAATATATTTTGGCCTTACAATACGAAGCGTTTTGTATCTAACTCTTTTTTTATTGAACGTTGAATATTGACAGGCGTGTACGTTTTTCGGAAAAAGAGGCGCATAACAACGGAAATGATTTTCGAACTATCCAGTTAGTTTTCGGAAAACTAGAAAACGTTTGAAGAAAGTCGTTAATAACATTAGCGTGTCGTTCATGTGTTTCATTTTGATCAGCTTTCATTCTAAATTGCATAGAATACTTTTCCACCGATTCAAAATCGAGATTCTCGATATTTCCACAGTTTATTTATAAAACTTTCTAAACTGGCTATATCTATCATTTTATATAATTTATAATATATGTTCACGCCCTACTTTGCACTTTATTAACAATTTTTTTACATTCTTCAAAATGGGAAGATATTCTCAATTCGTTGAAGTATTTTTTTTAAGTATGTTGAGTGATAATTCTTTATCACGTTGCCCGATTTCTATGATTCTCTTTTTGTTAGAAAAGGAATAGTTCCATATAAATTTAGTCAAGATCTGAAGATGGGATCCATGAGAAAATCATTAACATGTTCATTTTTAAAGTATGTTTTTTAAAATTTCTTTAAATCATACTGGTTCGCACGCGGTAAGGAATTAATAAATGTAAATAATTATTGTGCCAGCCAAAAAGCGAAGAGGAAGTAACAATTAAAATATCAAGTGACAGAAGAGTTTCTAAGATCGTTGAGATCGGGTTTATGTTTTAAAATGCCTTGAAACCTGTATTTGAAAGTATACCAAATGCCAACTCCGCCAGTAACATCACAAATGTTAAGTACAAGTATTACAAATTAAAAATTTAAAAAAACCGACTTTAAAAACGTGCAGATGCCATCACCATATCTTAACCAAATTTATATGGGACCACCCCTGAGGTACCCCCTTACTAACAAAAAAGAATCGTATAAATCGGACAAGGTGGTAAAGCATTATCGCTAAACATACATACAAAATGAAGAGTTTGAGGATTTTCTCAAGGATCAAATTATTAGATTTTGACCAAATTTATATGGAACCACCCCTAAAGTAGCCCCTTCCTAACAAAAAAAGAATTATTAAAATCCGACACCGTGTTAAAAAATTATCGCTGAACATACATAAAAAATGAAGAGTTTGAGGATTTTCTCATGGACCCAATTATTAGATTTTGACTAAATTTATATGGGACCACCCCTGAAATATCATCTTTCTAACAAAAAAAGAATCATTAAAATCGGACACCGTGTTAAAGAATAATCGCTGAACATACATAAAAAAAAAAAAATATCGCGACGAATTGATAACCTCCTCCTTTTTTTGAAGTCGGCTAAAAAGTACAATTTGATAGGGTTAATTTTCAGTTTCTACCTTTAAAAATATGCCCGAAGCCAACTCGGCCAGTGATGCCATAAATATTAGGTAAAGGTACAATTTAATAGGGTTTATTTTCAAATTATTTAAAATTATACATTTCATGTTCCATCAGTATCAGGAATAATAGAATAAAACGAATATAACAAAACTACTATTTTTAACAATTTTTAACAATTTTTAACAATTTTTAACAATTTTTAACAATTTTTAACAATTTTTAACAATTTTTAACAATTTTTAACAATTTTTAACAATTTTTAACAATTTTTAACAATTTTTAACAATTTTTAACAATTTTTAACAATTTTTAACAATTTTTAACAATTTTTAACAATTTTTAACAATTTTTAACAATTTTTAACAATTTTTAACAATTTTTAACAATTTTTAACAATTTTTAACAATTTTTAACAATTTTTAACAATTTTTAACAATTTTTAACAATTTTTAACAATTTTTAACAATTTTTAACAATTTTTAACAATTTTTAACAATTTTTAACAATTTTTAACAATTTTTAACAATTTTTAACAATTTTTAACAATTTTTAACAATTTTTAACAATTTTTAACAATTTTTAACAATTTTTAACAATTTTTAACAATTTTTAACAATTTTTAACAGTTTTTAACAAAAAATCATTAATTGTTTTGTCAGAAACCGATAATGTCTCCCTGTCGCTGGGCAGCCTGTATATCAATATATACAGCTCTCTATTTGCATAATTATAATTTTTAGGTAGGTTTAGATTTCCACTCATAAATCTTGTAATAAATAAAACAGCTGCTAAATACATTGATTATATTTTCATTAGCCAATGTAAAAATGTCTTTTATTGTACCTAGAATTTAACTTAGTACTGCAAAAAACTAAAAATAAAATGCCACTTTCACCGTGTAATTAAATACTATACCACAAATTCAAGCCAAAATATCACAAACGGTCCAGTAAAGGCAGCGTCATATAGCCTTGAAACTCGGGATTTAAGTGGTATTGCCAGGTCAATACTGAATTTGTAGGTGAATCGCTTGTTGAACATTAATACCGTATTTGTATATATTTTTGGGAATATAATTACACATAAATATTATTAGTTGATTATTTAAATATTTTTAAGTTATTTTGTAGCGATATTTCGTAGATATAAACTGTTTAAATAATATAATTTAAAAATAAACAAATTTGAAATTATTTTGTGTTAGGTGTGTTTAATATAATTGGCAACACTACAGGGACAAGTCACGCATACTGCGCATACTTCTAGACACACTATTTCGCGATGTCAGGCGCAGAGACGCGTTTTTATGCACAGTAGGTTTTAATTTTTGCTTAAATGTTATATTTATATTGATTTTCTATATTATTTCTATGTGGTTGGTGCATAATTACTGTAGAAATGCAGAACTGCCCAAATATGCCAGTATTTCATTTGCACAGAAATTATTATAGACATTCTAAAATATAAGTAAAATATTTTTTCGATTATCTCATTAATATTCATTATTAAATAGTTTCCATAGCACGCCAACATGTCTTATACTCATTTAATAACTGAGAGTAAGTCTGGAGCGGACCAGTGGAAGACTTAAGGTGATAGTTTAATTGCATTTAATTTTAGTTCCAAATTAATTAAAACCTATAAAAGGTAAAGAGCTAAGATTTAGTAGAAGTGTTTAAAATAAATCAAAGCGTTGCTGACGCATACAACTTTGAAAATAACTGAAATAAAATTTTAGACAATTATTATACAAAAATGTAATATGATGTTTTCAAGATCTTAATCTATTTATTACTAAATTCAATCACATCAAAATCAATAATCTATTTAATATGACAACGAAGAAAATAACATTTCAAATAATATATGCGGCAAAATCTACCTTTACCAACATTTTGGTTCAAAAAATCGCAGCTAGATAGAAGACCAAGCGATTCGACTGTTTCGCAGAACAAATATTTTCTGAACTCAAAATTCGGGTTTTAAAAAATGATTTTGAAATTTTATGAATTTATTTCTTTTACAATAATGTATCTAACTACAAAGAAAGCAAATTATCAAGTGAGAGATTAACATAAAAAAATTAGTAAAATAGAACAATGAAATATTATATGTACAGGGTGTTTCCGAACTTGGCGTCCATATTTGTAGGGGTGGTAGTTCGCATAATTTGAGAGCGATTGGCAGATTTCATTTTTCTAAAAAATTATAATAAACAAAATAGAGCCATTTAAAAAAAAATCAAAGAGCAGGTCCTACCCTGAGCGCGTAGCGCAATAGTCCTCAAAAACAGGTGCGATTTGCAATTTTGTCGATTCTAAGCGTAGCGCGCGCGAGTCGAGGCGATCTTATCGCTGTGCAGGACCGTACCTGTTCATAATTTTTAATTATTTTTATTTTAAATATTTTGGAAAAATGAAATCTGCGAATCGGTCTCAAATTATGCGAACTACCACCCCGACAAATTTGGACGCCAAATTCGGAATCACCCTGTATAAGAGCTTTAAAGAAATAAGTCGTTGACTCTGCATTTGCCAGAATGGCTGATGTAATTTTTCCCTTCGGAAATTTAATTTCGATGGTTGACGAAGAAGTTGGACATTCGCCAGTGTACTGGCTGTTCTTGATTCTTTTGTATGAGATGGTACGACGTTTTCTAAAAGCTACAATGCCTCCAAGTAGAATCAAGATACAATAAATAACTATTCTCCATATACTCGGTGTGAAACGATTTATTCGGGATACTGGATCCGGGTTGTTTTCAAAAAATTTTGATATAATATTCTGCAATTTATCTAAATTAATTTCTTGTAGTTTGATTTGGGCATTGGTTTATGGAACTTAGAGTGTCGAATTCCAGTTCAGGAAAGAAGACAATAATTTCGCTATCATTTCTGTTGGAAATTTTCTTTTATTATTTTTAAAACAATCGATTGAAATATTGATAAGGCTTCAGTTCTTATTATACTAGAATGCATAACTTTCAACTTTGAAAACAATATAGCTGTTTCAACGTCTTGTAATATAGAGTTAATTATCTTAAAAATATTTAAATATAGCATTTTCTCTAAATACGGTTCCATGAACAATTACTGCCAATTGATTTACGGTAAAAGTTTTTCATTTATTGTTAAATTAAATTTGTTAATTAGTGATATAAACAGTGAAATTTGTATTTTTATGGTTTAATATACAACGTGCATTTTTAGTCGCTCTAATTACTGAAGTAAATTCGACTTACCTTGCATACGAAAAATATGAGTAAAACGTTATTTAGGGCTCATATAAGTTAATATAAGTTTGACGTAAACTAGCTGTATGTATTGGTAACCCTCGGATATCATTCTTTTCATTGAATTCATCTTATCAATTGTACAATGATCCTTCCTGTTTGAAGTATGGTTATCATATACGGGGTTGTTTCAAATTGTTAGATTTACCTGAAAGTAAATAAGGTTTCGTTGTGAGTTTACTTATATATTATGTATTATAACCTTACCTCTAGATAATTAACTAGCCTTTTTTATTGAATTTGTTTATTTGTGAGAAGCAATTTACGTATGGAGTTTTATGGTACATAGATATAGTTTGTTGAGCTAATCTTTCGTAAATAGTCTCTAAGACTCGTAAATTCTTAAGGATGAATTTCTGAACCTACTCGCCTTGTCATTTTTCAAAGTGAAAGTCAAGAGAACGTGCGAGATTTGTTGGTTGTGTGCCTTTTTGACAGGGGAAGAAGAGTGAGTACTCTTAGATTTGTCTCGAAAGTAAAATGTATAATTTTCTATAACCATCGAGTTAACCTATTAAAGGTGATTTTAGATTTTACTCCATTAATAATTGTGTAGCTACCAGTATAAAATACATTTGGGGAATATTAGTCTTTTCGATAAATTCTCATGGTTTTTTGACCCATTCCACACCCGCTAAAAAGGATCTATAGACGTAAAAATTGTATATAAGTATGACTAATTTAAATAGATTTTGAGTTATTAGTTCGTTGCTTTATACAAGTAGTTCCATCGGCATTTGAGTTTGTAATATTAAAGTGGATTCTTTAAGAGTGATTGCTGTGGACTATTTTACCGTTTTTTCAACCTTAGAAAGCTACCAGTTCAACCCTTTACGAGAGAAATCTGTTTAGTAATATTGTACACCTTTTGAATGTAAATGCATAATACCTACTGTTTATGACTGACTCTTGGTGAGTCAATGTAATTTTTCATGTATCCTACGTACTAAATAGTTTCTAGTTTACATTTGGGGTAATTGTATAGTTTGGGGAACTTAAGTCAATTTCTATTGACACATTTTGTAATATTTTAAGGGTTTATCCGGAGGGTTCACTGTTACAATTTTAATTCCAGTACATCGGTTTATCAGAATGGTGGTCCGTATAATCGTGGTCCTTCGTTTATTTGCCACCTGCTGGTTTTACATGGATGGTTCGTTTTCTGGATAGGAATATGGTGAAGTTATCTATGGAGACACCCTACTATCAGGTTTTTTATATTTTAATGAGGATTTTATACGTGCACTCTGTCTGCTAATTTATTAAATTAAATATTTCACTCTTTTTAAACGAATGTTCCTAAGGTATTCCTAACATTATTTATACTTTTGCACACATAATGTTCTAGTGGGTTTTTCTATTAATAACTTATGTATTACTAAATATTACTTTACAATTTAATTAATTAAGCACTTAATGATCTAAGTAGCAGACAAGTGCGATCAATTATTTCAAATACCTCGAGACCTAAAGGCTACGTTCAACATTTCAAATTTATAGATTCGTTCTTTATAAAAAACATAAAAGGCTTAACTTAAAGTTAAGCAATCTCATAAGAACCTAAGAGACAGCGAATAATTAAATAACCTCTTCCAATCTGGTAATTTTACACGGAAAAAAATATGACTAGAAAATTTTACTACAATGTTGTAGTAGTAGACTAAATACTTAACAATTTGTAGAAAATTTTACTACAATTTATAGTTAAAAACTATTCATTATTGTAGCAATTGAATTGTCGAATAAAATTCTACAACAATAGGAAAGAATTCCACAATGTTTAGTATATTTTACTATTGTTTGTAGAAATAGAAATTTATTACAATTATCGTAATTACTACTACTAACTTCTGAAAAAATTTGTACAAATATTAATAATTATCTCTACAAAAAATAGTAATTTTCTCTACAAAAAATAGTAATAATTTACATCCCTTCTTATGAAAAATATTCAATTTTGTTCAAAAATATTCTATAATATTGTAGAAATTCTAAGTCATGTGAACAAAACAGGATTCTGCTATTGGCCAACTTTTTCTGACGTCGATCATAAATGGCCAGACAGCAGTAGCCGTTCGCCATGTTCACATAAAAAAGCATGGTACATATACGCGTACCTATAACACATTATTATATTATAAGCACCGATGCGTTTGAGAAAATTTTAATAATAAATTCTATTGGTGATAAGTACATTTATTATTGTTTCTGAATAATTTACCTTTAGATAACTAATTTAAATAACCTTAGCAGATTATTTAAAAAAAAATAATTGTGGCCAACGATCGAATGTTGTGCCCAACGATCGAATTTTGTGCCAAATTCAATGATGTTTTTTTGTCTTAATTGTGACTACCTAGTTTCTCATTTTTGTTAGTTACCTGACTTAGTCATTTAATATCCAAATCAGTGTAAAGGTGATAAATATCCCCGTTTTAAGGGTATGAACAGTTCAATTGTTATTAATTTTTATTTCATATTTTTCAGGTGCAGAAAAGCCAACTGAGACTGAGGGTGCTATTATTACTGTTATTTATTACATAATGTAATTAAGACTTTGTATCTGTTATATTAAAACAATAAATTGAATATTTTATTAAGGAACATTTTTTTCTAGGTTATAATTATAATAATTATGGAATACTACTACAAGTTTTATTAAAAATTACTACAATTTGTATGAATTTTTACTATTTATTGTGTAAAATGTTCGTATTTATTTTCATAAAACGCAATACATTTTTAATATAAATTCATACAATGAATAGCAAAAATTATAACAATTTGTAGAACAATTCTTTTGATGCATTTGGATATTTTTACTAAATATTGTAGATAATAACTCTACAATACATTCTCCACAAATATTTGGAAATTATTACTACAAATTGCCCCTGTCCCTATATGTACTATTTATTGTAGAGAAAAAATCTATAATTGTAGAAATTTGTTCTACAATTTTTTTTCCGTGTACTAAATAACTAATGTGTCTGAGGTCCTTTTATGTGTTTATTATATTTTCTTCTTATTTGTGTTTTATGATTTATATTTAATGGTAAAATTTTATGGTTTTAATTTTTTTCTTTGTGAATAATTTGGTCTTAACTGTAAGTTAAATAAGTAACTTCTTCCAATTTGGAGAGTGTTAACGGTATATTGTGTTTTCAACATTAAGCGTTGATGATTTTAAATAGGTGCGGAGTTGCACATGTAGATTTATAATTTTGATTTTATGATTTATGTGAAAAGGTAGAAATCTTACTATATTTGTTTAACATCTTTCGCAAATATCCTTCGCTTGGTACCATCTATTGATGAGTTTATTCTTTTTTTTTTGGGTTCCTGCATATTACATATGACATACATTTTAATTTCTTACTGTGTTTTAGTTTATTTAGTTATGAATTCATAACAAGCCGTATAAGGTAAATTTTCTTATAAGGTTCTTGAACAATTTAAATATTATATATTTTTTTAGGAGTGAGTTCATGAACATTCATTTTTGAGTTTTTTTAATGACAAACATTTTTTGGTTTGTTAGTTTCTTTAATATTAATTGAATTATAAAGGAGTAAAAGTTGAGGTTTGGGTTGTCTTTTATTTCATAGAATAAGAACATAGTTTAACCACTATATAAAAACCCATTTTATGCACCTTGATTTGTCTACTATTTCTGGAATTCTTATAGCTATCCACCCCTTAGCTGCAGTCTGAGCGACATCGAAGGTTGACAACGGAACAACCGAAATTTTTGTAACCGTAGTAGAATTTTATTAATAAAGCTAGTTTTTTATATTTTTAGAGTTTAATTTTAAGCAGTTCCCCTCTAGAAGTTGCTTAGAACATTTGGTAGGTTACAAAGGTCGTAATAAAGTTAAAATATGAGTATCAGACTTTTGCAGTTCGTAACTTAAGTGATATAAGTCTAAAATTATTGTCCAAATTTTATAAATTAATTTTATTTTGAAGTGACTGAAAAATTAGCTGAATTTTAGTATAAGGGATCGAAATCTAATTTTGCTTGCAAGATTCTAAGGTTGTCTATCCCAAATAAATTATGGAATTTAAACAAAAATAATTTTAAAAAGTTAATAAATGGATCGTCTTTTATATATTAAGAATAAAAGTTTGTTGCTACGTTTGGGTCAATAAAAAAATTTGAAGACTCTGAGTCGATTAGTAATTTTAAATTATGCTCTGTAAAAAATATATAATAGAATTGTTTGCATTTACATTATTAAGGGATATGACGTGTGTAGTTACGTTGTGTGTCTGCTACAAAGCTGATTCTGAAAATTAGTTTCTGGGTCATTAAAATCAATTAAATAATTTTCAAGATGAACCTTGTTGGCATAAGAAGAGTTATGAATATTGGTTGGTTTAAGATTAATATCGTGAGAACTAGAAAACTTGTCGGCATCTTGACATTCCACATGAAATAATTCTACGGCTATAAAATTCATTCGAGGTTGATTCCGATTAAATGAGTTTAAAAAATTTGCATTATTTCGGGTAGAAATACTTATTGGAGTATTTCTGTTAAATTTATTGCACGTGGAGACACGCATTGGCGTAAGTTTTGAAAAATTCTGTGTAGGTGTTCGATTAGGTTTGAAAACGTTATTAGTAGGAAAATTCTGATATCTAGGTTCTCGTGATTGGATGTTTACAGGACCTGTTGAAAAGGAATTTTGTGTTCTAAAGAAATCATTCGGAGTTTGCGCATTAAAGTTATATCCAGTTTGTTGATTAAAATTATTTCGCGAATTAAATCGATTTTCTTTATTGGGATTGTGTGGAAGGTTATTAATTAAAATTTCTGTTTTGGTTAGGCATTTTGAAAATGTTGGATGTATATTATTTTTGTCTAAAACATATTGCAATGCTTGATTTAAATTATTGGGTTTCATACAAATAAGATATTGTCTCATATAATCAAGCATTATTACACGGAAAAAAAATTGTAGAACAAATTTCTATAATTATACATTTTTTCTCTACAATAAATAGTACATATAGGGACAGGGACAATTTGTAGTAAAAATTTCCAAATATTTGTAGAGAATGTATTGTAGAGTTATTATCTACAATATTTAGTGAAAATATCCAAATGCATCATAAGAATTGTTCTACAATTTGTTATAATTTTTGCTATTCATTGTATGAATTTATATTAAAAATGTATTGCGTTTTATGAAAATAAATACGAAAATTTTACACAATAAATAGTAAAAATGCATATAAAATGTAGTAATTTTTAATAAAATTTGTAGTAGTATTTTATAATTATATTATAACCTAGAAAAATGTTCCTTAATAAAATATTCAATTTATTGTATTAATATAAAAGATACAAAGTCTTAATTACATGATGTAATAAATAACAGTAATAATAGCGCCTTCAGTTGGCTTTTCTGCACCTGAAAAATATGAAATAAAAATTAATACCCTTAAAACGGGAATATTTATCACCTTTACACTGATTTGGATATTAAATGACAAAGTCAGATAACTAATAAAAAATGAGAAAGTAGGTATGTGACAATAAAAACAAAAAAACATCAATGAACTTGGCACAACATTCGATCGTTGGGCACCACATTCGATCGTTGACCACAACTATTTTATTTTTAAATAATCTACTAAGGTTATTTAAATTAGTTATCTAAAGTTAAATTATTCAGAAACAATAATAAATGTACTTACCACTAATAGAAGTTATTATTAAAATTTTCTCAAACGCATCGGTGTTTATAATATAATAATGTGTTATACTGCCCTACTAAGCGAAAAGGGGGTATCTGTGATTTATAGTGTCTTGAGTTTAGCAGGTATTAAGATTTCATTTAATGCCATTATTATTTTATGTGCAATATTTAAGTTAAAAGCGAAAATATATACGGTTTTTTTCGTTTTTTTTGATGAAAATAATACAATTTATTTATTTATATTTTTTTCTAAAATAATTGTAGTTACCCCTATTCTGCCTTAACAAATGCTTACGAATTACTAAAATAAAAAAACAGTATCTACATACAAACGTTTATTTTTAAATGGTTTTGTTTGAATAACAAGATATTTTCTGAAAAATGACTTAGATATTAATTGGAAAACTATTATTAATCATCATCATTATCATTTTCAAGGCATTGAGTGGTAGGTAGTTCCTTCCAAAAATGTAAACGATTTTTCGGCATAATAGCATTGTCGGCTTCTAAAAGCTTTGAGATAATATTATTACGTCTTTCTTTTGTAATGCCTCTTGGCTTTTCTCTTATTGGTGGAACTGGTATTCCAGTGTTTGTAATTTTGGCATTCAAGAAATTTAATGTTAAATCAGGGCCACTAAAATTGTTTTTATAAAGTAATGACATTGATCCCCTGTGGGCCGTGACTTGAACCATATCATGGATATATGGCCGCGTACTATTTGCTTTTTTCAGTTTGTAAGTGGATGAAAAATCCTGCCAGTCAGAAATCGCGGAGTTCCATTTCCAAAACTGTAACTCTGCCAGAATTGGCTTGTTGAACAGCTTGTTTAAATTCTGGAAAGTCATAAACCTTCTTCATTTTCCGTAGAGATTTTTCTACTTGGTGGTGGAATGCGTCGGCACTCATAAATGTGTGGCCTGGTTCGAAGTAATTTATTTCTATTACTTCGGCGGATATATCGGATGAGTTTATTATATAAACTAGAAACGTAAAAAATGCCCAGTTTTTATTCTGTGAAGTGCAATTATCTACCCACAGAATTATTTTTTTCGCATCTCTCTTTAATAAAAAGAATTTGTGAAAGGTACTTATTATGTCTTCTTTTTTTCGTCCTCGAATTGCCTCGTGCCAAATTGCGGCCACAGGTTTAATATTTTTGTTCTTAGTTCCTACCGGAACGAAACTTTCGTTATATGCAATCAATCGTGGAATGAATATAACTAATTTGAACATTTCGCACCCGGGTAACATTATGATTTTTTCCAAATCAACAGAATATGTAACTTCCCCTTCTTCTGGCTCTTTGTTGGCATGTTCTCTGTAAAGCAGCCTTGCATCTTTACTCCGGTTTATATGTTTTGACCACTTCTCGCAGTCGGAACAATCATTTTGTAAATTTTCTTCTGAATGAGGATGGATTTTAAAGTTCTCACACATTTCGCATTCTTCGTGACCCAACGTTACAAAGATATATTTAACTTTTGTACTATTGAGCGATACAAATCGTACGAACAAGGTATTTTTCGATTGCTCATTTGAAAATCGCCAAACATATCTTTTATGTTTACATCGCTTGGTAAATAACGTCGCTTGGGTGCATGTTCTCTACGATAATGCGATATCGATGGGTGGAAAGACTCTATATGTTTTTCAATTATTGCATGGTCCAATTTATTATGAGGTACTTTTCCACGATTTCTATGTGGCTTTGGAGCGAGCAATGAGTTCGAAGATGTACAAAATCTTTGTAGAATTTTGTCGTTATTTTTGTGAAACCCTAGAGTGGTAAGAAAAAAGGTTCTGCACACTGGTTTACATTCTCCGTCTGCTGTTTTTAAAGAATACATTAGCGTATGAGATCTGCGAGACTCTAATCCAACCGTTTTACGTTTCACGCTTGTCTGGCTGATGCACGACAGCATAAATTGGTGCTGTTGTTCGCGGTCTAGATTCCAGAACTGATTATTTATATCAGTTCTTCTTTCTTGATTTATCTTCCTGTTACATTTTTTCTTGCATTGATCACCACATCCATCCCTAACTGAATGTGAATCCCTTAGTTTATTTCGTTTAATTATTTTTCTTTCTTCGGTTGAATATTTAAATTTTTTACGCCTTCGTTGTTCCCCTTTTTTAGTAATGCGAGTTTCTGTTTCATTTTCATTCCGTTCTTCTTTTTCTCTTCCATTATTTTGAATCACGTTATCCAAATTGTCAGGTTCAGGTACTTCTGGGTATTCTTCATGATTATGGGTTACTAATTCATGATTGTTCTCCACTATGGCCTCCATTATTGTAATATTTGCTCCCAAATTCTTGTCTACATCGATGTGGACGTCATTTTCTGCCAATTCACGCAAAACCAACGTAGTTGCTTCGTTTTCATACCGTTCTTCCATTTCTTTTCCATTTTCTTGAAACGCGTTTTCCAAATTTTCAAGTACATATTCTTCTGGGTTTTCATCACGGTTAAGAGTTATTAATTCATTATTGTTCTCCACTATCATGCCTTCCATCATCATAATATTTATTCCCAAATTGCCGTCTACTTCCATTTGTATGTCATTTTCTACCAATTCACGTAAACCCAACGCATTCTCTTCATATTCCATTAAATTACCAGTTATTTTGAATGTTTCTGGATCTGGAAGTTTATGGGTGATATTTTTTGTATCCGAAGAATTTGCTGGATTTTGAATATCGCTATTCTCCAATAAAATAACTGGCGCATTTTCAATAATATTTTCCCAATCTGTTATATTTGTTGGGTTCGTAAGAGCCGAGGCAAGAGCTATGTCAAGCAGCTTTTTCCCCCTACTCATCTGAAATAAAAAAAAACTTTTGCAAGACTATGTCCATAAATTTTTAATAAAATGCAATAAACGCAAAATCGAATTAAATATTTAAACATCATTAGTTTGTTAAAACAATGCAAAAAATCAGAAACGCATTATTCACAACGAAATCCATAATACTTTTTGCGTAAAAGAGATCAGAATATGCAAAACCAAAGTCTTCTTTATGCAAACATTATTTTGTTAATATTTTAAGTTATGGTAGTAAAATTAAGAACTTACCTCTAAATCTTTAGTAAATCACTTTAAAATTATTGTATGTAATGTTCATATACACAATTAAAAATATTTCCAACGTTGTTTTATCCCGAACTAACAAAAATAAACGAAAAAAATTAAAAGAAATACAATTTTTTTTCAGTGGGCGATTAGAACGTGCTCACAGTTTAAAATTAAGTGCAATACTAATCACAATATTAATACTAAACGACTTTGACAATAAGTGACGTTTACTAAGCAACTTCAGCCGTAACTGCATAAGGTCGTGTAGATACCACCATTATTGTCTAGTATTGCTACTTCCCGCCCAAATGCTTAGTATATACTGTATGCTTTGTAGATACGGCTAAACTTATAGTCTAAATTATAATATTTGTAGTATAGATACGGCAAATTCACTCTAGTACTAGATAAAATAAAGTGCCTTGAATGGCTAGACATAAATATCTCATATTTCGAAAAAAATGTAGATACCCCCTTTTCGCTTAGTAGGGCAGTATAGGTACTCGTATATGTACCATGCTTTGTTTTGTGAACATGGCGAACGGCTACGGCTGTCTGGTCCTTTATGATCGATGTCAGAAAACGTTGGCCAATAGCAGAATTCTGTTTTATTCACATGACCTAGAATTTCTAAAATACTATAGAATATTTTTGGACAAAATTGAATTTTTTTCATAAGAAGGGATGTATAGTATTACTATTTTTTGTAGAGAAAATTACTATTTTTTGTAGAGAAAATTACTATTTTTTGTAGAGATAATTATTTATATTTGTACAAATTTTTAGTAGTAAGTTAGATAGTAGTGTAATAAATTTCTACTTCTACAAACAATAGTAAAATATACTAAACATTGTGCACTTCTTTCCTATTGTTGTAGCATTTTAATCGACAATTCAATTGCTACAATAATGAATAGTTTTTAACTATAAATTGTAGAAAAATTTTCTACCAAAAGTTAAGTATTTTTCTACAAGTCTACTACTACAACATTGTAGTAAAATTTTCTAGTCACATTTTTTTCCGTGTATGATTTCAGGAAAGCAATGCTTAAGAAAAAAATTTAAAGAGTTATTTTTTGATAAAAAATTAGCTCTTGTAAAAAAAAATAATTAACAATTTAGGAGAAATATCTTTTAAATTGTATGATAGGATTTATATAAAAACTAATTATTTTATCAAAAGTACAGATACACTTGTAAGAATTAATTCCAGTAATTTTCATAAATGTTTTTAATGATGAGGAAACATTTTATTTATATATGTTATTTTAGATCAAATTAGTTTATTTTTTAGGCTACTCTTGCAAGTGGATGTAAGGAATTGGTCAAGAGAGCAATTCAAGATCATTGCAGAACAAAATACTAAATTAAGAACGTTTGCACTAACTTTAAGCTTCTACAGTATGAAGGAATATACATATGTGAGGGAAAAATTTAACAATTGTCTCCCACATCCCAGTACTTTATCAAAGTGGTGATTCACTGAAGAGCATTGACATTTAAAGGTGGAGAAAGTCAAACGGTTATGAAAAAGGTTTTTTGAATCTTTTGATGGATGAAATGGCAATTATGCAAATATATTGGATATGTTGACATTGGCAGCAAATTTTAACAAAATCAGTCAGTTGAAGCAAAAGAAGCTATTGTGTTCTGCTTGTAAAGTTTTTTATATTATATTATCTCTTGTATTTGTATATAGTACCTATTGTGTATATATTAATAGTATGTAAGTTTTTGTGTGATAATTTTAAAATGTTTTGTGCTCTAATATAGACAGTAAAATGTAACTTAACATTTTTTTGCCTGAAAATGTGTACTTCAAAAGCGGCCAACAATGAAACCTACCGGCAGTTTTTGTGCTCTAATATAGACAGTAAAATGTAACTAAACATTTTTTGCCTGAAAATGTGTATGATACGAGGTAAGCGTCAATAATTCCCGGCCTGACAATGAAGGAGGCATAGTACAACAAGTTTTTATTATTTTTCAATGTAATCTCCCTTAACCTCAATGCACTTCTTACAACGTTTAATTAACAATTCAATCCCTTTAAAAATATATTCTTTCGGTTTATCCTCAAAATGGGCCAAAACAGCTTCTTGTAACTCAAAATCGTCCCGAAAACGTCGCCCGCGAAGGTCCTCTTTCAAATAACTAAACAAATAATAATCGCTGGGAACCATATCTGGACTGTAAGGAGGATGATCTATATTTTGAAACCCGCGCATTATCGTGCAACAACCGCACGCCTCTGGTTAATTTTCCTCGACGTTTTTCCCGAATACACTTCCGCAACTTATGAAGTAATGCGGCATAATATGTGCCATTAACGGTGGTATTTATCTCTTTAAAATCAATCAGAAGGATTCCTTCACAATCCCAAAAGATCTTAGCCATCTTTTTCGTTGATTGACAGACTCTACATTTTCGTGGGGGGGCTTCACCCTTACGGCGCCACTCCATTGATTCCCTTTTCGTCAGAGGATCATAATAAAGAACCATAGTTTCATCTCCAGTGACTATTGTTTCCAACACGGGGTTCGGTTCATCTCCACACAGTTCCAAAAACGATCGAGCACACTCGACACGACGTTGCTTCTGAATCGCCGAAAGGTGTTTGGGCACCCATCTTGCAGTAACCTTATGCATACCCAAATGATCATAGAGGATTCGGCGAACAGTGGTATCAGAAAGCTTTGTCATTTCTGCCATTTCCTTGAACTTTAAACGTCGGTCACTTAGCACCAGGTTTTCCACAAGGGCCACTTTGTCCTGCGTTATCACCTCCACTGGCCGTCCAGGTCTTTCGTCATCTTCAAGGGATTCCTGACCCATGCGAAAACGTTTTGGCCATTCCTTTACTAACGAATAGGAAGGGGAACTTTGTCCATATACGCCATCGAGTCTTTCTTTAATAATTTTTGGTGTAAGCCCTTCCTTTGTTAAAAATTTAATAACCGCTCTGTACTCAATTTTCGTCACCTGAGACATTTTCGGAGATACTTTAGTTCAAAATGCTAACAATTAAAAACTATTTGACGTAAGTCGCTTATTTTGTTACCACAGCCTACTAAGGTTTGTAGTTATAAAATGTTAAACTTTTATCCTGATAAAATATCTAAAACTATGTCAGGCCGGGAATTATTGGCGCTTACCTCGTATATATCATAAATAAAATGTATTTTTTCTGCATTTATCCCATTTTATAGGTAATTGGTTTTAACTGTTAAGTGGTGACCTAAACAAATAAATAATAAATTTCTTGGAAATTCAGTAGCATTAATGTGTATTCCATTTTTGTTTTGTTTTATAAATAGCTTACTTCTACACACATATATTATATCTAGGCACAACCAATAACTATGTTTTGATTACATTGAATAATAATTTTATTATAAAACATGTACATTTAATATTACTTAATATTACTACTAGAAATAAATTATTGTTATTTGTTTTTATTTTTCTTTTATTTTCTCTATATAAAAAAGATTTCAGTTTCTAAATAATCTACTTGAACTAAACAAAAATAATGTGTGATCACAAATTCAGTTGAAAGCATATAGTTTCAAAACATATATCCATAATAAAAAAAGTTTTCCATCTTAAACGAACATAAATAGAAAAAAAAAATTTGTTTATTAATCATGCGAATCAATTATCTAAATTATTAGCTATTGTGAAATTACAGTGCATAAATGGTAAACATAAATACGAACCCTTTCAAACCGCACGCCATTGAGAATGGAGTATCTACCCCTCTCCCCTTACGCCAATAGTGATGATCCCGCTTATACATAATAAAATACATTGTGCAATATTACCCTGACACTTTGCCCGCCATTTTGTAATATTATTCGTTAACTTTTTGATAAATGTTAATTTCAAAACACTTATAGAGATTTTTACTAGCTCAGTGAAATTTAATAGCAAATGTTACTTACCTTAAAAATAAAAAATAAATAAATGAGCACATTGACCATACTTTTCTCTGTCGTAAATTCGGCTTTTCAAATAGACAATTTTAGGGTAATAATTTTTCTAGGTAATGTTGGGCACCAATAATTCTCTTTTTTTATTTTTAAAAGCTAGTGAGAAATATAAACTCTAGCTTTATTAATAAAAAGAAGTTAATAAAAACTTATACAGAATTTAGTGTGAATAAAAGAGAATTTTTGTAACCTTTAAAAAATAAGATTCAACATATATACTTATAAAAATTAAAGATTTTATTCAGAAAACAAGAAACCGTTCAGAAAACAAATTATTTACAGTTTATCAAGTATCAATTTTGATTCGATCATAAATAATTTTAGTCACTAGTAATTACCACATTTTTGCTTTTTTGCTAGCGACTTCATTTGTAGATAGTTGAGATTTCTGCCCCTCTGGAACCAACGCCGTTGTCGGTTACTCTTTCTTCCTAGTAACTTCGAGTTGTAACTGTCGCTTTTTTCGTTAACTCAGCTCAATCAATTTACAACGTGTAGATTACTGCGTGTAGGTTATAGCTTGAGGGTTACAGCGTGTGGATTACTGCGTTTGAGTTATGGCTGATTTCATTCGTTTTCTAGACAAAAATAGATTTTGTTTTTCACGTGGCTCTGTACGATATATAAATTTGAAACATCTACTTAAAAAAAAAAATGAACCAATAGATAATAAAAACTAGTGACTATACATATTGTGCCGTTCTAGCAACCAGAATGAATCATAAAAACATATTTAACTTTACTATTAAGAAACTAATAATTAACAAAAGGTTTGAATAGTATTTCTACTGAAATATTTAATAAAGACATAATACTTTTTATGCTTACCACTATAACAGCCAAAGCACCACCAGATACGAGCAGAAGGTAACAGTAAATGAAATTTAAAAATCTAATGCGAGATCGTTTGGTTAGTGGTACTCTCACTTCAAGAAATTTCCCTTTCTTTAGAATATGGTGTTTGGCGATAATTGAATTATACCGGATGGCACACATTTAAAATAACATTTTATAATTAGACTTTTAAAATGTTACAATTGAATGATATCTCTAGTCTTAATGCTCTAAGTTGACAACAAAATGTGTGAATCGTTTCCTTTTCAATTCGTTTATTATTTAACAACTTCGCTGCCCCTTCCGCGTTTACGCGTTCGACCACCACTACTTCCAGTGCCCCCACCGTGTTTACGCGTTATTGTTAGATCTACTTTCTATGACTCCAATTCAGTGTGGCTTTGACTGTAAGAGAGTGTAGTGTATGTTGGCATTAGTTTATGGTGTAAAATATTAAAAAACGTGCTTGGTTATTATTTTCAAAAGTTTTTATTTGTGACTTTGAACAATCAAATTGAGTGATCAAAAAGCGGGTCCTAGCAATGCAAAAAGGTGTAAAATTAATCCTAGAACTAAACCTAAATTATCTGTCGCTGAATTGGAGTATATTGCAAATTGTTCAGATTCCGAAGAAGGGTCACTTGATATTTCAGGGAGTGACTATGAGGACAGCCTTCAAGGTAATATTTGTTTATATTTTTATAATTTAAAAAGTTTTATTTTTATTATATACATTATCGTAAAGTAAATGTAAATTTATCCGTTTTAGATTTCGTACAAGAACACTCAGAAGACGAAGAGGATGAAGAAGAAAATGACAGTTCTATAGCAAATCAAGCAAGAAGGCCAATTCCTAAGATAGTTTTAGATTGGAATGATGAAAAATGTGTAGAACAAATTCCATTTACTAAAAGACAAGAGCTGTTGATACAGCCTGAAGGAAATAACCCTATTGATTATTTTAATTTACTTTTTGACGAAAATTTTTTACAACTGATTGTTGAACAAACCAATATATATGCGGTTGAAATATTGTGCTTGGAAGGTAAAACCGAACAGTCCAGAATAACAAAATGGCACGATGTTACTATTCCAGAATTAAGAATTTTCTTGGGACTTCTATTGCATACGGGCACAATATCTTTGAATAGATTACAGGATTATTGGAAGAAAGATCCGTTATTTAACTTACAATGTTTTCCACAACAAATGAGTCGTAATCGATTTTTATTAATATTACGCGCTTTACATTTTGCCAGAAATCCACGGGAAGATGAAGAAGTGCCACATGATCGCTTGTACAAAGTAAAACTTCTTATAAACCTTTTCAACGATAAGATGAAAGCTGTATTTTATCCTGGTCGGGAACTTAGCCTAGATGAGTCTATGATTTTATGGAGAGGGCGGCTTATATTTCGTCAGTACATAAAAAACAAAAGGCACAAATATGGCATAAAACTATACATGCTTTGCACACCCAATGGAATTGTTAATAAGTTTGCTGTCTATACTGGGTCACTTGATGATATGGGCGGAAAGGGACATACTTCAAAAATAGTTCTTCATTTGATGAATGAGAAATTGAACGTAGGTCATTCATTATACATGGACAACTTTTATAATAGCTACGATCTTGCAAAGGAGCTATTAGATAAAAAACTAATTGTTCGGGCACACTTAGAATAGACCGTCAAAATTGTCCAAGTGTTGTAAAAGAAGCAAAATTAAAAAAAGGCGAGAGTGTGGCTAAATATTGCCAAGTGGAAAGACAAAAGGGATGTCCATTACATATCCACAGAATTTCCAAATACAATGAAGGAAAGTCGAAACAAAAGAGGTGTTATTAGAATGAAACCAGAGCCTATAATAAATTATAATAAATTTATGTCTGGAGTCGATCGGCAGGACCAAATGCTGTCGTATTATCCATGCGATAGAAAAACAATGAGGTGGCCTTCGAAAATCGGTATCCACATTTTACAATTATGCATGATAAATGCCTTCCATCTATATAATACCTTTTCCGGAAGTAAAATGAATTTGTAATAAAAGAAATGTTGGGCCCACAAAAAACTAAACCCAAAATAAGCAGAGACCAACATATTCTGACAAAATGTGGAAAGTCCAAAAATGGAAGTACCCTTAGACGTAAATGCAAAATCTGCTCTGAAAATGGAAGAAGACGTTAAACGACATATGAATGTCAATCGTGTCCAGAAACTCCAGGATTTTGCTTGGATTGTTGCAAAATTATCCATGAATGATTTTTGTTTTTTTGTATTTCCTTTTTTTATTTAATAAAAACCTATTGCTACCTATTTTTTGTCACTTATATTAAACGCGTAAACGCGGTAGTGGCATTAGGTGTTAAATGGACTGCCCAGTGCCACCAACGCGTTTACGCGTTTGTTATTAAAGTTGGAAGATTTGTATGAAAAATTTAATATACCACCTTATTTAAACCAAAACAAGTCAATACAACCAATTTTTTAATTAAATACATTTTGGCCCTGAGAAAAGTCATTAAATAAATGGGAGGCAGTTAACGTGTTAATTAGTTAGAATACCTTTTTATTTTTACACTTTTTGTATCTATATTCGATAATTTTACGTGGCCCCAATAAAGTGTTTTTGGTGCGATGGGTACATCAATAAAAAAAGTACTTCAAAAGCGGCTAACAATGAAACCTACCGGCAGTTTCTACTGAATGTTCGAGCCAGAGAAATTAACTGTATAGAGCCTGGAAAAAACTAGCGAATTTGCACCAAATGCTATACTGCGTTTCGACGACAAGGTAGAGTAAAGCAATGTTTATAGTAGCAACATAATAGATCTTGTTAGTTTTTATTCTTAAGGCAATGAAATAAGATCCAAGATCCTATTCCCATCATTGAAAATGTGTACAACGATGAGGTAGACATTGAAAATGGTGAAGGGAATGGCAAAAACAGAAATATACCGCTCAAACTGCAAAATAATCAAAGATCTTGTTGCGTGTGGGGTGTTATTAGACGGCAGCGTATTTTAAGGGAAGCTGTTCTTAAGTTATCTATTCAAAACCGGATATTTTGCATCTTGAGGAACCGATCATGCCCGGAATATTTTGAGAATAGTTACTTTTCTAAAGAATCTGTTGCATACCCTCCTTTACCATTTATTTCTAAATGCAGACAAATTTATAGAATGCTATTATGTATCGATTCTACACAAGAATTTTCCATTTTTACTTTCCAGTCTGAATACACATAAGAAAATAGAAATTATGATTTTTTTTAACCTTAAGATTTCGACGGATTTTTTTGTTTTGGGGTTCCCTGGATCCGTTTTGATTATTTTTGCGATGATGTCTGTGTGTGTCTCTTTATACCCAATAACTCATGAATAGATACAGAGAAAAATACCAAATTTTAAAATTAAGCTTTAATCTGAAGGCATTTTATAAGGGGGTCGTTTTTTTATTTATAGAATAAACCTGCTATTAACGCTTGGAGAAGAAAATTCTTTAAACTCCTGAGGCCTGAATTTTTTTTTTGTAATGTTCGTTTTTTTGACTTTGTTTACTTTTGTATCACGGCCGCTTACATTAAAAAATAAAAAAAAAATCCAGAGAAAACTATGCAAATGCATTTTCTCAATGTCATATATGTATAACATCTGGTCTCTGTTACCAGTACAAATGCTATGAGTAGATGACGATTGGTCTCTGTTACCCAATTTTTTTAAACAGTAGATATAAGTACGAACAATAAAAATTGCTAATGTCTTAGGATGTCTTATATTTTAAAACTAAAAATGAATACATTGAACATTACATAAATTATAATTAAAGCCAATAAAAATTTATAAAAAATCAAAAATACTGATTTTTGGTATAAAATTGAGAAAACAATTTCGTGCATAAAAATATCTTGCATTTGACACAAAATGCTGCCGTAGTATGTTTACAGTTGGGTTTCCTGTATCTCAGCATAATCGACCATATGTTCAGCTTTATGATAACGTAAAACTTCGGCAGGTATTCAAACATTTATATTTTATATTATAGTGAAATCACGTTTAAAAAAAATAAAATAGAAAATGATATCGCAAACTACTTTTATTTAAACAATTTTTCACTTTTTGTCAAATTTCTCAAATTTTAGGAAAACAATGTAAAAATCCGTCGAAAACTCGTGGTCGAAAAAATCATGATTTGCATACTTCTCTTATCTTTATACAAACAGGAAAGTAATAATCGAAGATTATGAAAATAAATCAGTAATCGGTGTATGTGGTGATCTGTGACTTGACACTCAACAAAGCCGAAAATCTCATATTATACGAGCAATTTATAAATTATGGTTCTAGAAATACTAAAATAATAAAATCCAATTTCAATTGGTGGATCTCACTACAGAATGCTTCAACAAACTCAACTCCTTATGATTACAAAAAAAAAATAATTTAACAAGCAAAAACTTTTATGAAAAAACAACATTTGTTCTAAAAGTTAAAAATAAATGTTTTTCCTCTTTTTTTAGTCCATCCGGACACATCTTACGATATGTTTAAGTGGTACTCTAAGGGCGAGTTGTACGAGTATCAAAATCTCTTTACCGATTGGCAAATTAATAATAATAATAACAACAATAATAATAATGTTTGTTCACATAAAAATGTCTTTTTAAAGATAAGCACATAAACACGAACTACACAGAAACTATTGTAGACGTGATAGGTATTACTACATATTATATTAAATTCATGTTTAGTCTAAAACTAATTTTATAATATTATAACCTAATGAATAATGAATAAGGTCACTGGATCAGCTTTATTGTGTCTTAAACCAAATGTTAAGGAACTTGTTAATAATAAAATTATATTATTTATATGATGTAATATTAATTGGAAATGGTCATAATTAGCAAAAGATTCATAATCCGGAATTAGTCCTAATCAAAAGAAAGGTCGTAATCAAGATAGAGGCCATAATCTAGAAATTGGTCGTTATCAGAAGAACAAGTCCTAATGCCGGGTGAGTAAATTACAAGTTTAAAGTATATATAATGAGTAAAATAGTTTTACGATAAGTAATTATTTATAACATTACTAAATTCTTCTCTGTCCAGTTTTTTAGATGTTTTCTGAATACATTGCAAGAACGTACATTTCGTAAAATAGAAGGTAAAATTTTTTAATTAACCGCTTATTTTTAAGCGGTTATTGATTTGAAAAATAATTCTTAGCTCACTTCGGTTAAGCCTTTTCTTTGTGAATAGTGAACCACAAAAACTATTTCTTAAGTAGGTCATAACTGACAAAGACAGAGCTACGAGTCATGTCTATATAATATTTTTTGTAGACCACTTCATATAACCCGCTCCAAGGGTTTATTTATTGTTAACTTTAAAATGTCAATTATTTCATGTGCGTCATCCTTTATTTAATCTGTTAAAAAAAGTGTATATGAGAGACAATTTCTATTACCTCCAAGTACATTGCAATATTTTATGGTTAGAAATATTAGAATACTCAGTAAACAATTACCCATTGAAGAGAAACTTGTGCGACAGTGTAATCGAAGTACAATTATCCACTATAAAAAGGCCATTTCAACGCTATGGTTTAAACCGCTGACAGGCATGCAGGCATAAATATGCGACTGTGATTTAATACTGCGCAATATTGCATTCTTTATTTATTCCATTAGATTGTTTGAAGTAATTTATACAAGATATAATAAAAATAATTGATTTAGGTCGTAAAAGTTTATAACGAGGGCTGGTTATACGATGATTTTCCCACCCGTGAAAATTTAAAAATGACCTTTAAAGTGTTGACGCGCAGATAGCCAGAAAACCTGTAAAAAAATTCGAAACCCAAGGTGTCGCGCGACTTGTGCCGACGGGTGAATGACCATACGTAGTTGATTTAGAAACAGTATGCTGGAAACACAATAAAGGACTAGAGAAGAGGAGGAGAAAGTTTTGAAAGAAGGTCGTCTATCACCAGGACTCCCCTGGCTTAGAAACTAAGGCAACAGGAGAAGCGTCTCTCTCCAACAAAGAAAGCGTGACCGATGATAACATGTTGGAGGAGATATGGCCGGAGGAAGAGTACAAACTCAGCACGGCGCAGAACGGCCTACTAGATATTTTCTACACCACAAATAAGGATTACGTGAAGAAAGAAAGAAAAAAAGAAAGAGCGTGCCAGAGAAACCGAACCCAAAACGAAGAAAGCGAGAGGGTTGTTTCTTGCAAGAGACTACTTTTACGGCTCCCAGCCAGCAGTACGAATGCATCGAAAGAGACGCAAATAGGGTTGTTAAAGAAGGTAGAAATCATAAAAAGTTTGAGAATCCTCAATAGCCTGGTAAACAACCTCCTCTTCACAGTTAAGCAATGCGAAAAAGCCGACACTAAACTAAAAGAAGATACAAAATTTACAGAGCAGATGGATCAAATGAACAGTTAAGTCAAAACTAAGGATAAATGTACGCAAGCAAATATAGTAGTGGAAGCTGAGGACGAAGAGAAAAAGTTCATGCAAAAGATAAAAAAATACTGAAAGTATAACGATATTAGAGAACTATTTATTGGACATTTACTGGCACGAAAAAGCATATAAAATAACAAGGGAAGAGATAACATACCCGATAAAATCATATGAAGGTTTTAATCTGGCCGTATTAGTAAACCCAGCAGAGAATTGGGCTAGGGGACTCAGTAGATTGGTCACAGAGAGGTATCCAGAGACAAAAGAGCTGTATAAAATAGAAGAGTCGGAGCACGAGATAAGGTACCTGAAAAATACTATCAAAGTCAAGCTCAGGAATGGAGATACTATGAAGAAAAACAAAAGAGTCTACACGTTCCCATTTAAAGTAGATACAGTCGAGAGAATAGCTTCCCACAGGTTGTTCGAGTTATTATCAAAACTAAGAGACAAAATGATACAGAGGAAAGGAAAAAGATCATATGCGCGGCCGCAGATGGTATCGACCGACTAAAGTATAGAAAAATTCTGGAGAGTTTGCTAAACAATACCAAAACGGAAGTAGTATGCAGAATACCAGGAAACATATCTGAGAGGGGTTAATGATGTTAATGTTAATGTTAATGTTAATGTTAATGTTAATGTTAATGTTAATGTTAATGTTAATGTTAATGTTAATGTTAATGTTAATGTTAATGTTAATGTTAATGTTAATGTTAATGTTAATGTTAATGTTAATGTTAATGTTAATGTTAATGTTAATGTTAATGTTAATGTTAATGTTAATGTTAATGTTAATGTTAATGTTAATGTTAATGTTAATGTTAATGTTAATGTTAATGTTAATGTTAATGTTAATGTTAATGTTAATGTTAATGTTAATGTTAATGTTAATGTTAATGTTAATGTTAATGTTAATGTTAATGTTAATGTTAATGTTAATGTTAATGTTAATGTTAATGTTAATGTTAATGTTAATGTTAATGTTAATGTTAATGTTAATGTTAATGTTAATGTTAATGTTAATGTTAATGTTAATGTTAATGTTAATGTTAATGTTAATGTTAATGTTAATGTTAATGTTAATGTTAATGTTAATGTTAATGTTAATGTTAATGTTAATGTTAATGTTAATGTTAATGTTAATGTTAATGTTAATGTTAATGTTAATGTTAATGTTAATGTTAATGTTAATGTTAATGTTAATGTTAATGTTAATGTTAATGTTAATGTTAATGTTAATGTTAATGTTAATGTTAATGTTAATGTTAATGTTAATGTTAATGTTAATGTTAATGTTAATGTTAATGTTAATGTTAATGTTAATGTTAATGTTAATGTTAATGTTAATGTTAATGTTAATGTTAATGTTAATGTTAATGTTAATGTTAATGTTAATGTTAATGTTAATGTTAATGTTAATGTTAATGTTAATGTTAATGTTAATGTTAATGTTAATGTTAATGTTAATGTTAATGTTAATGTTAATGTTAATGTTAATGTTAATGTTAATGTTAATGTTAATGTTAATGTTAATGTTAATGTTAATGTTAATGTTAATGTTAATGTTAATGTTAATGTTAATGTTAATGTTAATGTTAATGTTAATGTTAATGTTAATGTTAATGTTAATGTTAATGTTAATGTTAATGTTAATGTTAATGTTAATGTTAATGTTAATGTTAATGTTAATGTTAATGTTAATGTTAATGTTAATGTTAATGTTAATGTTAATGTTAATGTTAATGTTAATGTTAATGTTAATGTTAATGTTAATGTTAATGTTAATGTTAATGTTAATGTTAATGTTAATGTTAATGTTAATGTTAATGTTAATGTTAATGTTAATGTTAATGTTAATGTTAATGTTAATGTTAATGTTAATGTTAATGTTAATGTTAATGTTAATGTTAATGTTAATGTTAATGTTAATGTTAATGTTAATGTTAATGTTAATGTTAATGTTAATGTTAATGTTAATGTTAATGTTAATGTTAATGTTAATGTTAATGTTAATGTTAATGTTAATGTTAATGTTAATGTTAATGTTAATGTTAATGTTAATGTTAATGTTAATGTTAATGTTAATGTTAATGTTAATGTTAATGTTAATGTTAATGTTAATGTTAATGTTAATGTTAATGTTAATGTTAATGTTAATGTTAATGTTAATGTTAATGTTAATGTTAATGTTAATGTTAATGTTAATGTTAATGTTAATGTTAATGTTAATGTTAATGTTAATGTTAATGTTAATGTTAATGTTAATGTTAATGTTAATGTTAATGGTAATGGTAATGGTAATGGTAATGTTAATGTTAATGTTAATGTTAATGTTAATGTTAATGTTAATGTTAATGTTAATGTTAATGTTAATGTTAATGTTAATGTTAATGTTAATGTTAATGTTAATGTTAATGTTAATGTTAATGTTAATGTTAATGTTAATGTTAATGTTAATGTTAATGTTAATGTTAATGTTAATGTTAATGTTAATGTTAATGTTAATGTTAATGTTAATGTTAATGTTAATGTTAATGTTAATGTTAATGTTAATGTTAATGTTAATGTTAATGTTAATGTTAATGTTAATGTTAATGTTAATGTTAATGTTAATGTTAATGTTAATGTTAATGTTAATGTTAATGTTAATGTTAATGTTAATGTTAATGTTAATGTTAATGTTAATGTTAATGTTAATGTTAATGTTAATGTTAATGTTAATGTTAATGTTAATGTTAATGTTAATGTTAATGTTAATGTTAATGTTAATGTTAATGTTAATGTTAATGTTAATGTTAATGTTAATGTAATGTTAATGTTAATGTTAATGTTAATGTTAATGTTAATGTTAATGTTAATGTTAATGTTAATGTTAATGTTATGTTAATGTTAATGTTAATGTTAATGTTAATGTTAATGTTAATGTTAATGTTAATGTTAATGTTAATGTTAATGTTAATGTTAATGTTAATGTTAATGTTAATGTTAATGTTAATGTTAATGTTAATGTTAATGTTAATGTTAATGTTAATGTTAATGTTAATGTTAATGTTAATGTTAATGTTAATGTTAATGTTAATGTTAATGTTAATGTTAATGTTAATGTTAATGTTAATGTTAATGTTAATGTTAATGTTAATGTTAATGTTAATGTTAATGTTAATGTTAATGTTAATGTTAATGTTAATGTTAATGTTAATGTTAATGTTAATGTTAATGTTAATGTTAATGTTAATGTTAATGTTAATGTTAATGTTAATGTTAATGTTAATGTTAATGTTAATGTTAATGTTAATGTTAATGTTAATGTTAATGTTAATGTTAATGTTAATGTTAATGTTAATGTTAATGTTAATGTTAATGTTAATGTTAATGTTAATGTTAATGTTAATGTTAATGTTAATGTTAATGTTAATGTTAATGTTAATGTTAATGTTAATGTTAATGTTAATGTTAATGTTAATGTTAATGTTAATGTTAATGTTAATGTTAATGTTAATGTTAATGTTAATGTTAATGTTAATGTTAATGTTAATGTTAATGTTAATGTTAATGTTAATGTTAATGTTAATGTTAATGTTAATGTTAATGTTAATGTTAATGTTAATGTTAATGTTAATGTTAATGTTAATGTTAATGTTAATGTTAATGTTAATGTTAATGTTAATGTTAATGTTAATGTTAATGTTAATGTTAATGTTAATGTTAATGTTAATGTTAATGTTAATGTTAATGTATCAATTATTTTATTAATATTTTTAGATATTTTGATGTTGATTTTTTAAGCGGTCATTGAATTAAAAAGTTCTTTACAGTTATAATTGTCAGTTACCCCAAAAACACTACTTAAAATATTTCAATTACCTAATTCCTATTAACCTCTAAATTAGGACTCATGAAGCTCCTAAATAATTTACCCAATATAGTTTCTTTAATTAAACGGTTTCAGATATACATTTTTAGAAAATTATTACTCCACTTTAGGCTTTCGTAGTTGGTATCGAGGTAAATTGCGTTAAATCATCATATTTTTGGGTGCCCAACTCGTACCGGTTCTGTGTCAGTACTTATGCGAAACTCTGTATTATCTTTCTAAATAAAGCAAACACCACATACATCTTGATATAATATCTAATTATAAAAATAACATTTATTGCATAACAAATATTCACAATGTTTAGAACTTTAACACTCAATACATTAATTTAAAGTACCATAAAATAAGTAAGCGTGGCTAATAATTATGCTGTTTGAGCAGGTGGTGTGTCACAATGAAATACCGTTTTCACCTGAATCGACTAATAGCAAATGCACGATTCTATACCACACGACATATAATATTTACACATTTCGACCCGATCTACGTTAAGTTTAACCTCTCAACCTCAAACAAACCACACTAATTTCCTAAGAATATGCATCTTCATCAGAACGTTACCTTATCTTAAAGAAAATATAAAGTAGGAATGAGTTTTATTAAATGAGTGAGTGACTTACAAAAATATTTCAAAATTCGCATGCATTGGTAAGCCCAATTCTTGTTCTTTTTAAGTGTAGGTTTGGATTTAATTCAGAGCCTTGCATAGTTATTACGGGCTTGACTTGTACCTCTATCTTTGTCTTAGAAACATTTTTGTGGATCACTATTTATACAGAGTGTCTGGAAATTACGTGTACATGTGGCTGCTACAGATTTTATGGGTTTCAAGTTGGTTGATTTAACCAAACTTACCCACATACCAATTTGTTTCGTTTAGCCGCTAGAGGTCAACAAAGTTAAATATAATGTTCTTTAATTTTAAAAGATCAAACTGACACAAATACTAGTTCTTTTATGGCAAATTAAAAGCAGTAGAAACATTTTTTCTATGACGATCATAAGCGTCATTTGGTAGGCGGCAACAGACATTTTCCTTATTTTTTAACTGTAACTTTTGAACATTTCTTGTAATAAAATAGGCAATTGTGAAGTTTTTAATCAAAAAAGTTACTCCTGTTCGATATCGCCAATATGTACACTTTTCAAAAAAAATACATTTGAACTTTTCGTATCGCAATGCGTTACATCCTTACTTAGTATGATGGTATCAATAAAATAACGAACGTTTCGGTGCTTTCAACTGTAACCTACCAAATGCCCTGTGCAGCTTCCAGTGAAAAAAACTGCCTAAAGCTAATCTTCAACAATAAATATCTGATGTGTCCAACACATGAATTTCCTGTTTAGTTATTACAGGCTTTTTTCGGTTATTTTATACAACCTATTGTATCACCCCTGTAAATGTTTAGAAAATACATATATTTTTCACACACATCTTACTCGAAATGTTTTTTAAAATACACTTTCCCAATAAATTAACGCACCATCGAAAAATAACAAAAAGTTTAAAGTAAATATTTGTCAAAACTACTTGTCTGTTTTGGACGACTTTTTTTTTAATGACAGGTTGCCTCTTCCACAACGTCGGTTTGCTAACTGTGTTCGCATAAAATCCTTTTTTTTATTAATACAGGGTGTAGCAATTATAGCGTGAATTTTTCATAAAAGTTGTAACACCCTGTAGAGTGCAATAGTTACATTACCAAGTTCGCATTGATATCACAAGTTAGCCTTATCTTCTCTTGACAATTTCATTTTTTAGTTACTCCATTATGTTTCCTATTACATGAGAAACTCAAGTTTATAACTTAACATGACATTATTAATTTGCATTAGCATTATAAGCACTAAAGTAAGTAAGCATGCTATGGAAAAACCAGTAATTGTCAAATACAGATGCGTATTGTCAGTATTTAGTCCATTCGCCATTTTTTGCAAAAAAAATTATTAAACAATATGCCACGAAATCTTACTCGCGAAGAATGTGCTCAAGCTTTAATATTGTTTCAAGAGGGTTGGAGTTACCGAAGAATTGGTGAACGATTTGACGTAACCCACACAACCGTTTCACGAGTTATACAAAGATATAGAGAGACTGGAAATCATGGTCGTAGGCCGGGACAAGGAAGAAACCGAGTAACTACTCCGATTCAGGATCGATTTTTAAGACTGTCAGCATTAAGACAACGTTTTGTAACAGCTCGGACCCTTAAAACCCAGCTTCAGGATACTAATGGTTTAGAAGTTTGTATAGAAACTGTTCGTCAGCGACTAAGGGAACATAATTTGCGGCCTAGAATAGCTGCTCGAGGTCCAGTTCTTAGAGTTCATCGCAGAGCAAGACTAAATTTTGCCAGAGAGCATCGTAACTGGTTAGAGGCTGAATGGCAATAGGTATTATTTACTGATGAGTCTCGATTTCGTCTGTATAACAATGACAGGCGTATGCGCGTATACCGACGCCCTAATGAACGGTATGCTCAGTGTAATTTCTCACATACAACATTATTTGGAGGAGGATCTCTGATGGTATGGGGAGGCATTTCTTTGACTGGTCGCACAGAACTTGTAATCTTAAATGGAAGCCTTATAGCTGACAGGTACATATTGGAGATTTTAGACGAACATGTAGTTGCATTTGTACCATATATAGGGCAAGGATTTTTGTTGATGCAAGATAATGCCAGGCCTCATGTTGCTCGAGTTGTGAGAAATTATCTGGAGGAACTCGGTATCTCTACCATGGCATGGCCAGCTCGGAGCCCGGATTTAAATCCGATAGAAAATCTCTGGGATGCTCTTGGCAGGAGATTACAAGAGGAACGTAATCTGAACTCTCTGGAAGATATACGGCAGAGACTGATTCAAATATGGGAAGAATTGGACCAAAATGACATAAGGTCTCTTATTTTAAGTATGGGCCACCGTTGTCAAGAAGTTATTTGTGCCAGAGGCGGAAATACTCGTCTGACACTTATTTCGTTACATTTTGTTTCGTGTTTTCATTGTTAAATTTTGATATTAATTTTTAATAAAATCATTTTATGTTATAAAATAATGTTTCTCGAATAATGACAAAGATAATGGAGTAAATAAGAAACGAAATTGTTAAGAAAAAATAAGGCTACATTGTGAGATCAATTCTAACTTTGTACAGTTCATCAAATTTCTAGAGGTGTTCGACGCCCAGACAGAGAACGCGCTACGTGTGACTAAGATAGCTATTGTACAGTCTGCTAAACAAGTTATTTTAAATAGTTTTTAATATTTTTAGGTAATTAAATTTTAAAAGTGTGTAATAGTTTAGGGATTAAATTGGTCTGATTGGACTTTCTTAGAACGTTTTTAAAAGCAGCTAAAGATAGTATGTAGAATTGAAAATAATTATTATGCCATAAAAGGTGTTTTGGAATTCCTTCAACCTTTTGAAATTGAGTCAGAAAATATAAATTTTATAGGATAGCGGAAAATACCTATAATTTTTTTGTAGGCCTTTGTAAATCGTGGAAATAGTTTATATTTTATTTCTACCTTATTAAGGAAAATGGTACCTATTATTAATAACGGTTGTTTCTGAAACATTACTAAAATTTTCGAAATTTTGTTTTTCTACAAAATAATAAACTATACTATTTAGAAAAAAATTTATTTCTCTTATAATTTTATAAAAAATAACAGGGGAATATTTACATTTCTTGATCTATTAAACAAAACGATAAATTATCTCGACGAATGACACCATGTTCTAGTACGGAAGCTAGCTTTACATTTTTGTTGGTGGTTTCATGGGTTCATATCAATTTTTTGTAATTGTAGTTTACACGTACATATACCTCTTAACACTTGTTTGCTTTATTAAAAAAGTGTGTTGTTGTGATTTACGTCGAAATAAGTCAAAAACAACTTGAAACCCCATATAAAATCAAAAAGGAGAAACGGAAAAAAATTGAGCCTGTAAATGAACACAACTCAGAAACAAAAATAGCTATCTAATAATAAAAAAATAAAATTTGATTCTTGTGCAGCTTCATCTATATCATTAACTGTTTTTGGTTTTTTAATGGTTTTTCTTGGTGATGAAATTCCGATATCTCACGGTTATCGATTCTTTTCTTCTCTCCAGAAATGCGGACGATAGTGTTTTTAGATACTCCTGTGGCTGCAGCAACACGATCATTTACATTTTTAAATGGTATTGAAGGTGAATTAAAGTTTCCTTCTCTTCTCATAAACTCTATGACATTGGCTATTATTTCGCGAGATTGACTGTTAATCACGCGGCCTCTTAATTTGCTATTAAACTCCATACTTAGGTTCTATTAAACTGTAATGAGCAAAAAACACAAACGAAAATAAAAGAAATGTTTTAGCGAAATTTACATCTGACATTTACGTCTGAATGAAATAGTGAAATACTTGATGCGCAGAGTGTACTTTCATTGCGTAAATCCGTCGGGATGCCTGTCAGTAGTGCTTTCTCTGTCTAGCCGTCGAAAGCCTCTAGAAATTTGATGATGTAATGTAACTGTTGCACTCTACAGGGTGTTACAACTTTTATGAAAAAATTACGTTATAATTGATACCCCCTGTATTAATAAAAAAGAGGGTTTTATACAAACACAGTTAGCACACCGATGTTGTGAAAGAGACAACCTTTTATTTAAAAAAAAATCGTCCAAATCAGACAAGTGGTTTTGACAAATATTTACTTTAAACTTTTTGTTATTTTTTGATGGTGCGTTAATTTATTGGGGAAGTGTATATTTATTACCAATGAAAATATGAACAATTAAAATTTAACACCTTTCCTCAAATTTTTTCATTACGGCCCAATTTAGAGAAATCATGTATAAAATAAAAATTATAGAGAATATCGCAAACAACTTTTACACTCTAAAAAATTTAAAATATCGCAAAACCAATTATTTTTATGTATTTTTTTAACAAAACCATTTCTGTAACCTACATCGGCAATGACGATTTCGATGACTAACTCAGTATACAGAAGGTTGGGATTCAACGTCAAAGGTTAACTGGTACACTGAAAGAAATGCGGTCTAATCATTACCAGAATTCTCGTACTCCTTATTTAACTGTTGTATACTATATGGGACAGCCAAACGAGCTGTTGCTGATATGGAACAGGAATTGCTAGAACCATCCATAACTGTTAGTATACGGACTATAGACATAATACAATACGGTTTGTTAAAGGTTACCAATGCATAACTTATTGACAGTGAAATTGTCTTATTATTATTATTATACAATCGTTCACATAAAAATAAGTGAACTACTCTATGAGAGTTGTAAAAAATTCTTATAGCAGGTATTATAATTTCTTACCTAAGGCTAATTTCGGATGTACTGATAATAAAACTAGCTTATAAAGTTTATAATCTATTCTCATACGGATTATCATTCACTTATATTGTCATAATATCATAGAATACGACTGTTTATAAAATGTTCTCATAGTTATTATAAACTGGTTTTGTGGTGGATCTGCGATTATACTATATTTAGAAGCTAACCAAAATACGTAAAAATTGATAATTTTAAGCATTTGGTTTATTGTATAGCGGGCACAGCAATAAACGAATTTAAATAAAGTTTTGGTTATTAGAAGATTGTGGGATGAACATTAATTTGCTATAGATTTATCATAAAAAAATTACTAATTGAAATAAAGAAATTGTAAATTTGATAGATAATACAATTTTTTTATAGCAGCCCTTAAATTTTGAAATATAAATGTATAATAACCCGCCATCTTCTTATAATTAAAAAATTAATAAAATTTGTTCATTGTTGTGCCCGCTAGACAATAAACTAAAATGTTTAAAATTGCCACTTTTTACTTATTTTGGCTAGCAGAGCAATAAATTTGTTTTCGATTTCCTTTTGGTTTATTAAAAAAAAAACAAAATTTTACCTAAAAACATTTATTTTACAATAATTATATTTTTATAAAACATAAAAATGCAAAAATAACTTTTTTTCCTAAAAAATAATATTGGGAAAAAGTTATTCTTTATAAAAAGTCGAGCATGGTCTAAAACCTAAAATACAACCATCAGATATCAGTCGTATAAAGAATAAAGGTACTTTACTCTTCAGTAAAACTCATATACCTCGTATATCACTGAAAAAAATTAATATTTGATGACTGTATTCTAGGTTTTAGATAATGCAGAACTTTTTATGAAGAATAACGTTTTTTCCTAAAATTACATATTGATGAATGATAATTCTGTGGACTTTTAATGTTCTAATTTTATTGTGAAAAAATTATGACCTAATATACAAACGTTTAACATTGGCAGCAACCAATAATATTAAATTATGACTTTTTATTATGCATGTAATTAAAAATACCATAGTATCACTGGATAGCAAATTAAAAAAATTCTTGAGGTAGACTTTCTAATGAGACAAAATAAAAAGTTTTTATTTCACTATTTAAAAGACACACTGTACATTTTCATGTGCGTAGAAGAAAATGAAATAACACAAAAACTTTCTGTTTTAGCTCAGAAACTGGTGACGTCAGTGTAAAGAACCGCTGCCTCAATAATATATAAGCTTCCATGTTACACAAGATCACAAGAAAAGCACTGGCTTATATATCTAACTAAAACTAACCTAAAACTAACACACGTGCACACACGACGCTAAGACAAAAGACTGGCAAATTGTCGCCAACAATTAATAGGTTAGTGGCGTAGCGGGTCCCCCACCAACAAAAATCTGTATGTTTCTGGTAATGACAACAGAAAGGATGTTATGGAATATAAAACGGGATCACTGAGATTATAATGCGTTTTAGAGTGATAATAGATATCAGATTGTATAAACCTGAATCTGCTGGTTATAAGTCATTCAGTCGGCGCTATAAGAATTTTTGTTTTCGAGTATGCTACCGCGGTAATAAAATAAAAAATATAGGGATTAATTGACTGATTTACTATAGTAGTAAGATATTGCTTACTCTCTATCAATATTCCTGTAAGTATTATGATACTTAGTCTGGCAAAACCGCTGCATTAATGTATTTCTTTCTGTGTAGATTTTTAAGGGAAAAAGCCCACTGCTGGGACCACGAACTGGTGTGAAAGTTTTTAACTTGTGTATGTCTGAGATGAGTTTTGGTAAAATTAGCTAAAAAAAAATGTTCGAAAGTACAAAAGTTCGAATTACAAAAGTTTGAAAGTGAGAAAAGATCAAAACAATTGATCAAAATTACAATAATTGATCGAAATTACAAGTTATCGAAATTATATTAATTGATCGAAATTATAATAATTGATCGAAATTACAAATGACGGTAATTAAAAATGATTGAAATTACAAATGATCCAAATCAGATATGATCAAAAACATATTTGTTTGAAAGTCGGTTAATGATCGAAATGGTATAAGAGCGAAAGCATTATATTACAAAAATAGTAAATGAGTTTTTTTTAATTTTTCTCATTTTTAGTATATTTTTTTGCGAAACAAATGACTGTCGCTCTAGACCGCATATGTAAGGTAAATTAGTTAATTTTTGTTTTATTTTTCTCATAATGTATTCATCAAAATCAACTGACAATTTATTAACTGCTACAGCTCTATTATTTTTTGTTACTTGTTATAAATAGATTGACTAAATGAGATTTGATTATAATTGTTTTTTTGTTATTTCATTTTGTTTAACTTCTACTGCAGTAATGTTAGTCTTAAGTAAATTTAAGTCTTTAGGATTTCTGGTCATGTATTTTGTAAGTTATCTTTTGCTTTGCCGTGTATGTGATTGTATTGAGTATTTAATAGAGAAAGTGAGAGATCTGTTTCTAAAGAATGTTGACAATAGTCGTTAAGGCTGATATCTAAAGATTCTTTTAGTTTTTGTAGATCAATGTGTAAAATGTGTCTATGATAGTGTGAAATTTCTTCGGCTTTGACGAGCTATCCCTGACGTCCCAGGGAGAGGATTGCCCTGTAAAGAAGTACCGTCTTGAGAATTTTTATTTTTTATTTGTTCGAATTCTTATTGCAAATTTTAAATGAGTACTAGTGTCATTTTGTTTGTTAGTTTTGCCAATAATTTTTGTGTTAAATAAGGGGCATCAATATTGAAAAGAGGAATGATTCGTGGCACTATGAATTGATTGGTTATATATTAATATTGCATGTGTAAATGTGTCGTCTAAGGGGTCTTGTTGTGGGTTTTGGTTCCGTAATGTTCTAAGTTTCTCAAGTAGAGTAGAGTGGAATCATTCTACTGGAGAATTCGAAGATGAGTTATTTACTTTGATGTAATGAATTTCAATTTTATGTAATTTCATAAATTCAATGACTAAAATAGAAATAATATTTTTCCATTTTCGCATACGACTTTTTTGGGATAATTCTGGTGACAAAAATAATGTCTAAATTTACTTACTACTATTATTAAGAATTTTATAACACTGGGCGTATTTTGAGAAAGCATCTACTATCGTCAGGTAGATATTTTTATTGCACTGAAATATGTCTATGTGTATTATTATGTTAAGCGGTTTCTGTCCTAGTAATGAGCCTAATTGTGTAACTTTATAAGGGTATCGTTCATATTCGTTTCTTAAACAAATTTCACACTTATTAATAAGGTTAGAAATTATTTTTAGCATAGAGGTCCAGTAATACTGATACTTTCTCTACGATGTCTCTACGATGCCGTTATGGTTTTCATTGAGATACTATTGTACAAATTTGTTTTTGTTTATTTTCGATGTCTTGTAACAACGTGTTGCAAAATATAGCTTTAACAGTTGTGTCTACGTATTTACGAAAATATTTACAAACAACAGGTCTAAATTCGTGAGGAATTTTTATCGCAAATTTTTGATTTGGCCTTTATAAACTTTTGAATGCGTCAGGAATTTCCATTATCCAGTCATCGGTAATTGTTTATTAAACAATCTTTTATAAGTCATGTCACACTCTTTAGATTGAGGGAAAAACATAATTTGATTTATTGAAATATCAATGGGTTTTTCCGAAATCGGAATTCCCGCAATTGGATTTTCTGATGTATTGTGCTGCGTATATATGCCTCACTGGCTACTTTTGTAGATAAACCAGGCATTGGTTCATCTTGTGAGTATTAAATTACTATGAAGACTAGAGATAAGGAGGCGAATCGACGTACTCTAAATACGGTCCCAAAAAAGAATGCTAATTGAGCTATATTTAACAATTCACTGCAGGGGCGATGGTGTTGCTAGCGCTTGTGAATATAATAAAAATAAACCTCTTTATTGCTAAATAAAGAACGTAAAATGCTCTTTTATTTAAATCTTGCATTTTTAATGGATAAATTATTTAATTTTACTTTATATTAAATGCAAATTAGATAGGTATGACCAAATTCGAAAATATTTGTAAAATGATAAAATTGGGTAAGTACAATTTTGTGCCTAATTTTTTTTAAATTATATACCTAAATATAGTTTTAAGAGCAAAATAAAACACAGTTAACAGATTTTATTTTTATAAAACAAGCATAAAAGGAGATTTGGCAATATACATGGTATTACCTCATCCTTTAATTTCGGCCTATCCCTTTTTAGTGTCATCAGTAAAAAGAGTCTCATAATATTTGGAAATATCTTCTAAATAGTGTAGCTCGCATATAGCAACATCTCTAGAAAGTGCTTTATCAGCCCTGAGAATGATATGCTGCCACTATCCTAAACGTTTCGGATACTATAAAAAACATTAACAATGACAAAATTGTGGTTCAACACAAAAATAACAATAGTAACTCTTCATCTAACATTACAACTTTAAAACAAACACATTTTCTTTTCTAGTAAGTTGTAATATGATCTTGTTATTTTATCTATTTTTGTAGTGTTTTAAGCTATTTTGGGGAGTGAGTCAGGTTATTAAACAACTCGTATTACTTTGAAAAAGAAAGTTGAGCGCCACTATATTTAAAACTTTCTAGACTTGACAATCGATTAGTGATGAAAATATAGAAAATCACTAACCATTAAGATATTATAATTAAATAAGGTTTCAGATAAGGCAGCGACAAATTCTAATTCACAGAGACTTACTTATTCAAATTTAAATGATTTATTATAGACTTATCTGTTGAATCAGAGGTAACATTTAAGGAGTGACTGTAGAGGCCTTCTTAAAGGGATATCACTTCGGATATCACCAACTGTTAAATCTTCATAGGTAAAGTTAAATCTCGTAAACTTCTTTGGATGGCTCGAACTAAACTTCTTGATATACTTGAAACAAACTTCTGTAGCTGGAACTAAACTTCTAAGTTTCTATACTTTTGAACATGCAGCTAGAACGTTCTTCCAAACTTCTAAACAAAATCCTTCGATATAACTTCTACAAAACTTCTACAGAACCATCTATATACAGCCAGGCTACAAGGAAAAAGGTAAAAATATCAAGAAGATACTAGGAAGAGTATATAGGAAACAGATCAGATGCTTTTTACTATTAAACGCACAATTTAAACTATTATTTGACTAGTTTCACAGAGACCAAATTTAATAGGAAAAGAAAAAGTCTTATTTAACATATTTAAAAATAGTAAAGCATAGTATCTCTTTCCTAACACAATAATAGATAAAATTATATAAAACGGATAATCATGTGCTACTCAATGTTGAGGTTATGTTTCAGATTTGACATTTCAATTAGAATTTCTTGTACAAAATATATATTTTCAACAAAATATTGGTAGGAAACTTACCTTTTTAAAATCAGACGGTCATTAAAAATATTAAAGACAATTAGTACATCGGATGTCCAAGATAAAAGATAATTAAAATTCAATAATTCAACTTGCTCGATGACAGATATAAATCGAAATGAATTACCCTTTTGACATAAGGCATAACCGACAAATGACATTTGTGTAGATATGTTGGTGTCAAAATAACGAAAACTGTTACAACCGTTACAAAGTTAAATTTAATGTGTAATTTTTGTTGTTTGTAGGACAGGGTCGATGGCTGTAAAATTTTATATTATTGAAATTTGTAATAAAATAAACTACACTTCGTAAGATACGGATTGGGACCTAGCAATGCATATTTTAGAAATAAATATATTATTTTACCAACACTAGGAGCTTTAAAAATACTTTGAATTTATTTCATCTTTTGATTTTTTTAGTTTTACATCTGATTTATATCTTGTTTTACAATCTGGAACAAAATAGATCTTGCTTTGATGTTTTTTGTAACTCAAGTTACTTGTACTCACGTACTTTTACACATTATTTTGATTTTGTTGACCAATTTAAAAAAAAACACTTTGTTTCATTGACTTACATACAAAATTAACGGCACTAATGTTCGACCTGCCAACTACAGTCAATTTGGCGAACTTTAAAAAAAAGGACAAAAATTTGAAACTTGACTATTGCCGATTCACCTCCTTCTCTCTAGTCTTCATATAATTTACTTTCACTCTCAAAATTAGGAATAAGGTTAGGTTTCGCAAATCGCTAAATAATAATTTTTGTGAAAAAAGATTATAAAATCGATAGAATTACATGTAAAAGTCATCAACTTACCCTTTATATGCTTTGAATGTGTCAATTACTTAAATTATATCTACTTCAAAAACCAGGCTTTGAGTACGCTAGGTTCAAATTCTTCAAATCAAGAACAAATAAATATTTTCCTTAAAAAAAAAGTGAAATCGATAAACAAACAAATACACGTTATTACCATACCGTCCATATGCTCTAATAAGTTAAATAATTGGCTTTTATTTTCAAAATCATGCTTTAGTTATTTCAATGACCACTATTTTATTCAGATGGACATTGAATAACAGTTGACAGTTCCTTTATTTTTGGGCATCCTATACTATAACCTTTCTTAACCTGTGACATTTTTACTAAACACGCGTATTGAGACTTGGTTTCATCCTCAAGATTCTAAAGTTAATAATGCTATTCTTTGATATGTAATTTGTTACTCTCTGACATGCCTATTTAATATACAAATATTTACTACAGAGAAACTCATAATTAAACAAAATTAAAATAAACATCCTGTATTGTATTTTTTAAGGGATTTTTTTACTTTGAGTTGGTTAAATTTTCATCGGTATCAATAAATTTTATTCCATTCTTACTAATGAATGAATAGCGATCTACATTCATCGCTGTAGACTCGCCTGACAAATTTGTAAGAAGTATTACGACAGATACATCAATACATCGGAGAAATTTACATACAGTTTAAACGTCTGATAAATCTATCACGATTTCAGCATCCCAATGATCTGACAATGGATTTATTTGTGACAACAAGAAACCCTAAGTGAAAGAAGAGAACATTAAATTATACATTTTAGCTTATCATTGTCAATTAAATTAATGAAAATAATAATGATAATAATAAAACAAGACACATGTATAAATATTAAAAGGACGTCACTACCACCATTGCCGAGAAGACGGTTTAACCGACATGTTTAAATCAATATAACTCTGCATTTGAATTCAAAATAACGATTTCCTAATTAAAAGTTTAACATCTTAAAAACGCATACAGAAAAATAATTAAAATAAAAAGATTACAAATTTTAAATCTACATATCGCATTTTTGTTTAATTAATTTAATAGTTATTAAAATTACAAAAGGTATATTTAAAACTCTACAACAAAAGTGAATAAAGACTTTTTTTTTAAATTAAAGTGTCTCGTTTGCCAGGGTCATTGACAGGGTACAAAATAATATAGTACAAATAATATCTGTATCTGTAACGTGTGGAGAGTCGGTTACCCCACGGCACTTAGGCCTCATTAGAAGATGATAGGCACCTCCTAGCTCGTGAGCCAGCCTACATATTTAATGTAGTTGACAACGTCGCCAAGAGGTGCTTCTCTTATTTCTGATTTCTGATTTGTAGTGTGCTTGTCGTACGTGTTTTAATTGTACATCGGTCTCCTTTTGACAGAGTAGGTGAGCTGTGTCGAGGCCGTTGGTGTTTATGCCGATCGGCTTAGCCAGGTATGAATTGCAATTTTCTACGAGAAGTCATTGCTTCGTCTTCTTGTTGTCACGGCATTATTATTATTATTATTATTATTTGCTCATGAATGTGAAATTTGCTTCTAAGGTTTATAAAATAATACTGCTAGTCACGGCGTAAATAAAAACAAACAAGACCCATTCTCACAAACACCTCTCACCACAGCAATTACAAATCATTAGTGTTGTCCCCAATACGCGAGTATACTCACCAAACACAAATCTTCTAATAAATGAGAGCGTAAACGATATGCTCGATGGTCTCATCTTCTTGTTCGCACCCTCTGCAGAGTGCGGATTCTAATAACCCCATGATATGGAGATGTTTTGGTACTTGGCAATGACCAGTCAGAATGCCTGTGACTAGCCGCAGATTCTGTCTAGTCATAGTCAAGTATTTGTGTGCTGCAGTGTCAAGTGCGCTCCACGGTTCGGCGGCATTGTTCATGAGATCATAAGTAATGTATGCTTTTTTAACTCTGTTTTCTAAATGCGAGTTCCATGTTAACTTGCTGTCAAGAGCGAGACCTAGGTACTTCACCACTCTTGCAAAGTTTAGTTTTGTGTTTAGGAGTTCTGGAAGTTTGAATTCCACTTTCATCCTTTTCCTTGTGAAAAGGAGCATTTCTGTCTTTTTAGGATTGACAGACAGTGAATGGTCCTTGCACCACTGTTTTATAATTTTTAGAGCTACTTCCGTTCTTTCGCAAAGTATGTTCTCAAAATTTTCTGTTTGCAGAATGACCAGGTCATCTGCATATGCTATTGTGTAGTGACTGTCATTATTAAGGCGGCTGATGAGGGTATCGAGGAACATATTCCATAGTATAGATGATAGTACCCCTCCCTGTGGAGATCCCCTCGCAACCAAGCCTCTTATATTCACTCTTCTACACTTATGTTTACAGCTTGCTTTGAAAGCATGTTATGTATCCACATACTAATCATTTATGAAACATTCCTGTTGGTTAGTAAGTGTACTATCTTTGGGAAGGTGGTTTTATCAAAAGCACCTTCTATGTCTATGGAAACAGCCAAGGCAGGCTCCTTATTGTCCAGGGATCTTTCTATCCGGCCAGCAACTAGAAGAAGGGCCGAATCAGTATATCAGCCTGGGGTGTATGCATGTTGGTTTGGGTGTAGTGGTGTTGTTGGAATCACCGCATCCCTTATGTACCTTTCGCATAGCCTTTCCAATGCCTTCATGAGAACGATGTCAGACTAATTGGTCGGTATGTTTTTGGGACAGTGTAATTCATCCTTTCTGGTTTAAATATAAATACCACTTTCACCTCTCTCCATTTTTTGGGGATATACCTCAGAGCCAACGAGGATCAGAATATACCCACCAGGTGCGGTGTGAGTTTTTCCAGACCCCACTGAAGTAGGACTGAATAGATACCGTCAGGTCCTGGCGATCTACAATGTGTTTGGCAGTCTGCCCAGTCGGCCATGTCTGTGATGACCGAGTCAGGGAAGTGTTTTGACAGCAGAAGTTAAATGATATCTTCGAGGTTGGCGGTTTTCGTGCCATCCTCTTTAATTAGCGCACCAATGCTTTGATGTGGATCTTTTAAGAGAGCTTTTTAAAGCCTCGCTGCCTACGGAAAATCTCCGATTTCTTCGCAGAAGGATCTCCATGCATCTCTCTGTTTTTGTATGACGATTTTTTTGTATTCTCAGAGGTGAGATTTGTAAGTATCCCAGTTGTCTTTGAGTTTTGTGGTTCTTGCCTTATTAAAGGATTTCCTAGCCATCTTTCTAAGGTGATACAACTCGTGATACCACCATGCGGTAGTCGTTTGATCAGCCTTAGGGAACATGATTTCTTATAGGCATTGTTTATCGTGCTTTCGATAGTGTTCGAATACTTTTCCAAAGCATTGTTATTGTTTGGTATTTCGGCCTCCATCTCTCTCAGATCCTCTTGCAGAAGGTGGGCATAGATTGCCCTATCCGTCTTCCTAGGGTTTCAAGATAGCGTGGAGGTCGGCAACATCAAGTTTATTTTGAATGTTAACCAGCGGTGGTCTGACATCGAAATGGTATCAGACACTTGCCAGTTTAGAATTGAAGTATATATACCAGTTGTGGATAAAGTGTTAGTGTTTGACTGCGAGAGTTTAAAAATGTTGGTGTAGTACCTTTATTTAAAATACATAGATTTTTTGTAATTATATAATCATAAAGTTACTTACCTCTAGCGTTGTTATCCTTACTGCCCCAACTCAAGTGATGAGCGTTTGAGTCGCAACCTATTACCAGCTCAAATTTCTGGTCCAGGCAGTATGCAACCAGATCCTCCATTTCTTTACTGGGTGGTGGCGCGATTGCATCGGAAGAAAGGTATGCAGATGCCAGGATTACCGTTTTTCTTTTCCCTTTTGATGGTGTATTCCATCCTAACCGCAGTTAAATCAGAGGTGGAAAGGTGAGCTATTGAGTGGGCTTTGTATTTCCTAGAAATGTAAATGGATGTTCTAGGTTGTTGGTTGCTGGGAAAGCTAAAAATTAAACCATTTAGATTTTGAAGACCTAAAATTTTGGTTTTTATTATCCAGCGATTGTTCCTGGATGAGTGCTCTTGTATCTTGCAGCTCATCAAGGCGGCGGCATAATGTTGCCGTAGCCACCCTTTTGTGCTGCAAGTTACATTGTATGATTTATTGCTTCCCAGTCTTTCGTTAAAAATTGGGTAGCAAGGTGGTTTTTTATTCGATTATCCCTTCCTCCGAAAGTGGGAAGGGGGCGATCTCTTGTGTACAAATATTAAAACTGGCAATTTTTTTTTATGTCCGACTGCACCCAATCTTACAAGATTAGTCAGCAAATTTAAAACAACCTACATTGCTACCAAATTTTAAATCTAGATTTCACCTGTGTTTAATACTAGATATTAACATATTCTGCATACTACGATATGGTAGCTCATAGAACTGACTCTGCTACGATCACTCCACTTACACAACTTTAAAAGGTTTGACTCTTTTATGTCTAATCACTAAATTCTGATTGTCTAAAAGTTGGAAAACTTCAATATTAATGTGTTTGTGTAGCCTCTCCTTATGTCTCGGCACTTTTTTTAATTTCTTCTGGAGGTTTTTTAACTTGGAGTTCTCGGTGCAGTTTTTTATTCCGAACACACCAAGGCGCAGAAACATTGCAGGTTAACGATGGGGATGTAACCCAAACATACTGCGATGGATGTATACTGCAACAGTGAGACCAATCATCACTTACGGGGCTATAGTCTGGAGTAACAGAACTAGTTTAGCTACTACGAGAGCTAATATCTCAAAAGTACAAAGACTAGCCTGTGTTTACATTACTGGTACAATGAGAACCAGTCCTACGGCCGCAATAGAGGTGATCTTAAACCTCACCCCTCTACATTTGATGATAGAGAATGTGGCAAAAAGGACACGATATAGAATGATCAGGAACGGAGTAATCAGACGAAAGTCTACTTGCTTCAGGACATGCCCCAGGATGAAATGCAAAAGAAGTACAGTTTTGTGAAAAATCACAGAACTGGGCTGCAAGAAAGAATGGAGCCAAGAATCCATTGCGCTTGCAACCGAAAGACGTGCTATTCAGTGGTATATGGACTGTTCCAAAACCATAGAAGGAACTGGAATAGGAGTGTATGGGCCGAGAACAAAGCACTCAGAAAGCTTGGGAAAAGCATCTTCCAGGCGCAAATTTATCATGTCCGATAGTCAAGCAGCCATCAAACGCTGAGCTCATATGTAATCAGCTCAAAAATGGTCTGGAGATGCCTAGAACAATTGAATGAGCTACGCGAAAAATAGAGTTACTCTCACTTTGGTCCCGAGACATAACGAGGTACAGGGTAACGAGATTGCAGATAGTCTTGCAAGAAAAGGGGCTCAAACACCCTTTGTAGGACCTGAGCCGTTCTACGGTATCAGCAGTAACATAATATTAAGAGAGATTAAAAAAGAATTGGGCAGTAGAAGAACCGATAATTGGAACAATCTCTTGGGGCTGAGACAGGCCAAGATACTTCTGGGTGAATATACCCAGAAAAGATCGGAAGCCTGCATCTGCCTGAGCAAGAACAGGCTACGTATTTTAACAGGGATCCTAACCAGGCATTGCCGACTAAAAGAACTCCTAAATAAACTGAGAGTAGTAGAGGATAGTGTGTGCAGATTCTGTGAGGGGGAGGACAAAACCTCCATTCACATCCTAACTGAATGTGTAGCACTCCAGAATTCAAGGGCACTATATCTAGGAGGATATCAAATAGAAGAGGGAGATTTACCTAACTTGAAGCCACTTCAAATCCTACACTTCCTTCAGAAAATATGATTGGAAGGGTCACTATAGGCATTGAGACATGTCCTTAGGGCAGTGGCGACAGAAGGGGATACAATAGATCTTTTAGGTTGCAGAGTATTAACACCCCATTCTCAACATAACATAACATACCAAGGCGCATTAACTATGTTCCTGAGAATTTGGTTTTGGATTATTTCTTGGCAATTGTAATTGCTTTAACTAAAATACCCCATAATTGTAGGCCATATGTCCATACTAGGTTTAAGGCCCCCATAGACGTACCAGTATACTTAAACAGTAAACATATACAAGTTTATTGCAAAAGTATACTAACGTGTTTGGTAATATTTGCACAAGCACGTTAACTGTACAAGCGACATGAGACTTGTGGAAATTTTATATTTTTTACTTGTGTATGTCGTACTTGCGGAAGTGGAATTGAACGTGTTTATGTGAAAGACTTGTACAAGCTTAAAACAGTTGAAATTTAATTATCTGTAGAGTAGTTCTATTTTGGTACTATGACGAGTCACTTAAATGTCTCTAAGAATTTACTTCTATTTATGAACATGAGCCAATGCCTGTGGCGCTTTAAGAGTAACGAATACCACGATAGGGGAGGCGGCAACAAAAAAATAGTAAAAAAATTGAGACAAATAGACCCAAAAGTAGATTGTAATACTCCGCATAAAAAAAAATAACAATAATAAGGAATCACAACAAGGAAAAGAATTAGTCAGCGCATTATCGTCGTCCTACCATGTCATGGTCAACGTTGTCAGTGCTAGTACTTTCGTACTAAACCTACTTAAGTACGCTAATACCCCCAAATTAAATTTAGTACGTTTTTATATAGCTCATTTTTTAACCTGTATATCAGAATGGTCCAAGACCAGAAATTAAAAAAAAAACATCAATTTTTGATCTTATCGATTCCGTATCAGTTATATTAAATTTATGATTTTACAGCGTAAAAGGTATGATGGGTAATGATGACTGCACAACGTGTACAGCTTAGTTTCAGATAACGTATAACTTGTTAAAGGATAAAATTAATTGTAGGACATTTAGGATTAATCTAATTTATTCAGGAATAATTTAACATATACTGCATACCTAAAACCTAAAATTAATGCAACTTACAATATATCTAGTGAATAATTTCAAATTTTATTTGTTTACTTTCATTAAAATTTCCTTACTATTTCAAACTTGAAAATCCATGTACATTTTGAACTTGAGAATCCATCTAGAATTTGCCTAGAAGGGACATAAGTATCTTAAAAATAAACATTTTGGTAATTATTGCGAAGATGCCCTTTTCTTAAAAATACAATTTTTTTTACAAAACTTACATTTTAGTCTTTAGGAATGAGAGTATTTTTCAAATATACCACCGGAAACCCAATAAATTACTGTTTTTTTAAAAAAATTACATATTAAAGGCTTATGAGGATCAATAAATGATCATGTGTGTAAACTTATTCATTAGAATTTAGAATTATATCTGTTCTGTCAAGACAAATTAGTACGGTATTGCCAAGTGTCCAACTAAAATCAATGAAAAAGAAATATTTAAAAAAATACCTTATTTTTGACATAACATTTCCAAAATCACATCTATTAACTTATTACCGGGTACACCTGATGATTTATTTATCCATTTTGATTGAACTGTAGTAAATAATTCTTAATTATTGATATTACGTCATCTATAAAGTAATAAACAATGTACTTTTCGAAAACTTTGAAACATAATTACATTGTGTTATCCAAAAGTTTTTAAAACTTTTTGAATCAAGTGAATTTAATTGTTTGATAAATGACGCTAGTCAGCCAAGTACTATCAACAATAGGGGGATAGCTGAATTAGTTTAATTTGTGCTGGGTTAACTGTGGAGTCACTCGGTGGATACTTTTAAGGCATTTCTTTATAAGCTTACTACAACATACTTGGTTACAGTATTGTGCAGTATTGTGGTTACACACTTACTCGCAACAGTTAAGCAGTGATCTCTCCGGTTACGTCGTGGATGGGTGACCGCTGGGAGGTTTCGCCATGGGCCGTGTCACCATGGGAATCATCCGACTAGCGTTTAACCATCGACGAAGTGGAATGAATGAGGGTGTGAATGGGAAAGTAGTAGAACCTTCAAATGGTGGTACAATAAGCCGCAGGCTGCAGTGCTGCCAGACTACAGACGGATTAGGGTGTAGCACGGGAGGTCTGAAGGGCGTAAAACTAAAAAAAAAGTGGTTACTGTGGTGACGTCACACATAACCTATTATTTAATGTCATATGTCAAATTTAATTTAAGTTTGGGGATTTCTAAATGGAATATGAATTTTAAGAAATTTTAGGATGTTTTGATTTTATTTTTTATTATGGTATGTTCTAGTAAGCTTATAAAGAAATACCTCGTTAGATGTAACATATGACGTCACCAGCCAAATATAAGTATGTTCTGATAAGCTTATAAAGAAATGCCAGTTATATCATTTAGGGCCGATTCCACCGTTGTGATAAACAAAGTTTAAAATTACTAAACGAAGATTAAAATGACATTGTTTAATGTAAAAATGTCATTTCAATCTTCGTTTAACACAACTGTGGAATCGGCCCTTAAAACGTACATCGATACACATACTTTTTTAATTACGTTTAAATTTTTTTATTTTTTAAATAAAAAGGTAAGTAGTAGGTAAAAAATTTAAATACAATGGCCCTGTTATCTAAATACTTTTTTTAAAGAAATATTGAGAAATTTGAAATGTTAGGTATTAGTCGAAGTTTATATACAAAAAGTAACTTAACATACTAATATTTACTTTCCTGGGTTTAAAAACGTGTTTGAATAAAATTTTATGAATTAAATCAAGTTAATAAGAAATATACTAGGTTGACCATTACCCCAAAATTGCGCAATAATAATTTTTTTAATAATTTTTCGTACTTTATTAAATTTTAAATAAAACTGTTAAAACTGTAATGTGCTAAATTTATTAGCTCAATACATCCTTGCGTTATTTTGAAATAATAGTGCACCTGGTATATTTCTGACATACTGCTAATTTTATTTATTTGATAAATTTTTTATCTAAACCGTTTATTGTAAACCTATCAGAATTCAAAACGATCAAAAGTTCCCTGACACACACCATAAAAGTACACTCGTCCTTCCACGCCCTAACTACCTTAAAAGCGGGCGCTTTTGGTTTGATGTTTCGAAATTCGCCTGTGCCCTTTTTACAGTTCCATTATAAGAGCACGCTTCGCTCGTCCCACTCACCTGCTAACCCCTACAAAGGCAAACGAGCCCGCCCGGCCGACGTTTTCAAATTCATGCGGCCGGGCCCTGACTTGCGCGTTCTTGTTACGCCTACACTCTAATAGCACTGAACGCTCGTCCCACCCACTTCCTTATCACTGCACAAACGAGCGAAGCAAGCGCGGCCGGCCGACGTTTCGAAATTCGCGCGAATTTAGAAACGTCGGCCGGGCGCGTCCTTTTTGCACTTATACCATAAGAGCACGGAACACTAGTCCCACTCACTTCCTAACAACTACAGAAGCAAGCGAATGAAGCGAGCTCGCCTCTATTGCACCTGTACCATAAGAGCACGAATCGCTCGTTACACCCACTTCCTAACTACTATAGAAGCAAGCGAGCGAAGCGAGCGCGCCCGGCCGACGTTTTGAAATTCGCGCGAATTTTGAAATGTCGGCCGGGCGCGGTCTTTCTGAATATATAACAAGAAAACGAAGCAACGACTTCTCGTAGGGTGGCGGCTTCGCTGTCACCAGAAAATACCAACCCATACCTGGCTACGCCGACCGGCATGGATTCCAACGGCCTGGACACAGCTCAAATTGAAATGAAAAGTCAACTCATTATATTCTCGTATTATCATTTGCGCATGCTAAGCATGTAAAAAGGGTGTTTGCTTCTCTTGATTTATACTGTACTTGTCAGGACGCACGTGGGCTGAGTAGATGGAAAAAGCGCGCCCGGTCGACGTTTCGGCACGCGAATATCGAAACGTTGGCCGGGCGCACTTGCTTCGCTCGCTTTCTTTTGTAATGGTTAGGAAGTGGATGGGAAAAGCGTTTCGTGCTCTTATGGTGTAGGTGTAAAAATGGCGCGCCCGGCCAACGTTTCGAAATTCACGCGAATTTCGAAACATCGGCCGGGCGCGCTCGCTTCGCTCGCTTGCTCCTTTAATGGTTAGCAGGTGGGTGGGTGCTACCAGCGAAGCGTCCTCTCCTCTTACGGTGTAGGTGTAAAAAGGGCATTTGTGAATTTCGAAACATCAACCAAACACGATGGCTTCTAAGATAGTTAGGACGCAGGAGGACGAGCGTGCTTTTCTGGCGTAGATGTGTGAAGAAACTTTTTAATTTTTTTGAATTCCGATAGGTTTACAAAAAGTGTTTTGGATAAAAAATGTTAAAATAAATAAAAGTTTAGATATGGCAACCCATAACATGACAGATATAATTCTAAATTCTAATGAATAAGTTTACATAAATGATCAGTTAATGATCCTCGTAAGCCTTTAATATGTAATTTAAAAAAGAACGTGAAATTATGGGGTTTTCGGTGGTGGTATATTTGAAAAATACTCTCCTTCCTAAAGCCTAAAACGTAAGTTTCGTAAAAAAAATTATATTATTAAGAAAAGGGCGTCTTCGCAATAATTATCAACAATTTTTCTATTTATTACATTTATAACAGCCTAAAATCATTTCGAAAGGTAACCAAATTATAAAATTAGTTTGTTGACATTTTTAAAATATTTAAATGTCATGTCACTAAAGTCGATTTTAATGACTGCACTTACAATGAATGATTAGTAATATGAATTAAGTAATCATTTATTTATCTACCAGTTCTAAGAAATGTACTAGAACTAGACTCTTCATTAAAACATTTTGTCTTTGTCTATCAACTAGACAAGACATAAGTTAGTCTCTTTTCAAGGATTTAAGATTATGAAGTAGACCACTTAACAAACTAATTATTATTAATAAAGAGGGTCTTATCAAAAGGAAATAGTTATGCCATTTTGTTCTTCTTATGAGATCTTTCATCGAGAACAAGTGACCAAATTTTTATAGATTTTTCCAAAAGTTTTAAGATTCTAGAAATTTGAATTAATATATTATATGGAAATTCGACAACCAAGGTTTATATTTAGTTACATGATTTGTAAAATTTTCAAAACCTTTTGATCAGGAGGCCCTGAATAATTTATTAATCTTAGAGGCCACACCCCATCACAGGTACTTTAAATAAAGATTTATTATTTAATAATATAAAGATACGTTTTTCTCTCTTTCAGTCGTTTTTTTTCCCATTATTTTTCCAATTTTACATATTATTTCCATACCCCTCTGTAAACGTCGCGCGTCGTCGGCTTTCAAGACATCAATTATCATGTAGAATACCCATAAGACAGCTCCAGAGAATCATCGACTGGTCCCATACAAGCTAACATCTATACTTTATTAATCGGGATTGGTATATTGGTCTATGAAACAACCTGAAACCGCGTAATATATTTTGTGGAATATTAAGATAATTCATTTTGTACATAAACAGGGTGTTTCAAAAACGTATGCCATAAATTCTTCCTCAAATAGATTACCAAAAAATAAGTGGATTTGGCTATATTTACCTATATCAAAAACTGGCTTCTAACAAAGTTACAGGGCGTTAAACTAACATTCCGTTATAAAGCTCATCAAAGGATGCAATTAACATCCGAAGGTAAATAAAAATTGTATTTTTCTACGAACTCTTACAAAAAAACATCTTTCGCCACAGGATACTTTCAGCGAAAACTTGATTTCCGTCACTAGTGAGAAAAAATCCTATAACGTTTACTTTCGTCTCTAGTGACGAAAGTAAGTTGTTACATATTTTCATATATCAGTCGCCTCGTATAATATTTTGGCAGCTTATAATTATTAATAATGAAATAAAAAGATGCTTATTAAATTCTATATGCGTTTTTACCTAAACTTTAATGAATTAAAGATAAATTAAAAATGTATAAAAATAGTGCAAATTAAACCAATCTACATCTAGTTTTCTGGTTTTCATTTGTTTATTTGAAGTTTTATCACTTTTGAGAACTGTCAGTTTCAGTTCGTCCTAAATTTAACACATTTTCATGATGTCTGAGTCAGAAAGCGATTGTACTCCCCCAGAAATTATTTTTAAAGCTGAAGAAACCTCTTCAGATTTATTACCGGCCAAATCAAAAAAGAGATATGAAGACATTTATATCAAATTTTTGGACTGGAGAGAAAAAATAAAGTGAAATCATTTTCGAAAACTGTACTATTAGCATACTTTGGAGAAATATGTTCAAATTTTAAACCGTCGACGTTATGGTCCATTTATTCGATGCTAAGAACTACACTCTCTGTTAAAAATGATGTCGATATTAGTAAATATCCAAAGTTACGTTCGCTTTTGAAAAGAAAATTTGATGGTTTTAAAAGCCAAAAATCCAAAATTTTTTCGCCTGAAGACATAAAGACTTTCCTAAAGAATGCACCTGACTATAAATATTTAATAACAAAGGTAACGGAATTATTATTTTTATTTTAACAAATACTTAATACATAACTACTAATATTTGTAGGTAGCATTAGTTTTTGGATTATCTGGCGCTTGTCGTTGCCACGAAATAAAAGATTTAACAATAAGCAATGTAAAGGATACTGGAAGTATTCTGTCAGTTAAAATCCGTAATACAAAAACAAAAGTTCCGCGTTCTTTTCTTATTTTTGGACCACTTTATGATATTTCTAAAAAATATATGAGCCTACGTCCCGCAAACATGGATCAAATTAATTCAAGATTCTTTATTAACTATCAGAATGGAAAGTGTAGCAGACAGGTTGTTGGAATTAATAAAATCAGTAACTTTCCTAACGAAATTGCTCAGTTTTTAACGCTTCCGAATCCTCAAGATTACACTGGGCACTGTTTCCGCAGAACATCCGCAACGCTATTAGTGGATGCAGGAGGTGACTTGCTTCTGTTAAAACAGCACGGTGGTTGGAAATCTAGTAGTGTTGCGGAAGGATATGTTGATGAATCCACGAACAGTAAAAACCAAATACAAACCAAAATTTTACAATCTGTACAAAATAAGGAAACTACTAGTTCATCCGATTATGGCGCAGCAGCATCATCATCATCTGAAATGACATTTTACAGTAGAATAAATATGTCGGCATCTACCTCAATAAATAAAAAGCTTGAGTGTGATACCCCCATAATTTTGAACAATTGTTCAAATATAACAATAAATCAATATTTAAATAATAAATAATATTTCTGAAATATTTAATTGTTGGTTAATTTTTTGTTATTCCTAACACAAAATAAAGCATTTGCTAACGTTTGTTTTTTTTTCATTTTAGTAGGTACCTACATGACATAATAGAGTTCGTAGAAAAAGTATAGTGTTTTACTCGTCGAAAATCATTTTCGTCACTCGTGAAACAATATACTATTTCATCTGTACGTAAATCTTTCATCAAGCAAATGATTGAGCCTACTTCATCTTTTTCTGATTAATTGGGTGCACCCAGTATATACGAGTAAGTTGTTTCAGACACTTTTATATATGACGGTACAAAAGCCAAATGGCACGAGTTTGATTTCGATTCATGTCGATAACCAACTGACATAAAATACAATAGCTTAAGACGGTGTAACTGAAAAGAAAACCGTTGGGTGTAAATTCTACCAAGACACGGAAAGAGCCCTAACGATCTTATTTTTATTTTACTACCAGTATATTTTGAATACCCCTTGTAACTACTGTTTGCCATCTCTTTTGATTTCTTATAGCCCTCGTCAAAATAGTTTCCTTGCTTATATATTCACTTTTCTTGTTTTTACTGGTATATTTCTTCCTGAGACTATCTTCTGGTCAAATTATTTTAGACTAATCTTGCTAGTGTCGATCTCATATTGTTACGTTTGTTTATTTTAAACAACAGTTTATTTATTATTAATTTATTTGAACACTTATTTATTTACAATCAATATTATTCTAATTTATATATTTCAAATATCTTTAAATTGTTCTCTATTTATCTTCACAACTGTTTGTTTACGACTGACTACTCCGTGTTCCTCCACCAATATTTATATACACATTTAAAATTATGGTGAAGGTTCTAGAACGTTCTTCGCCAAAACTAGTAACATTATCACGTTTAATCTGGAATGTACTCGAAAGCACATTCGCCATAGTTTTCACATATGTATGGTCTTAACCCTTTAACGGCGAAATTTGCTTTTTTGAATTTTATGATAAAAAGGTATTATTTAGGAAACTATACGTAGGTATTTAACAGAAATTAAAAAATCGTATATTTTAAGTAAAAATCACTGTTACCGTAACGTAACGTGACACAAGAAACTTATTTATTGTGAAAAATTTCATTACACTCTATACATAAGCCTACATCACACTTTCGGCATTTAGTTATTATACTGGACGTACAGCCCTCACCGGCGCATCTTCTTCTTTTCCTTCCTTCATTTGGCACAAGCAAGTGGTTGCGGCCATCGTATTTCAAATAATCTGATACTCTGTTCAGACTTACGCTGGATCGTGATACTGCGGGCTTTCCTGCACTTTTAGGAGGAACTGCATATTTAGTTAGATATGTTTGAACTATCTGCCTTCTAAATACCAATTGCGAAATATTTTCACGTTGTCTGTAAACATTCCATGCATTTACCACTGAAACGTCCAACAGCCAGGTAAAAATTGCCCACCACCACTTTTTGCGTCTAATACTTATTCTGTATCTGGCAGTATTTTCATCCAACAGATCAGTACCACCCATGAAACGATTGTATTCCGTTATAAGTGATGGGCGGCTAATGCTGATGGTCTTTTTTTTCATTCGAGAAAATCTTTTTACGCTGGTAGTTGGATTTGTACCATGACACGTGGAAGCCGCAGCGACGACATTATTATCTATCCATTTTACGATAATAATACCATCGTCTCTATCAATTATGGAATGGTAATCGCCTCTATTGTTTTGCTTCTTCAAATCTTTATTTTTCATCAGTGGACAAGACTTGGGTATGCGGTTTTCACGAATTGTTCCCGTTCCATCATATCCATTATTCTTCAGATAATACAGAACATTGAAACCAGTGAACAAATTGTCGAAATAAAATTTAAATGGAAATTTTCTTACAGCTTCAGGTAACTCGGGAATCATGCCTATCATTGGCGCTATATTTATTCTAAATTCCTTTTCGAAAGTGCTGTACCCTTTTGGATTTTTTCCTTGGTATAAATCAAAACTGATGGTGTGTTCAAACACCACATCTTATATCCAAATCTTATGGGTTTCCCGCGAATGAACTGTTTACAGGAATGGCGTCCAAAATATTTTATCATCGACTCGTCAAAATCTAGGTGTTCTTCTGGAATCCAATTTTCCATAAATTTTTGTTTTATCATATCCATAAGAGACCTGAGTTTTCATGCTTTATCTGATTGGTTAGGTTTTGTATTATCCGCAGAGTGTAAATATCTTATTATTTGCCGAAATCTGTCTTTGCGCATAGCTTGGCTAACCATTTGGTTTCTCATATCAGCATTGGAATCCCAATAAAAGTCTCTACCGGGTAATTCAGCATAGCCTGATAAAATAAGGATAGCTAGACAACATTTCATTTTATCGCATGTTATTTTTGGATTTGCGTCATTCAAGAATAATGCATATTTATTTGATTGGTCGACAAGAAATTGAACAATTTGGTCATCTATAAATTTTTCAAACATTTCAACAGGGGACAAATGCATATTCGAAAATCGGTCTACTTGTTTTGGAAATTCTCTTGGTGAAGGAATAAGGTCTCCGTCAACCCAACTTATTTCGATTTTACCTGGTCGCTCTACTATCTCTTGTGTTACACTAGCAGTAGTTTCAAATTAAACATTCTCCTCTCCGCTGTGAATTCTGACATCAACATGAGCCGATAGCTGTTGTCTGTTGAGATTATCAATCATGCCGCCATCATCCTCTTCACCAGAGTCCTCATCCGTGAGGACATTTGCATATGGAGGCTCTATAAAAATCTCTCTAACGTCGATATCATCCTCATAAACCATATTCAGAGCCTCTTCAAGAGTGAAACCGCGCCTAGAATAAAAATAATATTTCTAATTATTTTGCTCCCTCAACTAGCGTTACAATAACGTAACGGTTAAAAAAAATCTACAAAACAACAAAACAATGCAAGTTTTCTACAAGATTACTATTCGGTTATGAAGTTGAAACATTTGTTTAGTCTTACTTGCTGCTACTTTGAATTTTATCATATAAATAAATATTTGTCAGTACTTACTCTAGATGAAAGTCCATGCTCTGATCACTTATAATATTTCTTCAAATTCAAAATTTTTACCAGAGATATTAAATTAAAATTCAAAAAACTCTTAAATGCCACCGCTTGTATGACTATTTAACAACTGATTAACATAACCTATAATCGCATTTCGCTTTGAAGTTGCGACCGAGCCATAAAAATAGAGTTGGACGCGGCCGTTACGTAAACGTAACACCAGCCGTTGATGGGTTAAGGGGTTTAGTTATGTATGATAATCGGACAAGTTGAGCCTCAAAGGCCAAATAAGACAGAGAGGGACTTGGAGGATTAGAGCACAGCTCGCATTACAATATTCCTTTTTACTTCATTTAATTTATATTCTTATCTCATATTTCCGAAACTTATCAGCTGTAGGCTGACTTAAATATGTTGCTTAAATTTGACTATTTCAGACTTATATCGTCTAGTTACACTTATCTTCCTTGAATCAGATAGGCCAATATGTTTTCTGGATTATTGAGATAACGATAAAACTTGTCATATTTTTGACGAAAGTTTGTGTTTTCCCAGATTGTCATTTTTTTGAGGTTACAACGAATTGACAGCACTAATTTATCTGGATTTCGTGGTACTAATGGGTAGGCAACAAAAATTACTAGCCTGTGTATTACTGGTTGTGGTTGCGTTCGTTAGACAGTTAGGTTCCATATGGTAATAGGTTTGGTATCAATACGTATTTTTAGAGTGTTTTAGAGGGACATCTAGTTAGTTTTCGAGGAATTTCTGGATCTTGATCGGGATTTTGGAAAAACACAGTTGGCACTACGTGTTTATTGGTGTTACTGACAGACTGTGTCAAGGGTAGGAACTCATCGCTAAAGTGGTTCGAAGCAGTCAGCTGGCATCGAAGAGTCTTTCTGATTAGTCGACGTGGAAAAAGACCGTTCGGAAAGTTTTGGAACTCAAATTTTGAAAAGGAAGGTGTCACTCCAATACCAATATACAGAGATACCAAAAAAGTAGTGTTTTCGTGTGTTAGAGCACAATCCTTGGATATGTTAAGAATATTTGTGTGGTATATTTTGCCATCCTGTGTAGCAGCGATTTTTGTTTGAAGTATCAGGTACCGAGCGACATTTTGTGGGTAGTTGACTTTTTTTGGTGTACTGGATTTGTTGGAGTAGCCATTGTTTCCTTACGGCGTTGGCATTTAGTGTTGCCTATTGCTCGACGATTTATGGTTGGTGCATCCTGATATTTCGGGATAGTGATCCCTTTTTTGATTAAGAGGTAAGCGTTTTTTTATCGCCATGCACCGGCTGGTATATCTTTTTTTTATTGGTAATCAGTTGATTAATTGTTGTAATAAGATGCATTAAAAGTCTAAAACTCACTCATACCGAGGTTTTGTTTTTTGAGGTAATTTTGTAATAAATTAATATTTAAAGTACGGGGATATATGCTTAAGTTTCTTATATATATTTTATGATGGTAATTAATAAAGAAATTATATATACCTACATCGGGTTTGTTGTTTTTGTTGTCGATAGTCTTGAATACGAAATTGCAAAATTCTCCCTATGCCTTGTGCTATACGTCTGCCGATCCATGTTTAATGATACCTATTATTTTTTTTATGTATCCATAGTAATGTCTCGAGTATATATACACATAGTATGGGAAGAATCCTGCAAGTCTTAAAGAGTGGTTTGCAGTGATTACCGTAGAGGCTACCGGAAACTATTCTTGTGGCAGTCTTTTAACAACTAAAAACATTATGTAGAGCACTAGTTCTACCCCAAAACAAAGTATTATATTGTAAGTGTCTATGCACTAGAGCAAAGTATACCGAAGAGCAAAGTATTCCGATCTACACGCGTTTATTTTTAGACAGTAGCTTATTCTACGAAGAACAAATTTTTGTGAAGACTATATAGCACAGAGGGAAAATGGAAGGCCGGGGACTGTTAAATATAAAGTTACTTTATTAGAACCAAGTAAATAAACAAAAAAAGTACCTTCGAGATAAATCCTTAACTTCTTCATTTCATCGAGTCGTAACTCAGGTGGATAACTACTCCCCAGTTAAACTCAAAGAAGAAAGTTTAGCACTTCCTAATCTTAGCGTACTAAAAAGTGAATGGCTGTTGAAGCCCATTCATGTAAATTATCCCAAACAACTTCTGCAATCAAAAATTAAATCCTCAACTGAATGGCTGAGAAACGGATAGTTTTTTAAGGAAACAGAGGAATTTTTGTTGGCGATTCAAGACAACTTTAAAACTGATTCAATTGCAGAATTTTTTACTTTTGAGGAATTGGAAGTTTCACTAAAAAAATCAAAAAACACTCCGGGCCTAGATTGCTTTACTTATAAAATGTTACACAGCCTTCCAGTCGTTTAAAACTATATTATTAGATATATTTAATGCTTGGTTGATTCATCTTAATATAATTAATGAACTTAAACAAATTGTTATCACTTTAATCCACAAAACTGGTAAAAATCCTACACTGTCTTCTTCATACCGACCAATTTCGCCGATGTCATGCATTATCAAAACATTTGAAAGAATGATCCAACTTCGATTAGAATTGTTTCTGGAAAAAAATATATCTTACCAAAAGCACAATTTGGTTATAGGAGGGGATCAGGAACATCCAAAGACATTACAACTAAGAGACCAAATTGTTTAAATTTTTATGTGGCAAATCATTATTCCCACCAAATTCTCGTTTATTGCGTCTTTGCCGGTTTTATCAGCCTGTAAAAATTATTTGGAGAAATTACTTTCGAAAAATAAAATTTGATTTATCCTATAACTATAATTTTATATTATATAAATAAGAATATGTTTTTAATCAAATTATTCTTTAAAGTTTTAATATAAGCTAAATTTTTTATTAAAAATCAATATTAATCTAAACAAAATATTAGGGTTGCAAAGAACTCCGTAAATACGGCAACGCTGAATATCTTATTTTATGAATTTAAAACTTTTATGAATGAAATGTAGTTACCGTAACCAGCCGCAACGTTGCTAATCGGGTCTAACAGCTATTTTGTATTTCTGACAGTTTCTGACAGTTTCTGACAATTTCTGTGCGATTGATTTATTCATTTATAAAATATATTTTTGTTAACTTTTGTGAGAAATATAAAGAATTATGGTACATGCATGTGTAGTGTTCAATAAGGTAGATCATATAAATCGAAATTTATCCTTTTATCGGTAAGTATGTTTAGGTTAAGATATGTTGTTTTCATTTGAACCAGTGTAGTAGGTCACCCGTCTTAAGACTGTTTTGACTATACAATTTCTTGTACAATATTTAATACAATTTCTTATAGAATTTAGACTGATAGAACCACATAGTAAATTTTTTGATAATATACAATTTAAATTGTACAAGAAATTGTATCAAAAACTTATGTAGTCTAAAACAGTCTTAAAACAGTTTTTAAAGTGATATTCCTTTTATAAATTATTAAATTATTCTTATACCAATAAATAAATATTGAATAGTGGCAAAGAAAATTTAACGTAAAATGTAGAATACTATTAAAAATGATTTACCTATTAGGCACCTATACATATTTTTTAATATTCTATTTAGGTTTCCGTAAGATCTTGAGAAAAGAAAACTTTGGTTTTCTCTAGTAGGGATCCTTAAAAATGAGCCCCTTCGTAAAAACCCAGAGTAGTGTTCAGAACACTTTTTTCCTGAAGATGTTTTGGTACGTGCAAATGGTGCTAAATATATCAGAAAAGATGCAAACCCCAGATGGTGTGAGGGCTTTCTATTTTTATGACTTATCCAACACGTAAAAATACAAAATATACATTTTTTGTTTACCTCTAAACATTATTTATTACCTATATGTATGTATTGTAATGTTTTTTTTTATATTATTATTATAATTATATCGTAATTCAAAACTTTTATTTATACTTAGCAGAATTGCAATGTTATTTTTTTCTTTTTATTAAATATTATAATGTATATGTATTTTTTATTAAATTACCTTTTATTTTAACTTTTCCCGGCTAGCAAATATATTCTCTTTCAAATAAAGAAAGACAATGTCACAATCTATAAATCTCATTAGCAGGATCCGTTAGATTCTTGGTACGACCCTGTTCTATTCTTAATATTCTCTGAACTGTAATATGCAGTCACATAGATGGAAACACATCAATAATTAGATGAAAATAGATATAACGTATAGGCAACACAACGTACTTTATTGTATATTCTTAATTTCAACCCAATAAATGTCTTTTTATACATTAAATTAACTACTAAATTACACATCCATCCTTCATCTTTCATTCATCTAATTAAAATACTTGTTAATTCTCAATCACAAAAAAAAATTCAATTTAGTTGTCAACTTGATTAATACGGTTTCTTTTCATAATCGATAACCTAACATTATTATATATATTTTTCTTGTGATTGAGATGGAAAAGAAAAAGAGAAAAAATTGTTATACAACTAAAAACACAAGACTTCAGTACGTTACACAGGCAAGTAAGTACTTTTAATAATTTTTAATACCTTTATTGTCAGAATAAGTCTGTCCGTGAACTGATAATTGTTTTTTTTCTTTTCTTCTAGGAACACCAAAATTGAATACCTTCGAGAGAAAATGATTGTTTGCTGTTCCTCCAGGTCACCACAGATCAGTAAAATCGATTTAATCTCCAATTTTTCTGCTACTTGCAGTCCTTGTTCAATGTAAATTTTTTTAGGCACACCTTTTATCACTGTTGACTGTTTATTATAAAATTGTTCACCTTCCGTTATTAACTGGTAATTATTTGACTTACATTATTACAACTTTTGCCTTTTTATCACTATTTTCATGTAATTTTTAATTGTCTGCCTTTTTTTCTCCCCCAAAATTCAACATGTCTCCCTACTTGTTTATTTTTTTCTCCACTCATTTGTATCTTCTTTCTTTTTTAGATCTTATTAAAATTCCAACTAGAAAACAAGGTGTTGTTTGGCCAATGGATTTAAATTTATAAAAAGGTTAGTTTATTTAATTATGATAGGCTATTATAAAATTTTAAAAGTATTTTTCCCAAATTTTGTTATTACAATTAATATAACAGATAATGTGTTAGTTAATTATTGAAATTCAATTAATTTAGTTTTAATTCATCATACTTTATGAGATTTTGTTTAATACTTATTCTTTATTAAATTTTTTAGATGAAACACGGTTCGAAAAATGGCTTCGAGGATACTACGTACCAAAATGGAACGGAAACTCACCAAGATACTGTACGTACCACAAAATTATGGACTGAACAAGTTAATTGTATTATTTTGAAAATTAAGAAAATATTTGCTAGGTAAGTTTTAATTTCCTTAGCTACGTTTTCAGATAGATCATTTTGAACAAAAATTATTTCATGACAGTATATCTAACGTATGGGTTTTTAGTTTTAATTCAACTGTTTTTGGAACACCACCTGCTGCAAAAAACAACATTGCAGTAATAACTAAGCATAAAAAATTAAATGAAATTTTAGTTAATAAAATTAAGGTATTTAATATAGGTATTTAAAACGTTATTTTAAAAATTTTTGCAGTTTTTTTTACGATATTTTTTGCCATACCATGTTTTATTGTAATTATTAATTAAAAAATTATATATTTTTAAGACAGTGTTTTATTTAGATACCCCTACCTACTTAATGTTAATTTAAAATTTTAAATAATTTTGGTTAACATCATACCAGGCAAATAGTAGAAGAACCGATAATTGGAACAATCTCTTGGGACTGAGACAGGCCAAGATACTTCTGGGTGAATATAACCAGAAAAGATCGGAAGCCTGCACAGCCTGAGCAAGAACAAGCTACATATTGTAACAGGGATCCTTACCGGGCATTGTCGACTAAAAGGATACCTTAGTAAACTGAAAGTAGTAGATCGTAAGTGCAGATTTTGTGACGCGGAGGAGGACGAAACCTACATTCACATCCTAACTGAATGTGTAGCTTTAGTGGTTCCGGTCGGCGACCACTAAATCCGTTGAAGTAATGGCTACAACTAATTTAGAAAAAAATTTAATCAGAAAAACTATATAAAAATGGTATAATCGGAATTATAAAATTTGGATTTGTTCGTGATGTTTGGAAAATGCTTGTTTACTGTCTGCTGTCTTTCTACTGTCCCAGCATAGCAACGGCGGTCCTTTATATATCGCTGGCTCTCAATTTCTTGTCTACTTCGTTCTTCTATCCTGGTGGAAAATCCTGTAAATATTTACAAAAGGAAAAGCATAGCTTCATAAATAACAGGTACGTTATTGAAAAAGAAGAGACCATATGGTTGTCACTCTCAAGACATTGCATATAACCAAAAAAATAAAAATAATGACATAAAACGTCAAACATGAAAGAGCAACAAAAATGTCATAAAATGTTGGAAGTTCTCTGTCTGCTCGCCAAACGAGACGCGAGCACCACAGTAGCACTCCAGAATCTAAGGACACTAAATCTAGGAGGATATCAAATAGAAAAGGGAGATTCACCTAACTTGAAGCCACTTCAAATCCTACACTTCCTTGAGAAAATAGGAAGGGTCGTTATAGGCATTGAGACATTTCCTTGGTGCATTGGCGACAGAAGGGGGCACAATAGATCTTTTAGGTCGCAGTGTATTAACACCCCATTCCCAGCATAACATAATCAGGCAAATATATAGTAAATGCCAATAAACTATAAATCAATAAATATTAAAAATCGGAAGGTAACTTGCATTTTCTTGTATTTGAATTTACTTGTACTTGAATTTACCTACATGAAAAAATCATCATAATTATATTATTAAGAAAATATACCTACTTATTTACGTATTTTTTTAACATACTACTCTGACAATATTGGTAAGTTTAAAACTGTACGCTACTGGCGAGCATATTATGGACATTGTTTACAACGTTGCCAGCCGGTCCTAACAGATCTGTCTTTCTCTCTTCCACTCACTAACAATTTTAAAACAATAACAGTCCGCAATTGTATGGGATTTATGAATAAAACATTTTGTCTCTATGTTGTAATGTCTTTGGGAAAATCAGATGCATTAGCATGCATTATAAAGTTGGATTTAAACATTTTGCTATATTGTTTTTCCTAAAAAAGAAAACTTCCAAATAACGAATGTCCCCCTTGGCTGGGGTAGCTCCGACAGCAGAGTGGGGTAGATATGACGCTAATTGGGGTGCATTAGACATGAACGTATTATTGTTTAATGAATAAAAAAATATTAAACTTTATTAAAAAAAACATAAACAAGAATTAAATATGTACATAAGTAACTTAGGAAACATTATATCGGCTTAAATCTATATTAAAATTGTACATAGTACTTAATCGTGATGTTCCGGGAGGATGGATAGGTGCTGGCGTTTTCAACTCAATTTCGTCTCTTCAAATAATGGCAATGTCTGGAACAGTGGGCTTGCAGAAAGTTGTAGAACTTTTTCTGCGCAGGAAATCTGCTGTGTAATTTCCTTGCTCAGGATTATCTTCTATTATGCATCCTATATAAAACATCGCCAGTTTTACATTTGAACTTGGCCAGAACAAAATCTCCACGTTTAATTGTATCTTGATCGCACAATTTAAATTGATCGGTTTGGCTATAATCGTCGTCTATATCATCGAAATCATTTAGTGCTTCGTGTAATGGCCCAATTGAATCGTCTGTGTCAGCAACGTTGAATGTTTCTGATTCAGCTGAATCTGAAGAATAAAATTCAGCCCTTTTTTTAATTTTCTTAGTCGCTTGCTTTCTTTCAGCTGTAGTTTTTTCCTGTTTCTGTTCTTTTCCAGTTCCATTATACGATCCTTCTCCGGGGTGTTACTATATATACGTGATTTTCCCCCCTTTTTAGATTTGGGAGCGGCGATTTTTGGAAGAGGACGCAAACGATCCGAAGTAACATATTCCGTATTTTTAGTGCTGGGAGATGGATCGGAAGTTTCTTCCAAATCGGTGACTACTGTTGGTGGCTCTCCAGTATGCTTCTGCAATGAAAACTCTTCTTCTGGAAAAATTTGAGTGTTCAGTGGATAAATACCCGTAGATCTAAATGATTTTTCAATATTTTCTGCCGTAAAAGCTCGTTGAAATGGTAGTTTCGAAAGCTGAGCTATTTCAAAAATGATTACTACTTTTCCAGGGTTATTTGTTAAATAATCATTAAATGAAGTTTTGCAATAGGTTTTAAATGGGCCAAAGACGGAACGTCCAAGGGTTGTAAACGATGGGACGTGTGAGGCGGGAACGACAATAAGATTATACCATTTTCTCTACAGTAAATAATAGCGTCAAGACTGCAATGACTACTATGGTTATCGAGTAGTAGTAAAATTAGTTTTTCTTTAGAACATTTACAGCCGTATGCATAGTCGATCGCCAGCGACAAGCCAGAGATTAATTTCGGCGTATCGCCAGATTCGCTGGCGATCCGCCGGCGAAAGCCCAAAAAGCTGGCGACTCGCCGGAGATTGTCACCGGAATGTCATTTCACGCAAGTTTTCATGTTCTTTTATAGGAAAAAATTTGATATTCGTTCATTATTTTTTGAGTTTTAAGAAATGAATCATGAATATAATGCGAGAGATACCGGTGATAATCCCTATAAAAGAAAATAAAAACTTGCGTGAAATGACATTCCGGTGACAATCTCCGGCGAGTCGCCAGCTTTTTGGTCTTTCGCCGGCGGATCGCCAGCGAATCGCTGGCGATACGCCGAAATTAATCTCTGGCGAGTCGCTGGCGATCGACTATGCATACGGCTGTTACTGTGATGTACGATATGCTTCAGTACATCAGTAAATAAATCACTAATCATCCAACCACTTTTAGAACTTAAAGCAATACTACGGCATAAGAAACAATCGGCAGGCTAACTTGTCTTGGCGGCAACGCTACGCGCACATCTACGCGCAAACCGCCATTTTGGGGTGTAACCTCTCAATCAAGCCATTTGCGTCACTGTCGTCGTTTATATCGACAAAAACAAACAAGTTGCAGCAGCTCGGAATCAGTAGCGTGTATCTTAAATTTATTTTGTTTGTGATGTTTGTATTATGTAGTTATTGTTATTTTTTTAGAATTATAGATATGTTTTGACAATTTTTATATAGTAGTTGTTTTCCAGTGTTAATTTGTTAACTTTTAAGTGTTTTACTAGGTCTGCGCAAAGTTGTGCAGCAAAAAACTATATGAATAAACTGTATTAAAAGATTTTTTCGGTTTCTTAAAGATCTTATTAGATATGTATGGTATACTTTAAAAAAAATCCTAGGTTATGGGTCAGATTGTCAGTTATAAAGCTATTAGTAAGATGTAGGTAGGTGCATAGTTAACGTCACGTAAAATTTAGCGTCAATTTATATTTACTTATGTAGGTATATTATTAAGATTTAAAGTAAAATGTTATATTTTAAACATCTCCCGTATGGAGTTGACAAAATTGAAAAATCTTTATTTTTATTTTAAGGAAAAAGTCATTATAAAAAAATTCTGTTTGACGAAAAAATAGGTTTACTATATTAATATGTTAGGTCATGGTCTTAATAAATGAAGAAACTTAAAATTGACAAAAGGAAAAACTCTGTATTACATATTGATTTTACGAAGAAAAGTCACAGTTTTCCTTTCGGTTTTCCTTCATAACTTTAAAAGGAAACTTTTTCTTGTAATTTTCTTCAACAAGCAGAATTTTTTGAAAGGAATAATTTTTTTTTTCTGAAAAAAAAAAAAATATTAATCGTAATTGTGTTATTCCCAAATATTGAAATGCTTAACAAAAATTTAATTCTGATATTCATTTTGATAATTATTCTAGATATGCGAATAACAAAGCTTTATAATTTTGATACATCCAAAGTATTTTCATTACAAAAAGCAAGAAAATCTTAATTAGCCATTAAAGAAATTATAAGTAGTAAATTAGTACCTAATGAGTCACATACAATCAAAATCATGTGTCTTAAGCAGTGCTATTAAAAATGTAAAATTCTTATATTTTGTCGAAGTAAATTCAAAAGCCCGCCAATTTTCAAACTAAAATAGCATTACATCTTTCTATATTACCGACTGAGTATTAATTGCACAAAACTATTCCATATGTCGCTGAAGGTAAACATGCTGCCAAATTTCTGTGAGGAATCTGCAACTCTTAATTATCCTTCCTCCATGATGGTAACTGTGTAAACCCTACATCGGTACAATTTCAAAGAACGTTCAAAAAATTGCAATGTTTAAATTTATTACATTCTGGAACTGAAAACTGCGAAACAGGTGGGGATGCTTTACTTGTAAGGCTGCATGAAATTCGTAGGACTAGTAAGGATGAGCCATTTTCCAAAATCGCGTGTAATGGTGGCAATATTGTGGAAAAAGTAAACATAAACAAGCATATTAATGAATTGCATGCACAAAATATTAATATTTTTTAAGAAAATTTTATTATATATGCGGATTTTTAATAAAAAAATTTCTTAAAATTCAACATTGCGATGTATGTACACAATATAATAATAATAATAATAATAATAATAATAATGTTTATTTGAAAATATAAAAGATACATATTAAAAAATACAAAGCACAAATAAACAAGAAACAAAGACCACGAAGCAGGTTAAGCCTACTTGTGAGTGGTCATTCACAAATAAATATAGTAAAATAAATTGTACAAAAATATTTTTAAGACAAAAAAAAATTATTTAGACATAATATATATATATTTTTTTTTTACATTTTTATTGTTCAATAATATCATGAACAACATCCCGTGGCATATTAAGAACATAATATTTTATTTTTTGTTTAAATACAAATAGCCTGGTTTCCACCTTAATATCGGGAGGTAACAAGTTATAAATTTTTGGATCTAAATATAAATAATGTCTTTGTCCGATTGCCTTTTGCATGTAAGGGGTAATGTACGCGCCTTTATTTCGAGTAGCATATTTATGACATAGAGTTTGCAATTCTGTTTTATGTTTATATGTAATCATTGCAGTGTTTATAAAATATAATTGTCTAATGTCAAATCCTTGAGAAAATAGGATTGGAAGGGTCGCTATAGGCATTGAGACATTTCCTTAGTGCAGTGGCGACAGAAGGGGGTACAATAGATCTTTTAGGTCGCAGTGTATTAACACCCCATTATCAACATAACATAATGTCAAATATGCTACTATTACGGTATAAGACGTTGCTAGGGCAGTCGTAACCAGCGTTAAGGATTGTTCTTAGAAATCGCTTTTGTAAAACTTCGAGAGCTGATAGGTAAGTTTTAGATACGCCACCCCAAGCTATTATTCCATAACTAAGGTGAGATTCAACTAAATTTTTATATATAACTATTTTTTGTTTAAAATCTAATATGCCGCATATTTGTTTAAATTTAAATAGTATATAGCGTAGTTTTTTATGAAGGTATTCTATATGTTGATCCCATCTTAAATTATTATCTATTATTATGCCAAGATATTTAATTTTACTTGCAGGTGAAACTACAATTTGATTTCCAATTTCGAGGTTGTAACTAGGTAGGGCGTTGCTGTAGGAACTAAATGGCAAATAGGTTGTTTTTTTTAAATTAACTGATAGAAGTCTGAAATCAAACCACATTTTAATTTTTTTCAAGTCTTCTTCTACTTTTAACTTTAGGTTAAACCAGTTGTTATCTTCACAAAACAACACCGTATCATCCGCAAAACTCATAATATCACAGTTTGTGTTGAGAAGGAAAAGGTTATTTAAATAAATATTAAAAAGTATAGGTCCCAACACCGTCCCTTGGGGCACCCCACAAGTAATGATTTTTGCGCCACTTAAACTATTTCCTATTTTTACTTTTTGACTTCGATCAGTCATATATATGCCTTAACACACGAAGACTTGGATATAAGCTCCATGTATTGTTATTATAAAGCATACAAAAAAAGCAAATGAAGATATTTTTGACAATTTAAAAATGTCAATGTCAATGTCAAACACAATTTTGAATTATTTATCACTAAATCCGGCGTTTGTAATTTTTTTTTAGATATAATTAATTCCGAGATAACATTTGACGCTCCTTGTCCCCGATTTTCATAAATATTAAGGGTCGATTCCACCGTTGTGTTAAACGGATATTAAAATGACATTGTTAATGTAAAAATATCATTTTAAACTTCGTTTAACACAACGGTGGAATCGGTCCTAAGTTATATTTAAGGCTGCTCATATATTACACTTTAAAAATATTAATTATAAGCTAATTATTTGTTGCAATCTGTAGAGCTTTTTTGTTTTAATACGATCCTGCCTATCAATACCTTATTTTATTACAAAATCTTTAAATACGCTTTAATCCGACCCTGACTAAGACCCCCGAATAGCGTCGCCAAGGTCAAATTAACTTAGTATAATATTTGTATGCGATCAGCGGCAAGTGAGCCTGCCGATTGTTTCTTATGCCGTAGCAATACATCCGTTTAACCCGCCTACTAAATATTTCTCGATATTTAGTTTTCTTGGATGTATATATACAGCAGGGGCGGCTCGTGAACAAAATTTTGTGGGTTCACAGTAGCAGAATATAGATCCCGGTACAGATATAGGTAAAAAACTGTCAGTGTTTTAGAAAGGTATATTATAAACTTTCTAAAACACTGAATGTTTTTTCATACATCTGTACTGATACCTATATTCTGTCACTGTGAACACCCCCACGAGCCGCCACTGATATACAGGTGGAATATAATTTCTTGATGCATTGATTATTGCAATGACAGTAAAAAGAGACCCTCGCTCGGCTGACACAACTTGAGAAACAGTTCTCTTCCCTTTTTCACTTATGTACTTGCAAGGCAGTTGTTAGTCCAGTCTCGTCAAGATTGTAAATATATTTTGCTTCGAAATTATGTTTCTTTAATAGATTGGTCAAATTTTCAAAAATTCTGCTACTACTATTTTATTAAATCCGGAAGCATGAGCAATGCCTGTATTTTCTGGTTTGCGAAGGCTTAAATTACTATTCCTCTTCATAAAGCCATACATCCATTCAACACCTGCAATTTGATCTGATTTCCATCGAGTGGGACATTTAATATTATTAATTTCCGCATATTGAAATGCAAATTTTCTAGCTGACAAATGTCAATCCATACTTTAATAGCGAACATTTCTTAAAGTACCTATTCAGCAAGCTCAGTTTCTTGGTTTTGCGTGAAAATTTAGTTTGACGTGTATTTTGAACTGTAATAATTCGATTCATCATCGGTGACATCTTGAACTGCTGATTTCATTGCCTCTTCTGAAATTTCAGTTCGGTTTGTCTTTTTTATGTATTTTCGTGGCATTTTTCTGTAATAAAGATAAAAATTTCAAATGAAAAACTTTGAAACTAGTAGGTATTATTGTGCTAACATTTGAAAACAGTAATTTAAACACACTTTTGCCATATGGGGTGGAATAATGTTACTTACCAGCTCAAACATCAATTTATTTATTACAGTTAATATATTTATTGTTTATAATAAAGGATGGCACCCAAATATTTGGAATTTTAAACACTGTAATTTATAAAACACGTGGCGAAAAACAGCAAACGCGTCTAACGTCTACTACATTTACAGAACAACTAAAATATTTTGTGGGGTTATTCTATGGATTACCTCGAGTATTCACGAATTTTACCGAAATTTTAAAGTTTCATTTTGTGGCAAAATTGACACTGTCTAATGCACCCCAGTGTCGGATCCTACCCAGTCTACCCTATGTGGCAAATGGCTTAGAGTCGATGCCAAAAAAAAAAAAATAAAGACAACTTTATCGCGACAAGAAATTATATTCAAAATATCAACGGATTTTGACTCGATAACGATTTGTGAAGAATATGTCATCGACATTCAGAAACGATTGAGCACATCGTATCGGGATGCACGGTGTCAGCGCCTACTGAATACCTTAAGCGCAATAACTTAAGGTGATTACAGCACCCTTTATAATTTTCGGACAAGCATATCTTAAAAAGAAATTTTTTAAAAAAATTAATTTTAGGAAAATACATAAGGCAATAATATCTAGAATATATATATATATTTTAAAGTTTTAATTCCTTCCAGTTTCGAAGAAAAATAATCGAAGGGCTTTAAATTTTGAAATATCATAATGAAAAAAATGCATTTTTCAACAGCATTATTCTTAATATAATACCCAAGTGTAAACGGGAGTAAGAAACAAATGATGACTGAAAGTGTACGATACGGTAGTTACAGACGCGTTACACCAGAAAGCAGCACTTAACGAAGCGTCTTAATTTCGTCGAATTTTAAAAAATCATTAACAAGAGATTAAGTGCATACATTTGGGTTTATATTGGGAAAAGTGCTGTTGAGGAATGCATTTATTTTCATTATATTCCAAAATTTAAAGCCCTCTAATTTGTTTTTCCTATAAATTAAAACTTTAAAATATATATGCATATTCTAGATATTATTGCCTAATTTATTTTCCCAAAATTTTAGTTCTTAAAAAAAATTGCTTTTTTAGATATGCTTGTCCGAAAATTATAAGGGGTGCTGTAATCACCTTAACGGCCAACGTAGTTCATCATCATCTGGCAATTATGTGCAATATTCGAGAGAAAGCTGAACAATATTTTAGTATTTTCCGTTCCCGGTCCTAGAAAGTGATACATAACTTCTGTACTGGGATACGCCAATACAGAGCGACAAACCAGTATCCTGCATCTTCACTCATCTTTATTGACATCACGCATCTAAAGGATCACAATTTGGAAAAAGCAGAAAGAGAAAAAATAATAAATACTTCAAACTGAAGAATATAAAAGTATACACAAACTAAAAAGTATTACCATAATTTCTATAGTAATTTAATCTACTGGTCTGGATTCGAAGAAACAAATAAACATTAATGACAAAAATATCTTCACAAAAGCAAAAGTCAGTTATAGTAGAAACGTATCGTATTGTAAGAAAAACTCTGAACTTACCTGCTGGCGTGAAAGTCGTCCAACTCACACTTAAAAAATGTAAAGCCTGATAAATTGACTGATTCCGTAGAAATCCCAATTTATCAACAACCTGAAAAGGAAAAAAAAATAATAATAATAAAAAGACAATTTTAATCCAAATTTTTTGAACACCCTATATTTTATAAAAGTTAAGAATGATAATTATTCCTTATGCATTGACATTTTATTTCCGAGATTTTTTAGTTTTAGTCCTAATTAAACATGAAATTTATGTACAATTTTATCAATGGCCGATTTCATAATTAATATTAAAAGGTCCATTAACTAATAGGACTAAGATTTCATGGACTTAATGGTCTTATTAGTTAAAGGACATTTCAATATAATTTATGAAATCGGCCCTTAATAAAAATTTGCTGATATGGAATTTCATAATATACATAATACATTTTATGTTTAATAATATCAAGCACTTTTAAAAATTGTATCATTACTTTTTAGGAACTTTGTATTACACAAGCAAAGTAGGAAAAAAAAAATAGTGGTGAACCTATGTCAACTAAAAAAAAAAAAAATAGAAGGTATTGTGTTTAATAAATTTAGCGAAACAATAATATGTTTGAATGTTTTTAGTATAGTAATTTCTTCAGATACTAAATTATTTGATTATGGGCCATCTTTAAGAGTATTAAACTTGCCAACAAATAAGAGAAGTTATAGTTTGAACAAAAGTACCTCATACACTTCAATATTAAGTTCAAGGTATGACTCTGAAATTCTCATCAACAAAATTTGAGTCACCATTAATTAAGAAGTAAATTAAACATTGGATTTGATCTAAGCTGATACATTAAATTGTATATGAATACCTATTTCAAAAAACCTAGATATTTTGGTAACTTTACATTGAAGTTTCTAGAAAATCGGTCATTACGAAGACTTTTTTGTTTTCAACAGTACTGCTTCAAACTAACGAAACAGAAATAAAACATTACAGACACAATTAAGATGAGTGAAAAAGTATATGCAATATCAAAAAAATTAATAGTTTTTGGAGACATACTGTATATATTTGTACATGGTCTAAAATATAAATTATCATCAGTAATATAAGAATATTTAGTTACCGAATTTAAATAAAGTAACTAGATAATTTATATTTTAAGTCATTAGAAAAGTAAATTAAATTCCTATATATTTTTTTAATATCCTGAAATACTTCTACTTATGCTAAATAGGTAAATATATATTGGTTTGTTTTATTATTATTAGGAATATTTTGTCATGTTTAAATTAAATGCTTTATGTATTTCTTTAGTTCTACCACTGTATAGCTTTTCAACAGGGATAGATATTTTATAGAATTCCAAATCCTTGCTGTAATTCTAAATGTTTTAGAAGCAATAAAATATTTAATATATTTTTTGACATGACAATAATGTCATATTTTGTTTTCAGTTCAATAAAAACGTACCTATCTTTTAAAACATTATTTTGTACTTTTTTATTGCAGTCACTATTTTCACATTTAAAATAACCCAATGCAATCCGTTTACGTACGCTACTGCTGAAGATTCTAATATGAGCGAGAAAGCCTGCAATAGAAAAAGAAACAATGATTTTATTAGAGCAACATCAACATTTTATAGATTTATACAGGGGTAGCCTATCTGTACCATATATTATCTATTTACAAGTCCTCAATTTAAAGTACTTTATTCTAAAACACCCTGTATATGCAATAACAACGATGATAGAGGGTAGTAGGTAATTTATATTGAATAACAATTTATATTAACCAAGTCCGATTTAAAAGGATGTGAACAGCTTATACATTTAGAACTATTTCAAATGACTGACCATACGAAAAGTTGTGAGCACCATCGTCGTAGAGTTAGCCGCAACCCCTGCAGGACTTGCGGCTCCTCTTTCAAAGGACCTGGCGCATGCTTGGTTTTATTCCACGGGCACGCTTCTGGCTGTTTCACAGGTAAGTCCCGATGCGTGTTGTAGCGTTGTCTCGAGAGTCGACCACCACCGTTATGGCAGTGATGGGGCTCACCTAAGTGAGTGTGTTATCGCGCGATATGCACACGGTGCTCTTCGTGCCTGCCGTTTACCTTTTGCTCATTCTAACCCCGTTCTCAAATTCCTGGTGGTAAGTACTTTTTTATTTTTTCTACACTAGAAACTACTCAGACTATTTTAAAAATTAAACTAAATATATAATGACAAAATCTGTGTTACATACATTTTGATATATTGTTCTATATCATATATTTGATTTCTTTACTATACATAAATTGTTTTTTAAAATGCAGTTATGCACAAATTTTTAAACAATTTCAAACGAAAAACGTTAAGGGTTTCTTGCAGTTTTAAAAATATACGTGGCGCCATCTTTAAATTCACTCTACCTGCTCTTTTATGTGACAGTTTTTGCAGCTGTCGAAATTTTTATTTATTTTATTTTTCACTTCAATTTTCGAAATAATATTGTAAAGTTCTTATTCGTAGTTACAATATAAACAAAACGAAAACTATTATTAATAATAATGTTACACATTGCTGAGATATATTTAATTTTATGAAATATAGATCAACCCTCCTTTCGAACTGTTATGGCACAACCTTACATTATAGAAACCTTAGATAGAACATAAGACATTGCGCATGAACCCACTTCGAAACTATTCACACCGACCAATCAGATTTGAATACGTCATAGTACGTTACATGTCAGAGTATTGTTCATCGTCTCAACGAGATTTAATTTAATATTTGCTACTTAAATTGTGGAAATTAACGTTGAAAATGGCGGGGTGTATTTTAAAAAGCTGTATTTATAATAAAAGTGTGAATTTTTATGTTGATAAAGTAAACCTAAAATTATTTAGGTAAGTTTTTTATTTTGTAAATTTAAAAATAAACAGAACCGTACTTGGTCATTGGTACACGTTACAAGTTGTAAATAATGTGAAAACTTAGATAAATTTTTTTTATTGTAAACTGTTTACTATTTCTTATTTTATTGGAAATATTTTTTTAAGAAGTGGAAAGAGTAACATATAATTAAATCAAAAATATAAATTTTATTACCAACCTATTCGTTTCATACTTCACAACTGGTTATAACAGTTTTCAAAACTATTTATTCAGTATTTTTTTATAATAATATGGAATCGATCTATTTAATTCATATTGTGTTTTAAAATTATTATGTATAAGTAAATATTCTTTAATATTGATACTCTCTAACAAAAACTTGATGTAGGGGTTTTGGGTATTAATATCGTACATGTTAAGAAACACACGGGTTGGTCGGTTTTAGTTTGAAGAGGGACATCTTTTTATCATAATATATCACCAACTGTCATACGTCATTCCCCTCCACTTCGTTACTCTAACCAATGCAATTTAAATAGGTAAAGTGCTAAATATATCACATCATTGCAAAGGTAGTTTTAAGTTGAATTTTACTATATGACTATTCATCGCATTTATTTTGAGTTTAGCGCCATCCAGCGGTTTAAATACTGTTACTTGTTGCAAAGTGAGAACTAATTTTATTAGAAATTTAATGCGTAGCATGAATTTTTTATTTTGGTTGATTGCGATAAAATTTGTATTACCTAACGTTTCAACTCCATTTAATTATGTTTTGTTATGTTGACCAAGCTAATATTATTCATTTTCTGCTTGGTCTAATGCTAACTCTATGTAGTTTTTACATGCACTTGTGCAAAGCGTATTGGAAAAAGTATGATAGCCGATATTGTATATGTAAGTAAATAAAAATCACTTTAAACCATTGCACGTTAAGCTGCCACTATGGTAAGTTAATAAAGTTAGTAGCGTCCATCAACATCACAGTTAGAATTAATTCATTATAACAATAAAAATATGACAAAAAACCAAGAGATCTGTGTATAATAAATTAATATTATTTAAAGATTAATAATAGTACATTATATACTTAGGTTAAGAAGTTAGCTATAGCTTACCGAGCAATGCCAGGTTTATAATGGCCTTCTCAAAGTATATATAGATTTTTTTTTACTACTGACACTGATATATTACCATATTTGATTTGATTAGATTTTGATAAACCCATCTTTAGTTATTTCCTATTTATTTCTCAAATATTTCGAAATATCAAGCAGTCTGGGAGTTAAATTGTCAAATTACCAAAATGAAACTAATGAAAATTAATTTCATTATTTACCTAGGTGGTGTTTTTTATATCATTATTTACCTAGGGTGGTAAATATTACTTTTCATTAGAGGGATGGAGTAAATAATGGTGATTTCTCATGTTAGTAGAAAAAAAGTAAATTCTCTTCCTATTGTTTTTTTTTATTTAATTATACATAATTCGTTTTTAGAGTGGTGGCGTTATTATAGACGATACAAAAAAGGTATTTTCTATAGTGTCGGCTATTGAATACTTTTCAATACGCTTTGCTAATTTTGAAGTTAAAAACTACAGAAAGCATTGGTGCAAGCAGAAAACGAATAATATCAAAGTGACCGTGTGCTCTTTTTGAAGTAAATATGCATTTAGCGAGAGATATTTCTACGCTGCCAGCTGGCTAAGTTGATATTATTCGCGTTTTCTGCTCGCAACAAATACGTTTTTACTTGTACATTAGCAAAATCTATTGGAAAGCTTTTAGTAACCGTCACTCAGAGCTGGGCAGAATACTGCAATAAAATACTTATAAGTACTTCACAATGAGTACCTCCACAAAGTATCTGAGTATGAGTACTTATATAAATAATAATCGAATCAAATGAGTACTTTTGTATATTTTAGAGATTACTCTTGAAAAATCGAGTAACGAGTATGAATATTATAAATAATTCTAGTTAGAGTCTAACGATTAGAAAGAAGGAATTAAGTATAGTAATTAGTAATAGCCCAGATAACAATTATACATTCTTAGTATATACTTTTTAAGAATATGCATATTGCTGAGAATATACTGTATTTTCATTTGGTACATTCTCAGAATATGCTAAGCATATGCTACGTGACGTTGTTTATACGTGCTATGTAGATACTGAGAATTTTCTTCAAGTATGTGTACATTATGCAACAAGTATCTACTTTAATTTGATAGTACGTTCTAAGTATATGCTAAGTATTTAAATATAGCATATGCTAGGCATATACTAGACACCTTAATATAGGATGTTTATTTATATAGAACATTAAAGAATAAGTGTATATAATATGATTCTTTATTTCAAAGAATTCATACTTATTTTTATTACAAATACTATCTTTGGCCTTAACCAATCAATATTTTATTGTATCAATAACTTGAGTTTCTATTGTATCTTCATTGAACCTAAAAAATAAAAAAAATTAACAAACTTGGTACATATACAAATTAAGTGTACATAGCTAATGGAATATTTTAAAGATTTTTGTCGAACATAAAACATTAAAAATTGTACATGGCATTCCACTAACAAAAACAAGAGTTACATAAATGATTATGATGTTTACTGAAAGTTTAAATATATTTTTGGTAATTACTTACCACCATTTTGTAGTTTTCGTCCTCCTTTAGCTAACTTTTCTAGTTCTTCCAGGTCAATATCTGGCCTTACAGGATTTTTTTCATAGAAAGTGTGTATGTAATTCTGGTAACACTGTAGTTTAGTTTCAATCCACCATTACCATCTGCAGATAAGATCATTGAAATTGTAGTAAGAGATCAGCTCAAGTCTTATTTTGAAGACAATAATATTTTGTATGAGGGACAGTCAGGGTTTAGAGACCAACATTCTTGTGAAACAGCTCTCCAATTTGTTTGTGCGAAATGGAGAAGTGATATGAATGAAAATAATGTTATTGTTTTTATTGACCTTAAAAGGGCTTTTGAAACAATAAATAGAAATTTTTTATTAAAAAAGTTGCAAAATTACGGTGTAAATTCGGTAGCATTAAATTTAATTAGGGAGTATTTGTCTAATAGGTATCATAAGACTAAAATAGGAAATAATATATCTAGTGAAACAGAAAGCCACTACGGGATACCGCAAGGAAGTGTGTTGGGTCCACTTTTATTTATTATTTATGTAAATGACATTCATAAACGATTAAAAAGATCATTTATTAGACTTTTCGCGGACGACACGCTCATTTCAGTATCTGGTAGAGATTTTCAGGAAATAATTCAAATATTAAATGAAGAATTGTCTATTTTGTATGACTGGCTGTGTGTAAATAAGCTTAAATTAAATACTGCAAAAACAAAATATATGATCCTAGGATCAAAAGCACAATGCAGACAACTTAATGCGCATGATCAAGTAGTAGAAATAGGTGGTGAACCAATTGAACAAGTACTGGAAATAAAATATTTAGGAGTCATTATTGACCAACAATTAACTTTTAATAATCATGCCAATTACTTATGTAAAAAATTAGGTAAAAAAATTGGTTTTTTTAGAAGGATTTCATGTAACTTGTCGCAATGGTCAAAATCTCTGATTTATAATACAATAATACGCCCACATTTTAATTATTGTAATGAATTACTATTATCAGCTACTAAAGAAAACATCAACAGATTGCAACTGTTACAAAATAAATGTTTAAGGATATTAAATTGTAATATTTACACTTCGGTCAGGGAAATGCATGAACAGCTGAATGTCTATACAGTTGAGCAAAGCATTAAAATGTCGAATTTAATACTAATATATAAGATGATACATCACAAAACTCCGAAATACCTTAGTACACTACTTGTAAAAAGATCTGAACTTCATTTACGTCCACTCAGATCAATGGACAATTTTAATATTGATTTCACAAAAAAATCTTTTTTGATGGGCTCATTATTGCAGGAAGGGATTCGTCTTTTTAATGCGTTGCCTAAAAATATAAAAGATGCTCCAACTCTAGGTAGTTTTAAAAATATGATTAGTAATTATCTAGGTTTAGGTAACCTATAGTTTTAAGTTTAAATTGTAAATATTTGTTTATAACTAGCTGAAAGCTAAATAAAGAATTTACTTACTTACTTACTAGTATTAACTATATTAATAAATTCACACTGGCAATTAATATTTGGGATATTTTGTATTCTAACGTCACTTATATGTCCTAAAAACTATAAATATAGTAAAATTTGTTTATTTTCATATAGAACAAACGATGCAATTAATTTTTATTAATTGACTTACCTCTTACAAACAATCGAGATCAAAAAAATTTGTAGGAATTGTAGGTTATGTTATTCTTCTTCTTTTCTTCTATTTTAGTTTGAGAATGTTTGTTGGCCTAAACATTCAACATTAGTGCGTTTGGTAGCGAATTATTAGATCGGCATCTGGGAAAAATTCATGTAGATATGTATATAAACTTGTTTTTACATATATTTGCTGTTAATTTTTACCTGCAAGCATTTAGAACATTCTCAGAATATGAGATACATGCTGGATATATGACTTTTAAGAATCTCCTGTTATAGCACGTGATCAGTATATACTTTTTGGAATATACTTTTAAGGCACGTACTCAGTATATACTTTCTTGAATATACTTTCAAAGTATATTCTAGGTATGTTATAAGAACATTCTAAAAGGATATACTAAAAAGAACTTAAACAGAACGTTCTTGGTATATTCATAGAACATTGATGTTATGTGGGAGTAAGTCAGTAAGCCACAATTAACGTGTATGGCCAACTTTTGTATTTTAGTGTTAGAGCACGATACACAAATACCGGTATATTCCTGGGCATGTTAACTCTATCCTTGTCACATGATATGACGTCACGTAGCATAAAATTTCCACGCATCCACATAGATAAATACAAGTAACGAGGCGTTTTCGATAATAAAAATCTGTAAAATTACTTCATTGTTAAAGGTTGCGGTTTTTGTTAGGTGAAAGTAGAAAAATTATTGTATGAGTACAAACATTGCATAAATTTGATGAACAATGAGCAGACATTTTTTTTTTAAGTTCATAACATAGAATGTCAAACAATAATGACAATTTAAACGAACAAGATTCAAGTAAAAACATTGTCTGATTAAGGGCTGTAGCGATTATATCTCAGAATATTTTGGAGAAGAGTTTTTTTGAAAAATTACAAATACTGATATCATGATCCAAGTATCAGTTTTTTTGGGGGTCTTCAGTAGAAAGCTCTATGTATGTTAGCTCTTGTTTACAAACACTAGCTAAAATTACAAATGCTTCACCCCGCTGTCTTCTTTTATCTGATCGCAGATTATTTTCTTCACATTGCCTTTTCTGGATTGCTGCTGGTAACGTGATAATACTTAGTGTGGCACAGCACAGATGAACGTTAACGCAGAAAAATAATGTTTACGTTGTCGTACAATATATGAGTTGAAGTACAAAATATGAGTTGCCATGACAGAAAACGACAATTAATTTTGGGATTTCATTTTGTTTTGTAATGAAAAAAAAAGTTCATTTGTTTGCGGTACATGCATACGCCAGAGCTTGCAAGTTTACGTATGTACGTACACGTAAACGTGAAGGATATTAAAATACGTTCGTAGCGTGACTTCAACTCTCTATTTTTTAAAATTGTTGCTCTTTACATGATTTCCCTAAAGTCTGACCATATTAGAATTATTTGAGGTAAAGTAAAAACTTTGAAAACTTATAGAGAGAAAAACACCAAACCTTAAAAATTAAGATTGAATCCATCCCGCGGGAAGCTGATTAAATTTTATGCATAATCGAAGCATCTGGGAAGTTCTTTGGGGATCTTTTTTTTGACATAAATATGGGTATAAGTTTTAGTTTCATATATTTATAATAAAACCCGGTGTTTCACTATATTTTTCACATTTGGAGAATTTGTATTGTCCAAACCAATTAAAATATCCCGATGCGGTATTCCAAAAAGACTTAAGTAGGGTAATAAGTTTTATTAGAGCATACCGGAATGAAATTTTAACCGTATCGGAATATCTTAATTGGTTTAGAAAATACACGTCCTAAAAATTGGAAAAAAAAATAAGTTGAAAAAATATATTAAAATACCCGGTACCAGGTGCCTGGTACTATAAAATTTAAAAGTATACAAATATGTGGTTTTGAACATTTATAGCCGTCAATCACTTTTTTGATAAATGAATATAAAGGTTTTATTTAGAAATCAGGTTATTATTGAACTTCTTTAAAATGGGCTAAGTTCTCTAAATTTACTCAATGGCGCACAAAGTGTGAATACGGTTTATTCTTGTATGTTTTGCAATACACTTTACCTACTTCGATACTTTTAATTAAAGATATTCGTTTTTTCGATAGACATTAAATAGGTCTGTCTATAATTATAAAGAAAACTGCAGCTTTATAATGTAATTTATAATTGCATTTGAATTCAATAGCTATGATTATCTATAATAATAATTTTCGTAAATTATTATTATTATTATTCGTACTCAGGTTTAGCAGTAAGGATATATAAAATGTACATTTTAATAAATGTATGCCATCCATCTACATAATAAAAATTTTAAATTAAATTTATAGCTATATACGAAAACGTATAGATTCTAAAGTTCATATTATAAAACATAAATCTTAAACAGCTTTTTCTTTTGGCCAATTATATCCATACCTGACTAATAAACATACTGTAAAGCAACTTCTTACATAATGGAGATGTATTCTTTAATATTTTAGAAAAAATAACTTATTAGAACCTTTTTTGTGTTTATCCGATACCTGAATATGTGAACAAAAATTGCAGTAAGAAATTAAATTTAAAATTGTGTCAAAATTATTTAAAACTAATACTTATATTACTACGTATACTTACCGATTGGATAATTTGGGATCCATATCTATATTAATATTAATAATCCTAATTTATGTGACATATGATGCGTAGAATGCACGGCCATTCTGTTTTTTTTATCCTCGAAATGAATAATATGTCTACACGGCCATTCGGCTGTCTTTTTGCCCAAAAAATATAAGAAAGTATTTGAATATAAATGATTATAGATATATACTGATTAAATTATAGCATTTGTACTATTATATTGCCGATGATGGCTAAATTGTAGTATTTATTCAGTCAACCTGGTTGACTGTTAAAATGTACCCAACAAACATATACAAATTCGTTTTTCGATCACTATTGGTGTTTAATTTTTACAAAAAAAAGTTAAGTGATAAATTTATAGCCGGGCCTGATGGTATATCCCTTCTTTTTTATTTAGGGATTTTAAAGATATTTTTGCTATTTCTTTAAATATAATTTTTAACCTTGAATTAAAAAGCTTAACATTTCCTTTAGTGTAGATAGAAGCCAAAATTTGTCTGACTCTTAAGAGTGGAGATATTCTCTAATTTTTCAAAAGTCTTTGCGATAATCATATCGTTACCCTAACAAGCAAACCTCGTAACCAATTTTTTCAAATTTACATTTTCATGCCAACTTGTAGAGAAAAAACCTATACTACATGATTCAAACTTCATAAATCCAGAATTCAGAACTTAGCATAATATTATTCTGGATTTATGAGGTTTGAAACATGTAATAGATGTTTTTTCTCTACAAGTTGGCATTAAAATGTGAATTTGGCAAAAATGGAGTTACGAGGATTGCTATTTAGGGTAATGATATATTATGAACATGTTTATCTTAAAGCAGATTTCTTCCTTACAACATGAATTTCTTAAACAAAGAGGAACAGCCACTAATCTCACCATAATCACTAATTATTTACCAAAGGATTTAGATAAACAAGGCCAAGTAGAAGTGATCTATATAGTACAGACTTTTTGTTAAATAAATTGCCAGAATTTGGATTTAAGTACCATAAATCAATTTGTTTTTTAACAATACATACAATTCTAGCAAAGATCGTACCTTAGCAGGAGTTCTGCAAGGATCCAATCTTGGACCTCTTGGATTATTTGTCTAAACTTCTAACATGTGGAAAATTTAAATATACGAATGATCTAGAAATATTTTCTTTAATAAGAAGTAGCTCCGATTGTGAATCCTAACAACATAACCTTTGACATTCTCAATAACTAGTGTTTTGAAAATAAACTTGACCTAAATGTTAAAAATTATTGTAAAATTGTTTCTTATACAAGGAAAACATCAGTTAATATGAGGATAAATAATAACTCTTAATGTCGTATTGAATTATTCAAGGCCCTTGGTGAATGGCTTGTTTCTAAGTTAAATTTTAATAAAAGGCAATACCACGAGTCCTCCAAATTTTATCTATATAATTTTTAGTTTTCACAAAAACATATTCTTTATTTGGAAAAAATATTCAATATGAAATTTTTTGCAATATATTTTATGGGGTCATTGTGCGAAACTGCAAATCTTTTTTACAAAATAAAAATTACTTAAAAATGCTTTATTTTGTTGTGTATCTACAAGTATATTATCAAAAACAATTTATTTAAGAAATGATGGTGTTTATCCCGAACGGGATATATAAAAAAAATATTATGTAATGCATTTAACTTTTCCCAATTCAATGCATAGCTGAATATTTTTTTTTTATTAACGTTTTGTATAAACTACTACATAAACAAGCAGACTTCTTATGGCTACTTTCATAAATTAAATTTCACTTCTTCTGTATTTATCACAAGTCACCGTTTTTAAGAAAAATACAAGTCAGCGATAACTTAGAAATGCATTAACCCATGTTATAAATTGCGCAAAACTTTAACAATCTATCCAATTCATGCGACATCAGCAATGAATCCATTTTCTTTTAGATTTACCAAATAAAATACAAGACGGTGATAATTCCCATAAACTAAAGAATATATATGTGTGTATATGGAAAGTCGGCAAATCAAGCCAAGCTCTGCGGCACTTAGGCCTCACTAGATCTATTATGCATCCTATTAACCTATCAATTATTTTTTAATGGTTGATTGTTGCCATTTTTATAATAGGTAAACTATTACAAACTGGAACAGATACTGTGTCTATATAACTGTGTCTAAAAAACTGTATCTAAAAAACTGTCGATAAAAAATGTGTCTAAAGAACTGTACCTAAAGAACTGTCTAAAGAACTGTCTAAAGAACTGTCTAAAGAACTGTCTAAAGAACTGTCTAAAGAACTGTCTAAAGAACTGTCTAAAGAACTGTCTAAAGAACTGTCTCAAGAACTGTCTAAAGAACTGTCTAAAGAACTGTCTAATAAACTGTCTAAAGAACTGTCTAAAGAACTGTCTAAAGAACTGTCTAAAGAACTGTCTAAAGAACTGTCTAAAGAACTGTCTAAAGAACTGTCTAAAGAACTGTCTAAAGAACTGTCTAAAGAACTGTCTAAAGAACTGTCTAAAGAACTGTCTAAAGAACTGTCTAAAGAACTGTCTAAAGAACTGTCTAAAGAACTGTCTAAAGAACTGTCTAAAGAACTGTCTAAAGAACTGTCTAAAGAACTGTCTAAAGAACTGTCTAAAGAACTGTCTAAAGAACTGTCTAAAGAACTATCTAAAGAACTGTCTAAAGAACTGTCTAAAGAACTGTCTAAAGAACTGTCTAAAGAACTGTCTAAAGAACTGTCTAAAGAACTGTCTAAAGAACTGTCTAAAGAACTGTCTAAAGAACTGTCTAAAGAACTGTATAAAGAACTGTCTAAATAACTGTCTAAAGAACTGTCTAAAGAACTGTCTAAAGAACTGTGTCTAAAGAACTGTGTCTAAAGAACTGTGTCCAAAGAACTGTGTCTAAAAAACTGTGTATAAAGAACTGTCTAAAGAACTGTCTAAAGAACTGTCTAAAGAACTGTCTAAAGAACTGTCTAAAGAACTGTCTAAAAAACTGTCTAAAGAACTGTCTAAAGAACTGTTAGGAACGTACCAGACATCTTTTAGCAGTATTTCTTGATTAATATTATTTACTTTTGCTAAAACTCTTATGGTACCTTTTCCTTCTGCATTTAGGCATTCTTTCCCAGCTGTTCTCATGATATTGGGTGATTCAAATTGTTCATAAGTTCTAAAATAATCATAACAATTTGTTACATGCCTAGTTGCACCGTTATCTATCCACCAATTTATGGAGTCTTTCTCAACTACATTCAGCTCATTGCTCATGGACATTAAAGCTACCATACTAGTTGTAGCTATACTGTTCTGAAAGCTGCTTGGCCCTTTATTTTTTGCCGGTCTTCCATCACCTATCCATTTCTTGCAATGCTTTACCCAGTGACCTTTTTCTTTACAATAGTTACAGTTATCATTCTTCTTAGAACTTTGCTTTTTATTTTTCTTAGTTTGATATTCTTTTTCTGATCTTGCTACTAATGCTTCTTGTACAGATTTTTCTGAGTTTATAACCTTCATGAAATTCCTTTCATGCATACAAAGCTGCATTGTTAATTCTTCAAAGGTCTTTAGAAAATCCTACAAGTGAAGATATTTTAAGTGTCAAAAGAGTTTTTAGATACATTGCAGGGACCCTCGATTTAGGAATAGTATATCAATCAAATCTTAACAAAGGAATTTTAAATTGTTATAGTGATTCAGATTTTGCAGGATGTACTAGCACTGGACGGTCTACTTCTGGAGTTGTTGTTTCATATGCAGGTGGAGCAATATCATGGATTAGCAGAAGACAGCCAGTAGTAGCTACTTCGACTACAGAAGCGGAAATCATCGCAGCAACTGAAGCAACCAAAGAAATAATTTGGTTGACAAATCTATTTTCGTCTATTGCCAAATTAAGACAAGTTCCCATACTTCAAGTGGACAATTCAGCAGCAGTCAAATTGGCACAGAATCCTGAATTCCACAACAGAACAAAGCACATAAATGTCAAGCACTTTTTTGTCAGAGAAAAAGTCATGGAAGGCAAATTGGGAATTCGGCAAATAGCAACGCAAGAGCAAGTCGCGGACATTATGACGAAACCCTTACAGAAACTACGATTAGAGGAATTGAGAAAACTTATGGGACTACATTGAATGTTTTTATAACTTTATCTAACAAGGGAAAGTATTGAAGTTACCTTAATAGTGTTAAATAAAGTTATCAAGTATATAGTTTTAGAAAATAGTTATTGTTTATTATGTGAACTATAAGTTTTGAGTTTTGTCAGAATCGACATACATAAGTCTATTATATATTTTACTTCGAATAAATATCTACAAAACGACTGTGCCTTCCTTATTCCAGCTGAGAACTTCAACAAGGTATTCATTTTTCACGTCTAGGCAGGACATGCATAATATATGATCAATATGAAATAATGTTGATTTATTCAGGACTATGGCTTAACTGAATTATTCTTAATATCTCTTCATTAAATATATGTATGTCTGCTTGAAAGTCGCAGCTATAACGAAAAATATATAAGGTAATTTTTCCCAGATTTTCTATAAATACCTAGTTGCCAAATGAGACTGTTGCCAGTAAAAACCTTTATTTTGCCACTGAGGGCTTATATTTTACCACTGAGGACTTCTGTTTTGCCAATGAGGGATCTGTTTTGCCAATGAGGGCTTCTATGTTGCAAATGAAAGGTAAAGAATGTGTCGTTTCTCAGTTAGGAGCGGGCAGCTATAGACATTCCTATCCTCTTCAGCCTCACTGAAGGGATCAGGGATCAAGTCTGAAGGGATGGGGTTAAAAGAATGGTGGAAGATATCTGTGCATTTGCCTATTGCTATGAGAAACCCTTAAAAAAAAACAAAGCAGGCCAGTTGGCAGTGAGGCTTAAACACACGACCTCCCGAATGCGAGGCATATGCGTTACCGAAGAGCCACCTCGCTTGGTAAGGTGAGGGCTTTTATATTGCAACAATTAGGCAAAATTTACGTTTGCGTTGAGTGGCATATCAAATATAATCAATACAATGCAGTAATATTACGGCTTATTCCATTCCAATCTAATATATTAAATTCTTACTTAGGAAACTGCTAGCTACAAGGAATTTTTATCTTACAAAAATCAGCAGTTTACTTCATTTTACGGATAAACTATAATGAATCACTATTTAAACAACTAAGCACAATGACCCTGTTTTCACAAATAGTATTTTTAAAAACCTGTTAGCTATAAAAATATAATTTGAAAATATTCTCGTCCTCAGATAAACATAAATTCGATACCAGAGATTACGTTTGTAAAATTTGATGTATTTTACCAGTATTCAAAGTAACTGTTTAAGGGTTTAGGTACTGATGACTACGTATTTTGCTAGAGATCTAGCTGACACGATTCCGCTTCGCTGGAAACATCAATTATTAAAAATTAATAACAGTGTTCGTTACTCATGAGAAATTTTTTCATGCGATCCTGACAAAAATTTTTATAATTTTAATTTATATTAACTTTTAATAATTTTTATTTATTTTTATTTACTTAATAAACAATAATTAGTAGACTTTGGAAAACCAGTTACTAAAGAAATTTTAGAAAATGTTACAAAAATGTGCCATCAGGACTTCACCTGTAACACCCTGTATCTCGAAAACAAAACGTTTTCAGACCTATGTATGTATGAACTTTTACTCCTATTTTAGGATGTAGGTTACGCTGTTAAAATATGACTGTCTAATTACGATACACCCTGTATACAGGGTGTCCCGAAATTAGACGGTCATATTTTAAGAGCGTAATCTACATTCTAAAATAGGAATAAAAGTTCATATAAACAAAGGTCCGAAAACGTTTCGTTTTCAACATACAGGATGTTACAAGTGAAGTCCTGATGGCACATTTTTGTAAATATTTTCTAAAATTTCTTTAGTCACCGGTTTTCCAAAGTAAAAAAAAATAAAATTTCTGATTTCATAGGCCTACTAATCATTATTTACACTTTCGAATAACTTATCATGAAATTTTCAAATGCTTTTTTCTTGAAAATGGTGTGTCCTAGCGAGATGCAACAACAGTAGCTTTATTATAAAGAAAACATTGGTTTTCCAAATTTTATAGTCAAAAATGTTAAAAACTTTCAACAAAAAAAACTTAGGGCAATTTTACCCTAAGCCCCCCTAATTTACCCACCTATGAAGATGATCAAAAACTGGGGTTTAGTCCATTAAATAGAGCGTAAAAAGGTAAGCATTTGTACCAAATTTTACTTAGTTATCTTTAAACGTTTAAAAAATATTTACAAAAAAGTGTCATCAGGACTTCACTTTTAACACCCTGTATCTCGGAAAAGAAACGTTTTCGGATCTATATTTATATTTATATGACCGTCTAATTTCGGGACACCCTGTATATATATAAAGATAAAGTATTTATATTTCTATATTACCGTATTTTCTAAGAAGGCTGTTTTATTGTCTAATAATGCTGATGTTATTCCTAAGATGGCTGCTGTATTGCCTAAGAAGGCTGTTATTTTGCCAAAGAGGTACCATATTGCCTAAGAGGGCAACTATTTTAAAAAAGAGGGCTACTATTTTGCGAAAAAGTTACTATATTGCTAAGAGGACTGCCATATTGCCTTAGAAGGCTGTCTAAACTGCCTAAAGGGGGTGTCTACATTATTTGAGAGGGTTGTCTATAATGCTTAAGAGGACTATCTATAATGATTAAGAGAACTGTCTATATATTACATAACAGATTTGACTTACATTTGTTTATCCATCTTTGCTTTTTGTATCTTTTTGTTTTCTTACGTTTCCTTCTTTCCTTATCAACATTTGTTGTCGTAACTGGAATTTAAGCTCAAATTGAATAGCGAGCACTATCTCATCTGTGATCCTACCATTGTATATTGCAACCACCGTGTAATTTACTACTGCAATTTTTTTTACAACTTTTCATGTAGACATACATTTAAACACTATTTTACTTTACATATACAATTTATTGTTATTAAAGACAAACTGATCACTTCGAGATTGTAATACAGAATAAATAATATAATAGAAAAAAGGTGTCGAATCATATTACTACGTATATAATTCACTCACCTATTGAATAATTTAAGATCTATATATATTTTCCACGACTTAAATTAATAATAGATATTAATAATCATAATTTATAAACTGCAATAGAAATAAAAAATATGCTCAAGATTAATTTATTACACTTGTTTTTAAGTGATTTCATAATCTAAAACAAATGCATATGAATTTAAGAGTGAGTCTCTAATTTTTTAAGTTCTTTTAGAGTTAAAACAATTATTTTTTATCGAAAAATTTGTAAAATACCATGTTATTATCTTCAAACAAACCAGTTATAATGAGTTATAACTGGTTACACACTATTCAGATTTAGATACATAATAAATAGTACCTAGAATGAAGGTATGTCATAAATTCTTCCTCAGATAGATTACCAAAAAATAAGTGGATTTGGCTATATTTATTTAAATCAAAAATTGGTCCCCAACAAAGTTACTAACATTCAGAAAAACGTTTTTTTTTTTGTAAAAAGTAGTTTCCCAAAACAGGTGATAGTAAGGTTTCGATTATAAATAAAATGGGTAATTCTGAGAGTGTAGACAAGCGAAAACTCTAACATAAAAATGGGATAGAATCAATCTAATCTAATGTTATGAAATATGAAATTATATGTTTCTTGCATTTCACCGAAAAACATTATCATTCCTATAACAAGGGTGTGCTTATTTTAAGGAAAATATGTTTTTTAATACCTATAATTGTGATCCCTATTTGATTATGAATATTTTTCCAGATATAAAAAGAAAACATTTGTTGGAAAGTAATGTTCCTCGAAAAATGGGCCATCTGGGAGTGTTGCGTTAAGATCAATGTTTTTAAATACATCTGCAAAACAACGTTTTTCAAAATTTCAGAAAATTGAGGAAACTGAAATAGTTGAGGAAATTCAATGTCTAATGAAAAAAATACATTTTAGAAACATTTTGTATAATGGAGCATCAACTACGAAATCACATTCAGCTACATTCAACATTGTCATTTCTAATTAAATTTTCCCATAATATTTATATTTTTTTATGGCTAAAAATCGACCTTCAATTAAAAAATTAGGTCAATGATGAAGCTGTTATTTTATTACCTAAAATAAATATTTGTGTTAAATGAGCTATACTTAATCCTAACTAGATATGTTTTTAATTTTATTATAAATACACATATACCTTTAAAGGGTCATTTCATTTCTAAGTACTTTCATACTCCATTACCTAGGACAACTGTAACTTGTGAATACTAAAAAATGTTATCTTTTAAATTTTCATATTGTTCACATTACCTGTGGTCATGAGTTTGGAGCATAGAATAAAACAAAGTTTCTAAAAATATATTTCTTCTCAGTTTAGGTAATTCAACAGGCCTGAAAATTTGTAAAATAATTTTAAATTTACCCATCGTTGTTAGGATACAATATGTTAAAGATGCATTAAAAAACAAAAACTATTTATAATTTAAACAATACAACCTGGATTAAAAATGCAACAATTTGTTTGCATCTTCCACCTACGCCAGCTTTACAGGAAACATCAACATATATTTTTTATCATTATCACCATTTTCATTTATAAACAGTCCATTTATTTCATGGGGTGCCAAAGTCACACCAGATGCCTGCAGACAGATCTCAATTAATTTTAAATTGACGGTGAATGAATGATTAAAAAATATATTACATTTTTAATATTAGTATTTATATTATGTGTTTACCTGATGCTTCTTTTAAACCACGTAACATTAAATGAGTAGCATTTAATAATTGTTCGCCTTCACGTAAATGTCTGAAAGCTGGAATCGCTTTTAAATAGTTAAATATTCCTAACAAACTAAGTCTAATATTTATATTAACGAAAATAACACAAACAAAGAACAGAACAACAATTAATTAAGATTACTGTTATGTAGGTTACCTTCTTCGGGCGAAATCAGCTGATCGACAGCGCGCGGAGAAATCCTAGTTTAAATCGCCTATAATTTTCGTCTATCAGTAGAGAATAAAATAGGTACGACGTTTTAAAAATTGTAAATTAATATTTATTATAAAAACAAACTCTCGAAACTTAGTACATATTTGCATCCGTATAACATAGGTTCTAATTAAACTTGGTACACTAAGTATATCTTGTTCTGAAATTTGTTTTAATGTGAGAAGGTAAAATTATGTTTATCGACGAAGAATTTATGAAAAGGCCGGTTATGGAAAAACCAATTATTCTTAGACTCAATACGATTTTTATTCATATATGCTAATACTATTTTATTAAAAAAATTAATAGTAAAAAATATCTGTAAAGGCAATTAATTTTTTTGATTTCAAATAATCAGATTTACTTAACCATAAATAGTAGAAGTAAAAATATATAAATCCGGAGGTACTTTTCCACCATTTTAGTTAGTGCAAAATACACGCCTACCGGTCCCACTTTTGTATATCAAAAATATTTATAATGTCGTGCTCTGGTTGCTATATCAATGATTCTTCTGTGATGCTTTTATTGCATTTTATTCGTTAATTTTGAATAAATTAATTGTTTCTTTCTATTAGGTATAATTTTTTATTATTTGGTTTATATTGTTATTAATAGGTATTTATTACCCAACCAATTAGACATGGCTCTTAATTTTACTAATAAAGAAAAGTTAAACATGTTATAAATGTACTTCGTAGCCTACAGAAACTCTACAGCGGCTGCGAAAATTTATGAAATTAAATTTCCTGTACGGCATCAATTAAACGCATGAAAAAAATACATATTTTTTTTGAAAATAAGGTTACTTTCCTGAGCGTGGTAGAATTTTATATAAATAAAAAATAGTCAAAATGGATTCAGAGGACCACAAAAGTAAAAATCCATCAAAAACTCTATATCGAAAAAAATCATGCTTCCTATGCTTTCCTTATCTGTATACAGACAAAAAAGTAAAAATATAAGAACGATGTTTCATAAAATGCATTATGCTGCTTCCTGTTTAAGTATACAAATGTGTGTACAGGAAGAAGACAATATCACGTCCTAAGAACAACGTTTACAATAAAATACCAAATTTAAACAGACCATAAAATAGCCCCAATCCTAAACTATAAATACGTTTTAAATAATTGCTATATTGTCGAATACCTAATTTAGAATTAGGACCAAAGTAAAAAAATTAAACATTACAACTGTTTAACGAATTAGAAATCTTTACTCCATTTACATAATATGTAGGTACATAACTGACTGATTCAGTAAGCTTCTATCATCTAGTTAGGTAACTGGATGTGTAAAGAAATTATTCTATTTGTTGTTAAATAATTAAAACCTAACAAAAAATTCAATATTACGATCTATAAATGAAAGACGTATCTGATATAAAATATTAACAAAGTCATTTCCAGTGTTCTTTCAGTATTAGATAATTTATTATCACTACATCAGTTAATTTTTGTGTGTTGAAAATTGCTTAAAGCAAGTAGATTCTGTTTTAATCCATATTATTGCAGACGTAAAACCAGGTACTTAAGTACTTAATATCGATTACCTAAATAAACGAGTTCTATATTAATTAAAAAACGTCTATTTTTTTCAAATAGGCATAGTTAAATAAACATTTCACAACCCTACCAACCAGAAGTTAAAATAAACTTAAAATAACTCGTATAAAATGCATTACACACGTTATACCGAAACGACATATATAAATATTGAGTATATTTCAATTTAATTGATAGTATTACGCCCTCTGGAAAATATAACATCCTGTAGGTCTTTGATGTAAATATAAATAATCTCGGTAATAAAGATAAAGCGAATAAAGTCTTTTGTTGACAATCTAGTAGTAGTAAAAAATGTGTGTTTGGATTTCAACGACAGGTATGAGGTAGAGAGCCATATAAAGTTTACTTTTTGAGAGTACATTAACAAATAGGTACGTAAATGTTGTTTATTGATTACGAATAATCTACAATCGAAATATTGTCTATTTATGTACGGTGAATTAACCTGCCAGCCGGCCACCCCTCTTCTCGGCCAGTTCAAAATAGCAAAATTATTCTGAACTTATATACAGGTTATAAAAAAAGATGTATAATAAATTTAACCTCAGTTTACGGGATCGCAAATAACTTGATTTAAGATAACATGCTTACATAAAAAATCTGATGTTTCAACCGAGAAGTTTCAACACATGACTTTCCTGTCTAGTTGTACAACCAATTGTATCACCCCTGTAAATATGCATTACCAACGAAAATATTAAAAAATTAAAATTTTATACTGTTACACTACACCCTGCAGTGGCCTGCGGCCGTTATAGGAAACGTACAATTACGAAAAGAAGTGCAATGTCACCCATCACACTATAGTGTGCTGCGATCATCATAAGTAAAAGTACGAGTAAAAGAAGATGCAATAGTCCAGAAATCTTCGGAAACGTCATTATTTGTCAAGAAAATTCTAGGCATTTCGAGAAGGTTCGAGAAGGGTCAAGCAAGCTATATAAGCCGAGGATCTGTCGTCAGTTTTCAGTTTTATGATAGACGTTACACGTTAATGTTATCAGTTGCATTATTATTGTTAAAGTTCAGTTTACAGTTACTTCCCCAAGAAGAACCCAGTTATTCATCTCTCGTCCAAGCTTTGGAGACAAGATATGGCCAGCAACATTGGAAACAGGTATTCCAAAGCCAGCTAAAAGTTCGTAGTCAGAAACACGATGAGAGTCTACAAGAATTCGAAGCCGATATTAAACGATTGCTGCCTCTGGCCTATCCACAGGCACCTAAAGATTTCTTAGAACAAATCGGCATACAGGCATTTATTGATGGACTACAGGATGTGGAAATGCAGCAGGCTCTTCGGCTACAACACCACAAGACGTTGAGTGAGACACTGATTGCAGCCCAGGAATACGAAGCAGCAAAAACTATATCTAGATTATCACGCGCAAAATTGAGATAAATTAGATTCCAGGAAAGTGAAAAGGCTACTACTAAAACTATCCTTCAACCTACCCTCTTAAAAATCTTGAATATCCTGCAAAATATGCAACAAAATAGTCAAAATGAGAGCAGAAGATGCTTTAATTGCGGAATAATCCGACACCTTCAATGAACCTGTCGAAGCAGGGCTCGTTCTATGAATCGAGAATCGGAGAATGATGCTAGAAATTCACCTAAATCAACCTCCCGAAGCCCTTCACGAAGTTCAACAAGGAGTAATTATAGCAAATATGCCTCCCGGAGAAGCCGGTCACCCACACCTAGCCGGCTTTCTAACAATAGTCAGGGAAACGAATAAATGTCGACACTACGGGGCAGGCGTCGGCTATAGCAGAGGGCCCCAAAATTCGCACTTACACCTTAAATAAAAACGAACAAAAATCTATTGGTCAAGGAGTATATCGATAACCAAGAAGGCACCTTCGTCCTTGATACTGGTGCAACTAAGTCTTTCATTCGAACAGGATCCTGCATCGAAAAACACGACCAACTCGAAAAAGCTTAATTCTTGAAACAGCTACAGGGCATACTACTCCTGTTCTAGGCGAGATATCAGCAACCGTACAGATTGGTAATACCCTGAAAGAACACTAATTTCTGGTGGCCGATATTAAAGATCAGTGTGTCCTAGGTATGGATATTAAGCAAAATAAGTTTATCATCGACCTTCAAAACAAGATCTTGGTAATTGGAAACGAGGAAATTGTCCTAAATTCGGAAGAAAAGACTCAACCGATAGTTGAAGAAGACATAGAGGTACCCCAAAATTCTGAAGCTGTCGTCTCGGCGAGACTTAGCGAGAAATCACACGGCTTGCATGTGGGCATTGTTGAAAGTGAAGAATCCGTGAGTGACGGAATTCTGGTAGCTAGATGTCTCGTTAACGTTAATCAACTAATTCCAGTAAGGGTTGCCAATTTAACGAAGAGACCATTCAAACAGAAAGAAAGGACAAGCAATAGGACTCTGTACACCGGTGGAAAACAATCAAGTGCGAAGACCGTTCCACGGGGAAAGCCACCATAAGTAACTCAGTTGACGCCAGCTTCGTAAAACAGCTAGTTAAAAATTATGACCACCTGACAGCTGAAGAACTTAGAAAAATAAAAATTAGTCAAAGAAAAGATTTATTTGACTTTAAATACCCTGTAATTTTGCCTTCAAATCATCCTGTTGTTTGTAGGTTAATACATAAGTATCATGTTGATAATAATTGTCACATTGGCACTCAGGCTTTGTTAAGTCAATTAAGAGAAAAATTTTGGATAACAAAAGGGAGAAAAACGATTAAGTCTGCAATTTCAAAGTATGTAAGATGTCGAAGGTATGAAACCAAAGGTTTTGACACTGTTCCTATATCGCTTCCACAAAATCGAGTCAAAGATGTAGCCGTTTTTGAGGTAATTGGTGTGAACGTGGCCGGGCCTTTATTTATTAAGTCCATGGAAAAAGTTTGGGTGTGTATTTTTACTTGTGCCGTCTACAGAGCGGTACACTTGGAATTTGTATTCAGTTTATCTACCGACAGTTTTCTGATGGCCTTCAGAAAGTTCATTAGTAGGAGAGGAAGACCAGCTGTTGTATACAGCGCTAACGGAACGAATTTTGTTGGAAGCGAAAATGCCTTTGAACGTATAGACTGGAATAAAATTAAAAATTATAGTACCGTACAATGGATTTCATGGAAATTTTCACCACCAACTGGTGCTTGGTGGGGTGGTTGGTGGGAACAATTGATTCGATTACTAAAACAGTTGTTACGTAAAACCCTTGGAACAACATTCTGTTGAAACGAACTTTCCACCATTTTATGCAAATGTGAATCGGTAATAAATTCTAGGCCATTAACCTATGTATCAGACGACGTTGAAGATCTTGTTCCATTAACTCCAGCGATGTTTCTTCAAGAGGTAAGAGAAATCAGCGTTCCTGATATAGATATTGATAGGCCAAAGATAAGATTCCGCAAGGAGTATTTAGGTCAACTAATTATGAGAAACAAAAAATATGGTTTAAAAAACGTAAAAATTGGCGATGTTGTATTAATTAGCAACGAGAATATTAAAAGAATGGAATGGCCATTAGCAGTAGTTACAGAGACTTTTGCTGGAAAAGATGAAAATATTCGCGTTGTACGCTTAAAAACTTCTTCAGGTTTTGCCACAAGACCCCTAAAAAAGTTATACCCGTTAGAAGTTAACTCAGAAACAGAAATTAATAATTTTAGAAGAGATTTCAAGAAGAAAAAGAATAAACTTTATACACTAGATGAAGATACAAATAATGAAAATATCACAGTTAGTCGATATGGAAGGAGAATTAAATTACCTCAAAGGTACCAGTCTGAAAATTGAGTCTTACTGCCGTTATCGACTCAAGGTGGGAGAATGTAGAATATGAAGAAACTAATGGTTTATACCTAGGTCTATTCTATAGTCTTCTGCGCAGATATAGTTATTTTTTATTAATGTCATAAAAGATTATTGATTGTCAATGTTATATTTTTGAATAAAGTCTTTTTAAATTATATCAAATCTCCATTTATATTTTTATTAGAAGAGTTTTTACCGGGTAGGTATTAACCCATTCTGAACATGTCTCAACATAACAGGAGCTATGAAAACAACACCGACCAGAGCCATGGAACTCATTCTTAGTCTCACTCCCCTTGATATTTATATCTGTCTTCGCACGGTTGGAATAGAACCTAATGTAGGATCTGGTGAGGCGAGACGTCGCTTTTGGCAAGAGGCCATAAGCCATACAACAGAATAAATAGAAGAGCCGGACGTGGCAGGTACGATTCAAATCTACAGCGACGGTTCTAAAACAAAACTAGGCTCCAGATGTGGAATATACTCCAGGTTCTAAAACTTAAACATAACATTAACTGTGATCAATACTGCTAGTGTAGCTTAAACAGGGCTTACGGGAATTTTCATAGCAGCAAAAAATATCACTAGCAACAATATCAGTGAAAGGAACATGCTGATCTATACAGATAGCAGAGAAGCACTACAAACCCTGAACATACCACGAATTTACTCAGAGTTAGTACTAGAATGTCACGAAGATTTGGGCGAAGTATCCATCAACAATGTGGTCACCTTAAGATGGATCAGAGGTCACGCCACATCAATTCACTAGCCAAGAAAGCAGCCAACCAAATACTTTTTGGACCTGGCTTTTTGTATTGGTTTCACAAAATCGGTAATGACAGACCTAATTAAAGAATATTCTCTTGTGAAATTCAAGGAAAAATTAAATGAAATAAGAAACTGCAGAGTTGCCAGGGAGGTCTTAAGTTATCCTGACAACACTGCAGCAAACAAATACTTAACTATAACTAGATAAAATCTGCGTTTAGTCACAGGCGTTCTGACTGGTCATTGACATATCATGGGGCTGTCAGAATCCGCACTCTGCAGAGAGTGCGAACAAGAAGATGAGACTATCGAGCATATCCTTTACGATTGCTCGACGCTCTTATTTATTAGAAGATTTGTGTTCGGCGAGTATCGGCTAACACCGGCCGATATATAAGAGAAGCACCTCTTGCGACGTTGCCAACTACATTAAATCTGTAAGCTGGCTCACGAGTTAGGAGGTGCCTATCATCTTAGGAGGATACACAATGGGCCTAGTGAGGTCTAAGTGCCGTGGATGTAACCCACCCTCCACACCTTACAGATACAGAGAGATATATACCTTATAAATAGGAGGCAGCTGTCATATGTAAGTCGAGTTAACTCAAATTAAAACGTCAAATTTTAACTGCAAAATAATTTGCCAAATATTGTACTAAAAACTAAAGAAAAATGGATTCCGAAATGGGAAATGAATTATCTTTAACTTTATCAGAAGTAAAAGAGGCTGCTGAAATTGCGTCACGGAATGTATTGTCAGAAATCCAAAAAAAACATGTATGTGGGCGACGTATGAATCTCCCTTAAATTAGTCAATGAAAAAACATAAAATCGTACTCGGAATCTGTTATGTTGGTATATTTTACAGAACTATCCACAAAATATAAATCTTCAACATTACCGCACCCTTTATTCAATGATTAGAAGTACTATCTCAATATACATCAAGGAAAAAATATCAAAAATTATAAGAAATTACCAGCGTTAATGAAGCGAAAAATCAAAGCTATTTAACCAAAAGTGGCTAGTGCTATCTGACGAAAATATTATTGTTTTCTTACTAAAGCATCAGACGACAAATACCTTGCAGCAAAGGTAGGCTCATAGATTAGGGAAAGTGAATAAATGGGAAACTCAATGGTAAAATTCTGAGGTGATGTGCTGCCATCTATCAAATTGAAGTGGTACTAAAATTCAATATGGCCGCCATGAGTGGGCTTTTTGAAATGTTACTTTCAAAAATTCGTAAAAATTTATTCTTGATTATTATTAGGGAAAAGCTTAAGGAAGCTATAGTTTCCAAATAATAATTTTATAATAAGTCATAAACGAGATAATTAAGATAAACTAACTTTATGTCACCATATGCTTGTGTACAGAAGAATAGATCTTATTAACATATTTATAAGTGCCGAAATTGCTTATAAGAGTTTAAAGTGGTAGATATATTTTGTATATTTTAATTTAATAAAAGTCGGGATAAGAGTTAAAAGATGTGCAAATGTATGTGTTCTAATAAAAAGTTAAATTAGTTTTTATTTGGGTGAGCAAAACAAAATCGAAATAGAAATACTAATTTTATACCTATATATTTTTTACTTTCCTGTCTGTATATACATAAGGATTACGTTTTGACAGATATAGAGAACAACACAAAAAATTAAACTTTAATACGGCTTGCGGTGAACCGATTAGTTTTTGTGCAGAGTAGGGACATCTGGGGGTACTTTACAGGGGAACGTTTTTATATTTTATAGAATATATCTGTTATTTTCGTTTAAAGAAGAATTTTTTTTAAATTAAAGTTTCTTTTAATATTATTCTCTATAATTCTTATACTATACATAATTTCTCCAGTACGGACCTATTCGAGAAATTTGACAAAATGTAAAAAATTCAAATTTTTAAGAAAAAAGTTTGCATAGAAGTTGTTTGTGATATCATTTTCTATAATTCTTATTCTATACATAATTTCTCCAAAATGGACCGTATTCGATATATTTGAGAAAACGTGTAAATTTTTAATTTTGAAAAAAACTCAAAAAATCCATTCTGCCGTAAAAGAATTAAATTTTGGACATAGTCTGGGGGTACCTTATAGAGGGTAGTTTTTCTACTTTATGAAATATATCTGTTATATACAATTGGAAAGGAAAATTCTGAAAGTAAAAGTTGCTTGTAATGTTATTATCTATAATTTTTGTCATATAATGGTCCGTATCCGCGAAATTTGACAAAAAGTGCAAAATTCCAATTTTTTAAGAAAATTGTTCAAATAAAAGTTTTTTGCGATATTATTCTCTATAATTTTTTCCTAATATAATTTCTCTAAAATTGACTGTATTGGAAAAATTTGAGCAAAAATATAAAATTTAAATTTTTCAGTATTTTCGTTGGCAATCAATATTTACAGGGGTGATACAATGGGTTGTACAAAATAACCGTAAAAAGCCTGTAATAACTGAACAGGAAAGTCATGTGTTGGGCACATCAGATTTTTGTTTGGAGATTACTTTATAAGGTTTATTGACAAATTCAAAATTGACATAACATTTATACCTAATACTTATTTAGGCAGGTAAGGTTTCGTGATCAATTTAGGTATTATATTTTAAATTAGAAGATAATTTTAGTATATTTATGGCTAGTATGAATCAAACAATTTTCGTCATAAAATATATTTATTGTGTTACACAATTCTTAATTTATTTAACTTAAATTCGGTATTTACTTTTTTTATTATCTATTCCTTTTAATATAAATTCGGGATACCTAATTGTCATACTTCTCAGTGATCTTGAATCCACAATTTCTTGTAAAAAGGAGTGAAAATAAAATGTTGTACGGCGAGGCCACATATCGTTTATCCAAAACTTGTCTCTTGTAATGGTTTTTAGCTTAAGGTGCATCCACAAAGAATGTAATATTCTTTTTTTACATTTAATTGTCCCTGAATCAGACAATACCAGTTGAGACCTGTATTTATTGATACTTCATTCTTTTAATTAATTTTTTTTTTGTCTAAATTCCATCTAGTATTGTGTGGAGTCTCTGGCAGAATAAGTGCACTTAATTTCTATTGGTCCTTTTTTCTCCCAGAAGCCCATCATGTGTTGCAGCTAATCATGGGTAGATTAGATTAGATTAGGAGTTGGACGTTATTTGTCCTTGTCCACCCCGATCTTTTCAGATCTATTGTGGGAGTCCGTTTGTTTTAGAGTATGTCGTCTAGCCTGGTCTTTTTTATTAGACTTAGTAGCTTTGACAGTGGCTCCCGCATGTAGTTGCATGCAATTGGCTTTTCTTCGCCCAATGTTAGAAATGTCATTCCAGCCAGGCCTTCACATTGGCACAGGACGTGGAATGACGTTTCCTCTTCTTCTTCACAGAACCTGCACAAAGTTGCTTCTTCTGCTGGATTTATGACACTCATGTGCCTTTTGAGGCAACAGTGTCCAGTAAGAAGGCCTACTGTTATCCTAACGATTTGACGCTTTTGGTCCAGTAGGTCTTCCGTAAACTTGGCCGATGATTCCTTGATGAACTGTTTGGCCTGTCTCAGTCTTGGATAGATGTTCCACCATTCCTGAGACTCTTTTTGCATTCATTATTTAATGGATGCATTGCACAATGCCTTAGCAACTCCACAGAAGGGTTCGGGGCCTGTCATGGCCTTATCTGAGCCTTCTAGGGCTAATTCATTGACCTTTTCATTGCCCTGATATCCCTCATGGCCTGGAACCCAGGCTAAGGTCACCTTATTTTGACTACTTAGCTCTGTCAGGTCTTCTAGACAGTCTTTCACCAGTCGTGATTTGATTTCTAGTGAGAGAATTACCTTCAGAGGAGTATATGGCAATAGTTTTGCCTGATACTTGCTGATTTAATATTTCTCTTGCACAGTGTTGTATGGCTATTAGCTCAGCCTGGAACATTGTTGCATATTTTCCTCAACTCAGTGAAATCGTTGATTTCGACTTAGGTCCATAGATTCCAGCACCGGCTCCTTCCTTGGTTTTTGAACCATCTGTGTATCAGACAAGTTCAGCCTGTACGGGAGGTCCCTGTTTCCAGGATTCTCGGGCTGGTATTTGAATTTGAAATTTTCTTTCAAATTTGTATGTGGTTATGGCTCTATCAGTAGGCATAGCTAGAATATTGTCCCGTTTTACTTGCTGATATAGCCTTGTGTGGTCGGCGCTATGTAGTTGGCTTATTGGGTTTTGTCCCTGCATTAGCCTGTGAATAGCTGTCCTTGTTTCTCCTTGTATGAAGATGTGCAGTGACGTGAGATTTAATAATACCTCCATTGCTGCGGTCGGCGTAATGCGCATGGCCCCAGTAGCACTTAGACAGGCAAGCCGCTAAATGCTAGTGAGTTGGCCTATTGCACTTGCCTGTGCAGTTTTGGTTACCCACGCTACTGCGCCATAGGTTATCATGGGTCTTATTACCCTTGTGTATAACCATATGGTCATTTTGGGGATTAGACCTTAGTTTTTCCCACATATTCTTCTACAGCTTACGAGAGCTATTGTAGCTTTATGTGTAAGTTTTTTAAAATGTTGATTCCACGTCAGCCCATGGGTATTCACCGCTAATAAATAATCCACTTGACTCAATATTTAATTTATGTTGATTAATTAATATGTGTTTTGCAGTGGACTCGTTGATTTTGCCCCATTCTGTTGCATTGCTTCTAATAAAAGGATGTGTAAGGAGCTTATGGGCAGTGTTGCCAGTTTGTTACAATTGTAACAAATCTATTACATTTATGAAGGGTTTATTACATTTTAGTACATGTCCAATAAATCTATTACATTTTCACGTGCCTCACACTATGGAAACTTTTAAAAGAAATAGGTTTTCTATAGAAAAAGCATTCCAGAAAGTCTATTTTAATAGAAAGAAGCGATATTGTAGTATGGAGAAGAAGTTACCTAAGGACTATAAAAGAAATGAGAAACCAAAGAAGAAATAAATTTTATTTAGATGAAACATGGATCAACGAGGGACATAAACCAAATACATTTTGGCAAGATGAAACTGTTACAAGTCGAAGACAGGCTTTTTTAAATAATGTATCTACTGGTTTAAATCCACCATCAGGAAAGGGGCGCAGACTAATAATAGTACACATCGGTAGTTCAAACGGTTTTGTTAAAGGTGGTTTATTGACTTTTGAATCCACTCGTACCGGTGACTACCATGAGGACATGAATGCTGATGTCTTTAAAGAGTAGTTCGAACAAATTATAGATCTTCTTCCTCAGAACTGTATAATAGTAATAAATAATGCAAGTTATCACTCGAGACTTATAGAAAAAATGCCCACAACCAAGTGGTTAAAAAATGATTTACAGAATTGGCTAAATTCAAAGAATATTAAGTTCCATCCCGGTTCTGTGAGAAAAGAACTGTATCATTTGTGTTCCCTTCATAAAGAGAAATTCAAAAAATATGAAATTGCAAAAAATCGTGAGATGACGGTGGTTAGATCACAACCATATCATTGCGAAGTAAACCCGATTTTACTGAGATGGGCACAGATAAAGGGAGAAGTTTCAAGAAACAATAATTCTTTTAAAATGAGTGATGTTAAACAGTTGTTTTTGGAGGCTGTAAATAATGTGAAGCCTGAAAACTAGAAAAAGGCTGTTTAAAAGTCAAAGTTTTAACCCTCATACCTACATAACCCGTTTGACACAATGTTCTTAACATACCTTGTGGAAAAATAAAACATTTTAGAAAAAAATGCACTTTTTACCTTCAGCTGTTTAGAAGTTATAAGCAGATTAATTAGGTGAAAATATAAGTGTATATTCGAGGAATAACTTTAAAAAATATTTTAACTGTCTACTAAAAGAAGTGATACGCCTATGGATTACGAACGATTTATTATTTTAATACTCTCTCATACATAAAAATAGACTATAATAGGTAAATAGTAAATTATATTTCTTGTTTGGAACTAAAATTTCTTACAAAACCATTTGCTCAAAAGGTATATTGTTTATAAAAATTCCTTACCGAATTAAAATTATTTTGCTATGAATGCTAATTTTCAAATGAAGAAATTCTAATAAAATACATGAATTTTAGCATTGTCTTCGTTTATTTTAGTATATAAGTACCTTTTATTTAATGTAGCCTTATTATTTCCGAAATAATGATAATTACGAGATCGTTAATTGTATATGTTTCAATAAAATATATATACTTAGCACTTTCAGTATTATGTTTTTCAGTGATTATACCGAGAATCCCGTCTCTGATGGTCTACGTATTACTTAGTTCTAAAAATGCCCACCGGGTTTTGTGATGGCAGCAAAAATCAGTGGTAATTATTTAAATTTTATTTTAATTATATCTTCCTCATTTCGTGAAAAAAATTATCCGGTTTTTTAAATCGGTATTTAATTTTAATTGTAAAGGCGCGTGTTTTTGGAATTTTAATTTTTATCGTAGTTTTTCAAAAATGTAAAAAACGCGTCATTTTTATAAAAATTATCAATAGATCAGTAAAAACAAAAAAAAAATATATTTTTAAAAATAAGGACGTTGCGGTCAAAAAACGAAATATATGTCTTAAAAAGTAAGAAGCCAAAATTTTTTACATGAGCAACCTTAAGAGGTGAAGGGGCCAATTATTATTAGATAAATTGTTCGAACAAGTTATAAACCCTAATCAAAAGGCGATATGGATTGCTTCACAAACCTTTTTACTTTCCTATCTGTATACAGATATAAGGAGGGTATAGGAATCATGATTTTTTTCGACCTCGAGTTTTCGACGGATTTTTACGTTTTGAGGTCCCCTGAATCCGTTTTGACTATTTTCGCGATGATGTCTGTCTGTCTGTCTGTCTGTCTGTCTGTCCGTGTGTGTGTGTGTGTGTGTCTGTGTGTGTGTGTGTCTGTATAACGCATAACTCATGAACCGATACACAAAAAAACACCAAATTTTAAACTTAAGCTTTGTTTCAGCGTCCAATGAGCTGATTAGATTTTGGGCAGAGTCGGAACATCTGGGGGGGTACTTTATAGGTGGTCATTTTTATATTTTATGGAATATATCTGTTATTTACGTTTGGAGAAGAAAATTCTTCAAATAAAAGTTACTTCCAATATAATTATCTATAACTTTTGTTTTATGCAAAATTTTTCTAAAATGGTCCGTATTCGAGAAATTTGATAAAATGTAAAAAAAATAATTTTTTATAAAAATTGTTCAAATAAAAGTTGTTTGTAATATAATTCTCTATAATTTTTATTCTATACATAATTTCTCTAAAATGGACCGTATTCGAGATATTTGAGAAAATGTGTAAATTTCGAAATTTGAAGAAAACTCAAAAACGGATAAAGGAAAAAACATTAAATTTTAAACTTAAGGTTTATTTCGGCCTGACGTGAAATGATTTGATTTTGGACAAAGTCGGAACATCTGGGGGGGTACTTTAGGGGAGGCCGTTTTTATATTTTATGGAATATATCTGTTATTTATGTTTGGAGAAGAAAATTGTTCAAATAAAAGTTACTTCTAATATTATTATCTACAATTTTTGTTTTATGTAAAAAATTCCTGAAATGGACCGTATTCGAGAAATTTGACAAAATGTGCAAAATTCTGATTTTTATGAAAGTTTTTGAAATAAAAGTTGTTTGCGATATCGTTCTCTATAATTTTTGTTTATACATGATTTTGCAAAAATGGACCGTAATGGAAAAGTCTAAATTTAAATTTTTCAGTATTTTCGTTTTCAATGAATATCTATAGAAAAATGTTTCGAGGTAGATGTATGTGGCCAATGTATATATTTAGTTTATCCTCTAAACATTTATAGAGATGCTGCAATAGGTTGTACAAAATAACCGAAAAAAGCCTATAATAACTAGATAGGAAAGTCATGTGTTGGACACATCAGATTTTTATACTACTATCGGCTTTCGGTCTTTCGTTCCAAATCAAATAATTTCTCGGTTTTTTTTTACGCTTCGACTTTATACTTTTGAGTTGCAGTCTCGATAAGGTGGGAACCACCAATTTAGCGTCTCTCGAATTTTATCGACATAGTTTTATTAACAAGATTCAAAAATAATAATTTTGTAAAAAATATAAATAATTTAAATTCGGTCTCAAAAATATTCAGAAAAAATGGAGCCTATTTAACACCACCTGACCGATCTCAAAACTTTATTACCTGTTCGTTGCCGGGTTAATGTTTTCAGTAAAAATTTAATCAGGTAACTATTTTATTCTATAGTTGATCTCACTATTTCTTCACAAATTATTTGTCATATTTGTAGGGGTTATGTGCAATTATTTGCTCCTGTTGCTAGTAAGAAATTTATCTCATGTTTTCTACAGATTTTAAGGCAGGTTTAGATATTTTCATTAAGCAAAATATTTAAATTGTATACTAAGCTGGGTTAATTTGCATAACGGTCTTATAAACAAATTATAATTCCTGATTCTTAGAGTCAAATATCACATTAACTGGTTAAATATAACTAACGCCACAAAATAAGAATATTTATATCTATTTTATACTACTAAGTAGTGTCATAACTTCACCTTGATGTAAACAGACAAGAGTTGTAATAACAAATAAACACAAGTTTAGTATTATATTTAGTGTCTACTGTTTACATTTAAGTCTGTCAAACATCAAGCTCACCAAAATATTTTAGAATACTCATTCACAATTACCGAACGTCGTTTTAATTTATTCCTGAAATATATACAAAATTAAGAGCCAGTTGTACTTATGATCACGCTAAAAATATAAGAATATAGTGAGGTTAATACGGAATAATAATTTAGAAATACGTCGAGTGCATTAAATTTGGTGGACTGCGGACTGGCTAGCAAAAAGGAAAGAATCAAGATTTCCTAAACTATATTTCGCGGAATACTAATGTTCCGAAGACAGTCAACAACTATTACGCGAAAGATTTATGAAAATGAAGTCAATATTTACAGTTCAAACTATGATTGAAAATCCGTTTAACTTGCCTTGTGAAACTTTATTAAATTTAAATTTACAATATAACAATTTCAGAATCTAAAATAATATATACGTCATATAAAAACTATATTGCACCTAAGTGCAGTGGCGGCTAGTGGTAATATAAAATGGGTGTTAACTTTTTTCAATAATTTTATCATTTGTAAATTCGTTTCAAAACCTTGTACAAGTGTAGTTATTATTATGAATATCAAACTGTTTTCAAGCACTACAACTAGTAATGAATGAATAAATGAATATTTTAGTTATTGTAATATTTGTTTTGTTTTTAATACGTTGAAAACCATCTATAAACATTATTAGTTAGTCAACTGACTTCATATTTAAAGATTTTTTTTAAATCTAGAAAGCTTGACATTGATTTTTGTGTAAAAAATATTATATGAAACTACCTACCGTTTTTCAGTTTTTATTGTAAATTTAATCATTTTTATAATTTGTCACACATGTTAAATAAAATATTATATTTTTTAAATACCCTTTATTGGCAAAAAAACTAAATGTGTATTCTATAAGATCAGTCCCATCACAATACATAATATTACACAGATACAAACTAGAATGAAGATATATAATGTGTGGCATTCTAATTCATAATTTTCACAGTCTAACAGACCTTCTTAACCACCATTTTCAATCAGAATATTTTCAGAATAAATAGGCTTCATCCCCTTGTAGAGCTTGATTTTCCAAAAATTTCAAGTTGATTTTATTGTTTCTTTTTGAGTTAGATTTTTTTTAAATATTTCAACCCACCTTAACCCCCCCACTTTTATTCAATTTTTTTTCACAATCATTAGGCCTCATTTCCTTAGAGAGCTTGTTTTCTACTAAAAATTTCATGTTGATATCGCTTTTCATTTTTGATCAGATTTGTGTTTTTTTTTTTTTAATTAAAGGGCTTCTTCTCCTTATAGAGCTTGATGTTTGCTAAAAATTTCAAGTTAATACCTTCTTTGTTTTTGAGTTAAGAATTTTTTTTATATTTTAACCCTACCTAGCTCCCCTATTTATTTAGATTTTTTTCAAAATCTATAGGCTTTATCCATTTATATAGAGTTTAATTTTTACTAAACATTTCATGTTGATATCGCTTTTCGTTTTTAATTTACGATTTTTTTTTTTAATTGCAACCCATCCTAACCCCCTATTTTTAATCAGATTTTTTTATAAATAATAGGCTTTGTCCCCTTATAGAGCTTGGATTTTGCTTTAAATTTTCAAATTGATATCCTTTTTCGTTTTTGACTTATCATGCAGATAAAAACCGTGACATCGGACAAAGTAAACCTATAATACTATTTACAGACTACTGAGTGAAGAGTAGAATAATAATATAATCAAGGCTAAAACAATAACATAATAGCCTACAAAATGGGTATACTAAAAGAATGATAAAGTCAAAGAGTTGAAAATTATGTAATGAATTGTTGGTTTTTGAAATATATTTCTATGTTCTGATAACAAATTTTCTATGATATACTTAGTGTTTTATACCTCCAACAGCCTCTATAAATAGAGTGACTAACGTGAGAGTTAAATAGTGTTGTTTAATGTTTAACTTGTAAGTTTATTAAACATAGAACATAGTGTTCTTTTTTAAAGTCAACTTATATTGTGACATCACTATACATGATATAGAATACCCCTGAAAAGGTCTCGATGAGCCGATTTTAAAAACTATAAAACTGCACTGTCTACATAGTTTACCTCCCAGATAGATATCGGTAAATATTTAATTTAGTCTTCATGATATAGGTACATACCTAACATAAACACAACTATTAGGTGTCTTGAATTAATTTAGGCCTGTGCAACATTTATATTTTATTTCTTTTTTAAAAAAACTTTAATGTAAGTTTAAAAAATCCTCAGTGGTATATCAGTCTGACACTGTTTATCAGTACCTCTGGCATTTATAGATAGGGCATTTTTCTACAATTTTAAGGGACAACCTACAAAATAAACAATTATTTATATAAAATTGTACTAGGGTCAAGACATTTGGAAATAAACATAACCTCAACAAATAATAGTATTTTATTACCTATTACGTTTTTCGATAACAATCGTTGAATTGACACACGCATTTCCGATTTATTAAAGTCGCAGTCTTATTTAAACTTAATTTTAATACAATTCACAATTAAAATTATCTTATGTTGATTGTTAGAATTTGAGAGCTTGATTGGAAAGATGGTTGGAACGGTTGTGAAGTTAGAATATGACGTAGGTAGATACGGAATAAGGACTATTTTGTGATATGACAAGTGAAGGCACTTTGCGTCATACTTTTATTTATTTTAAGGTTATAATTTTATATTTGTAAATTGACGAAATGAAAATGTTTTTCTATTATTCAAATCACGCTATTTAAAAAAAAATGGCATTTATTATAGCTCTGTGAAGCTGGCCCCCGAAATTCGAAAATTTTAGTTTTAGAAGGGGTATACGTTTGACCACCTATTGACCTTGTTTGACCACCCACAAACTTTTTTTGACCACCCTTAGAAACCTAAATATTTAAAAAAATAGCCGAGTGCCCACTGGCCCCCGAAGCTAATGTTTTTTAAAACTGACTGCATCATAATATTAACCAATTTTTGACCATGTTTGACCACCACTTAGATTTTTTTTACAACCCTTAAAATAATTTAAAGCGGGTAAATTATAGAAAAACAAGAGTTCTATGATGAATTTCAACTTTGAAAGATAGATAAATGGTCAGAAAGACACAATAGGACATAATAAATATCCATAATGGTTTACAATTAGGTTTCGACGTTTGACCACCCCTTAAAATAATTTTAATGTGCCCAAGTAGTGTAAAAATTCAAAAAATAAAATTTGGAAATCGAATTTCCACTTGGAAAAATGAACAAACGACATAAGTTTTCAATAAAGATCCATAACGATTTAGAATTATATTTTTACGTTTGACCATTGCCTAAAATAATTTTAATGTTCCCAAGTAGTGTGAAAATTCGCAAAATAAAATTTGAAAATCGAATTTTGGCTTAGAAAAAAAGTTCAAAAGACATAAGTTTACAATAAAGATCCAAAACGATTTAGAATTTTGTTTTGACCCCCTAAAATAATTTTAATGTTCTCAAATAATGTGAAAATTCGAAAAAATTCACAATACTTAGAAACACTAAAATAATTTTAGGGGGGTGGTCAAACATCAAAATATATTTCTAAATCGTTGTGGATCTTTTTTGTAAACTTATGTCGTTTGTCCATTTTTCCAAGTGGAAATTCGTTTTCCAAATTTTATTTTTCGAATTTTCACTCTAAATTTATTTTAGGAGGTGGTCAAACGACAAAACATAATTATAAACCATTATGGAACCTTATTGTGTATTTATGTCGTTTGATTAATTTTCCAAGCCGAAATTCGATTTCCAAATTTTAATTTTCGAATTTTCACACGTCTTGGGAATATTAAAATTATTTAAGGGGGTGTTTCAGCGTCAAAACACAATTCTAAATCGTTATGGATCTTTATTGTAAACTTATATCCTTTGACCATTTTTTCCAAACGGAAATTCCATTTCCTAATTTTATTTTTCGAATTTTCAAACTACTTGGGAACATTACAATTATTTTATGGGGTGGTCAAACGACAAAACCTATTTCTAAATCGTTATGGATCTTTATTGTAAACTTGACCTTATTTTCAAGTAGAAATTCGATTTTCAAATATTATTTTTCGAATTTTTACCCTACTTGGGAACATTAAAATTATTTTAGGGGGTGGTCAAACGTCAAAATATATTTTTAAACCTTTGTGGATATTTATTATGTCATTGTGTCGATTGTTTTTTTTTTTAAACTAGAAATTGACTTGGGAAACATTTTCTTTGAATTTTTAACCCCTCTGGGGTATTTCAAGATATTTTAGGGAGTGATCAAAAGGCGGTACATCATTTTAAATGTTTTGGATCCTATTGTGTCTTTGTGATCATTGATCTATCTTTCAAAGTTGAAATGCATCCCAGAACTCTTGTTTTTCTATAATTTACCCCCTTTAAATTATTTTAAGGGATGTTAAAAAAATCTAAAAGGTGGTCAAACATGGTCAAAAATTGGTTAATCTTATGGTGCAGTTAGTTTTAAAATATATTAACTTCGGGGGGCCAGGGGTGCACTCGGTTATTAATATTTTTTTAAATATTTAGGTTTCTGAGGGTGGTCAAAAAAAGTTAGTGGGTGGTCAAACATGGTCAATAAGTGGTAAAACGTATGCCGCTTTTAAAACTAAAATTTTCGAATTTCGGGGGGCCAGCTTCACAGAGCTCTGGTTGACTCACAGAAATAGAATTCGGTTAGAGTTACAACCTAGTTATAATGTTGATTTCCATTCTAAATCAGCACAAAATATTTAAAACACAATACATAAAAAATAATACTCTTTCTTAAAATCTAAATTTTTTACAAAGCAATGTATTGTTTTTTCTATTTGCCAATAAAAGAATAGAGTTAATCATATCCAACTAACAATCCAAGAAATGAGTAATTTGGTTGCATAGATGTCAGTAATTTTTTACTAAAACAGAAATTTTATAGACAATCTATATATTATATGGAACACCTTCCGAAATGCCGTTTTATGTAACTCGTTCATGTTGCGGGACCTTGCTCTGCTCGTCCCGCAAATATTCTCTGGTTTCGCAACTGGTTTCATAAATAGTTAATATAGGTATTATATTTTAGTAACGCTAATTAATTACTATACAGACTTAATGATGGCCTAAGGCCGAAATCGGTGGTCAATCTTTTAAATAAATATTTTTTGTGGGATTGATTTCGTGTCATATTTTTACTACTTATAACATTTATTATTTGACCCACCAGTTTATTAAAATAAACAAAACAGGAAATATTCAAATATCTTTCCCATCATTTTTTATACTTCTAGAGGGGTAACACAATAAACACTTTTTACTAAAACACCTGTTTTTGTGCTCAGAACACATGAAAGGAATTCCTCAACTGATCTAATATGACTAATTTTAAAAATAAACTTAAAAGCTAGTGTGTATTTAACAGCTCTTAATTTACACCTCGGTGTCATATAAGTCAGGTAAACATTTTAGAGTAGCACTAAATATTTTAATCTTCTACAAAAGAACGTATATATTATCCAGCGAAAACGATTAAAATATGGAATAATAATTTCTATTATAAATAAAGTTTTATATACTTATTTCAATTTAAATATAAATATATTGTAATCAATAATAATATACAAAAAACAACCTATTTAAATCTATATGAAAAAAAAAACTGAAAAACGTCGTTATAAATAATTATAACAACGCTGATCTGTTTGGCCTGGGCTTCTAATTCTGTAGGATATTTAACAATACTATATATTGTCTGTTTAAAATAAAAATATAAATAAAAAAAATGGATTATTTGCGTAAGAGACTATAGTTCAATACCGAAATTAAAGACAGTAATTTGAGGCGTTGAGAGCTAGAGTGGCCTAACCCACAAAATTTGCTTATTTTATGTTTTAGGTCACCATCGTAATGGTAATTGCCTATATTTTCAATGTTAGAATGGCCTAAGCCTAGTTTAATATCAATTTCAGAGATGTCGCCACAAATATTGTTTAAAAAAGAGCGCCGACGAAAAAAGGTCGCGAGCAATTGATCGCGCGAAAAAAAGGCGAGTAGGAAAATAGTGCGTACCAATGTTAATATTTCTATTATTATCTTTTATTATCTTTTAATCCCAATGAAAAACAATCGTTGGTCTTAAAGTGTTATAATGAGGGCATCGTAACAAGAAGGGTTTGGTAAAATTTAGTATTCATAGATTTGTTTTGAAAATCTTTATATTGCAGGTAACCTTTTAAAGTATGTCTCTAATACCTATTTATTAAAAAAAAAACGATTTGTTTATTATTACTTTAGATAATTACCAATAAACATTGGAAAATCAAACTTTCCTTCACACTTTATCCAGGCTTAGGACTGGCAGGTAATATTACCTGGCGTGTTTAGAAGTTTTTTTTAGTTTTTTTTTTTAGTTTTTTTTTGTTTTTTACTTTTTTCTAGTTTTTGTTGGTTTTTTTTTGTATTTTTTAATTTTAAATTTTTTTTTCTGAAGTGGAAAGTTATGAGCAATACCCCTTAAATATTCCAAATTTGGACGATTGCCATATTGTTCACAAATGGAATTTATTCGTTTCGCCGTATCTTTATAAATTTTTTTTCGTTGCTGTTCGTTTCCAGCTATACAGTATGGTTCAAATGAAAGGAATAAATTCATTATAATGGAAGTAGTTGGTTTTTCGAAAAAATGCTCGGACAGGTCAATTTTGTTTACTCAAAGCGCAATTTTTTAAGTAGAATTCAATTTTCCCCCCACTTCCCATTTTTGGGTAGTGACGTCATTGACAATTTTTTTAAATAGTAACCCCAATTTTTTTTTTCTTGATTTTGTTAGATCTTGCAATTTCCTACTCGGAAACATAATATTTGAAATATCTTACATAACAATTTTTTTTTAATAAAAGTCATATAAATTTTATTTTATTTTGAGAACACAATAAATGAATAAAAGATAATTATTTGTAATTAAGTGCTTAATTAAACAAAATAATTGTATTATTATTATTAATAACAATAATAAAAAAGAATTTGTGAAATTGTCATTAAATTCTTTTTATTATTATTATTATTTTTTTAGATGAAGCACTTAATTACAAATAATCTTTTATTTATTTATTGTGTTTCAAAATAAAATAAAATTTATGTATCTGATCTTTAAATGACTTTTATTCAAAAAAAATTGTTATGTCAGATATTTCAAATATTACGTTTCTGAGTAGAAAATTGCAAGATCTATCAAAATCAAGAAAAAAAAATTGGGGTTACTATTTAAAAAAATTGTCAATGACGTCACTGCCCAAAAATGGGAAGTGGGGGAAAATTGAATTATATCTAAAAAATTGCGCTTTGAGTAAACAAAATTGACCTGTCCGAACATTTTTTCGAAAAACCAACTACTTCCATTATAATGAATTTATTCCTTTCATTTGAACCATACTGTATAATGCTCAACTTTCAAACAATTTACTCTCCTCTTTTTTTAGCGTATTGATAAAGTTCCATAAATTTGGATGTGCTGCATTTAATATAGAGGAGAAACTGTTGTGCCATCCCTCCACAGAATTATTTGTACGATGTATATCTTCGTCTATAAATTCAAAGCAATTCCACAGATTTCTTGAAAATTGCGGTTGTCTCCTCTGGTGTCGTCGATCTAAGCGGCCCATCCATAAATCTTCAAAATAATTTATAAATGGCAATAGCGTATCTTCATTTTGCGTGTAAAATTCGCTGTCAAGTAACTCTTCAAACGTTACAACAACATCTTCTTCGGGTAAGAATGCAAGAGCTGCCAGTTGTCGCAGATGTAGAGCAAAATTTACGTCTTATGTATAAATACGTTGCAATCCTGCACCTTGCATGTTTCTCCACAAGTATTGCGTAAAGTGAAAGAAGCAGCCACGCACTCTGACTTCAGGAAACTGTTCTTGTATGACATTAATTGCTGCCCTTTCAAAATCCACCATTATTGTTGCAGGTCGTAAACCTGGTCTTTAGGTTTTTAATTCTTGAAAAAAGCATTTATATGCCTCGGTAGTCTTATTGGGAAGAGCATATACAGTGGGTACAACGTTGCTGTACTGTACTCCATGGATTGTATACAGCTGAGCAAATATTAAAGGAGCACACGTAAATGTTCCATCAGCATACCATTGATTACAGTTCTTCATAAAAGTTAAATTTTTTTCGGTGAAAAAAATCAAAATTCTGTCTTCGTTTGGGCCACTATCAAATAAAAGAAAAGGTTTGCCATTGCTGCTTATGGTGTATTTTTCTGGAATAACAAGCTCGGATAAATTTCTAGGATTTGCTGGAATAGCTTCCTTTTTTTGACGTGTGTGTTGAATAGTCCACTTTAGGGATGAAATGGGAGGTAATTGCCCAGTTGCACCTAAAGAAATTTCTTGTGAAACAGTAGCTAATATACCTTTTGTTGTTAATTCAACTTGTTACGCCATTTCTTTTATCTTATTACAAGCTTTCTTTGCTTCTAATTTGGCTGCATCTGCAATATGGTTGTGGCTTGTACTTTTTACTGCTCCATCTCCCACAGTGTGAACTCTTCCGGTACATTTCCAGTTATGGTATTGGGCACACTTCCAAATTGTCTTTTCACCTATCACTTTCTCCTTTCTATGGATAAAGCCATTGTACACTAACATATTAGCACCTTTTTGACTGTTTACGTAAGTTAGAACCATCTTGACAGAACGACAAATCTATGAATACTAAATTTTACTAAACCCTTCCTATTACGATGCCCTTATTATAACACTTTAAGACCGTATTTAAAACCAATTAAGTAAATTGTGAAATAAATGATTGTTTTTCGTTGGGATTAAAAGATAATAATAGCAATATCAACATTAAAGCCTTATTAACAGCTAACGGGGTTGTTTGTAACAAGATTTACTTAGAATAAGTAACCAGCTTATTGGTAATTATCTAAAGTAATAATAAACAAATCGTTTTTTTTTAATAAATAGGTATTAGAGACATACTTTAAAAGGTTACCTGCAATATAAAGATTTTCAAAACAAATCTATGAATACTAAATTTTACCAAACCTTTCTTATTACGATGCCCTCATTATAACACTTTAAGACCAATGATGGTTTTTCTTTGGGATTAAAAGATATTAAAAGATAATAATAGAAATATCAACATTATTACGCGCTATTTTCCTACTTGCCTTTTTTTCGCGCGATCAATTGATCGCGACCTTTTTTCGTCGGTTTTTTTTTTCGCCGGCGACCTTTTGACACGCGCCTATTTGTGCGCGAGATTTTTTCGCGCGACCAAATGTTCGCGACCTTTTTTCGTAGATCCATACACAACCTTGCAAAAAGTACTGCTATCATGTATGTATGGAATGAATCAATTGCTTCAAGAGGGCCGCAAGAAATTGGATCGTGTTTGTTACACTATTGTAAGAATTTTGTTAAGGAAAAAAAACTCATTATGTATAGTGACCAATGGGGTGGTCAAAAAAGGAACATAAAAATGGCGCTTATTTGCGACTTTATAGCAACATCGACAGAATTTACTGTGAATAAAATTGATCACAAATTTTTGGTATCAGGTCATTCTTATCTGCCTTGTGATCAGGACTTTGGCATAGTGGAAAAAGAAAAAAGGTTTATAAAGATATATTTTTACCTGTCCGTTGGGTAACAGTTATAAAATCTGCACGTAAAAAAAGCCATTTCAGGTAATCCGAAAATGAATTTTTTTCTACCAGAGTCCTAAAAAACAGCATAACTAATAGAAAAGTGTCTAAAATAGTTCAAATGTAGAATGGATGAAAATGCAATGGCTTAGATACACTTCTGAAAACAAGCACCGTTTTCAGTTCAAATATTCCAACTCAGAGGATGTTTTATTCAACTTTGTAAATGTGTCAAAGCGCAAGACAGATAATCAAGTTAATGCTTTACAACTGTTGTTCCAAAATGGTAGACCGATTGAAAAAAAGAAGAAACAGGATCTTATGGAACTTCCTCCTTATATTCCTCCCATAGTCCACCCATTCTATGAAGGTCTGAGTACTTCTGCTACAACAGTTGATGAACTAGCTGAGCAGGCCGATAGAGAAAATTTTGATCCAGTCGATGACGAAAACACTTAAGCATAGTTTTGTTTTTTACTATCGAATTATAAATCAGGAATATGTTATTTTATTTTTATTTTTTCAATAAAGCACCTTTTGGATACTTTAAGCAACATTTTTTGTACCATTGAGTTAATTCCATAATTTGGTTCGGCTTAGGCTGCCAGATTATGAATGATTCCCACTGTTTTCAAAATTCCATAGTGGCCTAACCCACATCAAAGTTTAGATTTTTAAAAAATCAAAAATTTTTAATGACAGACCTTATACCTCTATGTTAGATTTAACTATTTTTCAAAATGTTCCAGTCTACAAGCCAATTTTAACAAAAAAAAGTAAAAACAAGATTAATGGTAATTTTTGAACTCAATTTTCTGGAAATTTTAAATTTGGGGTTAAGCCACTCTAGCTCTCAACGCCTCATTTAATGCCAAGAATATGTAAAGAATGCTGACACCGGTGCTATATATGCAATTGCAATATATGCCCCTCACTGAAAAAAATCCGTTGTCCCGTAACCTCCAAAAATTTCTCCAAACTTTGGCACAATGGCATTCTGCACACATTAAATTAATTTCTATTATTTCGGTATTCAACTATAGAACAACAATTATAAGAGGACTATAGGGAAACATCTTTCGACGATGTTAAACAAGATTACCAGCCGGTTACAAGATCGATTGTTAAAATCACTTATTACAGTTATTAGCTAGTGAACTCATAACTTTATTCACTCCTTAAATTATCTCCAAAATGATAAATTTGACAATGGCGCTTTCTCAAATACAGTATGTAGTAAAGTATGACAATATTCCAGATACGTTCCTAACAAGAAATATCTCTTTGTCGATCCATTTAATTGCACACAGTGCATGTTAATACAAACGATGTATTTTTACAATAAGCGCAAAATTTGCCATAAGGAACGTCGTTTCGCGTTACAATTCCTGCAAAGAAAGTCTAGCGCCGAGGAGAGCCGAGACTAGACGACCTTTTGACATTAGAATTATTTACAAAATATACTAATAACTGGAAAATACGCGAAGAGAAGGAATTTTAATACGATTTAACACTGTGAAAAATAAGATTTTACGATGGAAAACGAAGTATTATTAAACTAACTACAAATAGTATTTTAAATATAAGAATCAATTTGTTTATTTACAATAGCTATTTGTGTATTAAGAACCAAAAATCTGATGTGTCCAACACATGACTTTCCTATCTAGTTATTATAGGCATTTTCCGGTTATTTTGTACAACCTATTGCAGCATCTCTATAAATGTTTAGAGGATAAACTAAATATATACATTTTCCACATACATCTACCTCGAAACATTTTTCTATAGATATTCATTGAAAACGAAAATACAGAAAAATTTAAATTTAGTACTTTTCCATTACGGTCCATTTTAGAAAAATCATATATAAACAAAAATTATAGAAATCGATATCGCAAACAACTTTTAGTTCAACAATTTTCATAAAAATCAGAATTTTGCACATTTTGTCAAATTTCTCGAATACGGACCATTTCAGGAAATTTTGACATAGAACAAAAATTATAGATAATAATATTAGAAGTAACTTTTATTTAAACAATTTTCTTCTCCAAACATAACAGATATATTCCATAAAATATAAAAACGGCCTCCCATAAAGTACCCCCCCCAGATGTTCCGACTTTGTCCAAAATCTAATCATTTCACGTCAGGCCGAAATAAACCTTAAGTTTAAAATTTAA